>QODF01000005.1:1307391-1406949 GCA_024372805.1 Oostethus manadensis
TATATATATATATCTCTAATGTATCTATATACATTAATAGGTGTGTGAGGCATATTTAGGGCTTAAAACTGGATTGTGTCTCGAATGAAGAATGGAAATTGAAGAGAGATGGGGAGAGTTTTGGACCTACGTCTGATCTTACAAGTAGTCACTTTTATTCCAAATGTTGAAATCGTCAGAGAACATCAACATCAAAGTACAAAGTTTTGAGTAGAAAGTGAGCCATGTGTCAAAAAACACATTTTATCAGTGTATCAATTCAACATTCACTAGTGGACCAAGAATATAATACCCACAAAAAGCAAGATCTTCTCTATATACTGTATATTACCTGAGCTTTGTGCATGTGAGAGATGCCAAAAAAGATAACGGATTTTTGCCACTATTTTCCTATTCTTCCTAATTTTCCTATTCCGCCATTTTAAGACAGAACTGAACCAAACCACCTTTTTAGCAACCTTGGTTCACTTGTTTGATGTGCAACGGGGTTTGTATGATAAGATTACATGCTTAAGATCAAAGTATTCATACTTGATAAAGACTGTTTTACTAAAAAAGTGAACCCAGCCTTGGGGGGAAAAAGCAGAAGGGTTGACAATCTAGACTGATCGCCATTAAATCCCAGGGCATTTGTGAAAGTGATACTGAGTGAGACTTGATTCCTAGCGGGCTGCACAAATGTTAGTTACATGAAACACTGCACTAATAAAAACGCTGCTGCTTTTAAATTTTACCCATTTACAGTATACTGGACAAATGCCCACCAAGGACATGATGCACTTGAAAAACAAAATTTCCCCTCCTCAAACATGTTCACATTGGCAGTATTTACAGTACATTTTGTGTGTGTGCGTGTGCATGTGTCTTGCCTGTGAAGGCCATGTTTTTGGGGTTTCCGTAGGGGGTGCCAGGCTGGACAGGGCTGTAGACTGGATTCATGGCTGAGGACAACCTGTTTTTGCTGAAAGAGTTTGAGAAAGACAAACATTTTACACAGGAAAGGATAAGAGACCATAAGTGGGAGTAAAAAAGTGAAAGGGAGAAAGACATAGACCATATGAACAATACATTGTTTGGATTATGACGTGCACAAAGAATTGCACACACAACAAACCCCAACCTGATGTTGTTACGGCAACATCTAGCCTAAAAAAAACAAAACTAAATTCCATCAATTATCACATCTCAGGTAATGTCAACAAAAGCATCTATTTATCTAACTGTAGATAAACTTTGCATCTAACTGTACATGATGTAAAACAGTACAGGACGTCTGATCTCCTGTGTTGCAGGTAACACAGATGATAAAAGGACCACTCAAAAGTTTTGTTGTACTTACCTGCATAAAAATAACATGGGCGTGGGCAAGTGTGTGTTTATGTGTGCAAGTGCGTAGATTTGTGCCGCGTACCTCTTGTGCGTGTCTGGTTGATACATGAAACTGAATTTGTCTGTGGGATGCCCGCTCGCCATTTCTTGCTGTATGCAAATGAGGAAGGAGTGGAAGTGGATATGCAAATCTGAAATTAAAACAGTGAGAGGTCATGATTACAACGAACACAAGAGAAGGGAAAACTATAACGCAAAGCAAAGAAAACAGCAAAAAAGCAAGCATCAGTGTAAACAGCAAATGGGTCGTGACTGCAGCAGGGGATGCGGCCGTGCAAACAGTGTGTTCGAGTGAGCGAGTGTGGTCACTGCTGTGTCTTTGGAATCCAAAAGGCCCATAAATGCATTCATTAACTCTGCTAAAACAATTATACTGTCCCTTTCCCCGTGTTAATTCACCACTAACCTATGATTCATTTACATTCACTTGTTGTACCCCATCCAAAGCCGGCAAAACATTGTAAAAGTGCAGACCTTGGACCTTAGATATATAGCTGGGTTTAGAAGATTGGTTGAGACAGGGAAGGGTACTACTGGAAAGGTAAGAATGTGCAGTAGAACCTCAGAATTCATATCCCCCTGTTTTTGGCAAAAAAATATTGGTAAAAATGTGTCTCTGCTTTCATAAACTGCCTCAGATGTCGTACGGCCAAACAGCGTGCCAAACAAGTCAGGGGAATCAAGTGCCAAAAACAAAGCATCTATGCATTGGTGACTCACACTCACAGTATGAATATATTCTTTTAGAGTTAGGACATTACACATTCTGTGCAGGGAATCCTTTAATCATCTTTATGTGTTCGTGGGTCGTTTTTTTTCATAGAACACACACAGAACAATTAACAGCTTGTATCGTCTCCATATTTCCTCCTAAAAAGCACAGTGGTGTTTGCGCATAAGGTATTCAGAAACACTGCATACTTCTGAATGTGATAGGAATCTGTGCTTTACTTGATTTTGCAGAGAATTCTTAGCGGTAACATTTATTACTTTACGTTGGACTTCAGCTGCCAAAGTTATCCTGTGCAGCAATCAAAACCATCATTTTACATGCCATCCAGGAGAAGCACCATGCCAGATGGGCAGACAATTGGGTGAAATTTCCGCTACAGAAGTCACCAAAAACGAAAACAGTGTATTAAAGGATGCGAGCAGCAAAGTATTAAAATCTCAAGCGAGGACTCACTTTGACTTTTACAGTATGGATGGATAGGCCCTATGCAGAAAACGCCACATTTATAAAAAAAAAAAAAAAAAAAATATATATATATATTTTAAAGAAAACATTATACCAACAGTAAATTGTGGTGGTGGTAGGGTGATGTTCTGGGACTGTTTTGCAGCTTAAGGACCTGGAAGTCTTGCAGTGATGAACGGAATATGAATCCTATTGAGATACTATGGCAGGACTTTAAGAAGGTGGTTCATGCTCAAAAAACTCTGCAACGTGGCTGAATTGCAACAATTCTGCAAAAACGAGTAGGCCAAAATTCCTCCACAGCTCAATCATGGCGGAATCTCATTACAAACACTAAACCGCCCCCTTCCAAACTAAACACGTTGAAATGACAAAATTTGGCAGAGCCTCATCTTAGCTTCCCTTCCGCTAGTGTGAATAAAAGCTAGCACGCTAGTGTGGTTGTGTGTGCATGACTCAGGCTGGATGAGAATATCGTCACCGTCTTTTACCACTCTAATGTTAAGAATAGTTTTATTATGCCTGATAACTACGTGCAGGTTCTGAGTGAAAATAGACGAAGCATGTTTATTTATTATAGACATTCTTACACACAGAACATACTTCCGGCCTTCAAAATAAGAGTGCCATTTAAACAAAATAAGAGTCATAAAAATATCTTAGATATGCAGTTGGAATTGCATCAATGACAATCTTCCTTAATCACAAGCACGGGTATTAAAGTTTGCTGAGTATTTTTTAGCATTGTGTGCAGAGGCCAAGCTACATCCATTTCTCAATTACTGGGCAAAATTGTCCATTGATGTATTGTTTCTATAAATGTAAGGACTTTTGCATTTAATTAACTGACATTTTATTGATTAACTGTAAAAGCACACTCGTTGCTTGTAAAAATAACTGTAAAATCTAAAAAAACGCAAAACTGATTTCTAAAGGATTAAAACAGAAATAATAGAATTTGACAAAAAAGAAAACACATTTTGGGAAAAAATAAGATTTCATAGGGCCCTATTCATGCTCCTCCTCTCAAACCCATTTAGTTATAATTGCTGTGATAGTTTTTAAGTGTAATAGTCCTGTGATGCACACACTGAACTGCCAACAAAACCAGAAGCAGGGCATAGGACATGTGATGTGCTGAGCTGAACATCCAAGAAAGCAATTTATTCAACATCAAAACAATGACAAAGCAAAGAAAATTAAACGCTGCATACAATCTTAAACTCCAACGTGAATATAAATGACACCACCGTACACATCGCCACAAATGAGGAAAACAAAGCGATGAGTGAAGTTGGTGCTCTGTATGAATCTTGTATGTGAAAAATACTTTGTGATGCATTGTGGAAAATGGGCTGTACCAAAATGTCTCCTAATCCATTTGGGTTTGTTATTTAGCAGATGTTCAGATTCTCTTCATTCACAATATAGTCTTGAGGTGCGTCACCATGGCCATAAAACACTTTGTTCAGGAACAAGGCCAGTCAGCTGAATTTCAACTGTTAAAATATACTCAGCATAAGATATCAATGTGCAACAATCACATGTAAAAAAGAGTAGGGACATTGCTTGTTAACACAGGACAAGCAGCTAAAGCAAAACCTGACGTCATTTCCTGCAAACGTAGCTCATACCAATTTTTTTTTGTGAATGCACTAGTGAATGTGTTAAGGGCAAAGGTGATGCAGACTGAATGAGTGAGGAAAAAAGGGGGGACCCCAATCTGTCTAATGAGCATCAGTGTGTGTGCGAGTGCGTGCGTGTGTGGGGGTGGGGTTATACAAAAACACACAAGCCTATGCTCCAATGTGTGTGATGAGTAGGTGTATACTCTATATCCACGATTCCCTTTGTTTTACTCCATGGTAGGGGGCGTCAAGGCGGGCTGATAAGGCGCTTCAGGCACTCTATTTGCTCAGAAAAGATCTGTTTTAACGAGAACACCCTCTGTTCAACATCACCATTTAGGCACTGACCTTGAGTGCATTTGTTGCCTTAAATCTGACAATTGCTTATTACCACAAACATGCAAACATTTGTACAGTTGCACTCAAATTATCCACCTCCCATTCAGTAATCATATAAAGTCTTTTTACAGAAGCCTAATATCAGAAGTGAGATATACCAGTCACATTCAAAGCGGTAATACTTAATATTAAAACTTAAATAGTTGCCTGCACAGTTTTCTATGCAGTGTAAAATAAATAACAGTTTTGAAATTTGAACAAATTGAAAGCTGACCAGGATGTAAGATCAGATTGTTTTACACTTCAAGTGGCTCCAGTTCCGAGAAAAGTTAGTGGCTGCAATAAACCATCAACCCAGAACACATGTACCACAATGAACCAGCATCTTACTGCACATGTAGTGCTTTAACAGCCAGTCCCATTCATCATGAAATGGACCCCACTCTCACTCTCTCATTTATTTTTACAAGATAAAACAAGATTTAAAAACAGGATTTGCACAAACTTGCAGTGATGCCAGCCGGTCTCAAAATTCTGACTGGCCGGGTCCAACTCAGTTTCACTGGGTGGCTTTTCATAAGGATAAAAATGATAATGATACACAATCTGACTTGTTTATGGTAGGTTTTATTGACAATGAAATTCATTCAAAAGCAACTGACTGAAATTCTCAGTGAGCCCTCCTTAGTTCAGCTTATAGTCAATTAGCGGTACTTCATATGGGTTGAGCTCTAACCCCAAGGCACAGCTCCACAAACAACAATAACATCTACATGCTAGTAACTGGACTTTTGTACTGCATGTTTTGAAATGCTGCATCTCATCTTTGAGAGGTTCCTGCATATTTTATTCATGCATATTAACATATTGGTTGTGTGTCTAAAGACAACAATGAGGGTTCCTCTCCATGGAAAGGAAATCCATGTAGCCCAGCGGGACGAGAGTGGATAATAAGAGCAGAGAAGGGAGAAGGAAATATTATGAAAGAATAAACCTACCTCACACATGCACACGCAGCAACGCTCATTCCTAGGGAACATGCACAATGCAACACAACCAACCCCCATGGCCATTCTATCCTCCCACATAATACCTCACTAGGCATCTATTCTTAAAGCAACAAATCAGAAGCAGTGGGCGTTATCACACTTCCACGCAGTAGAGAATAGAACAGTGCAGCTTAAAAAAAAATCTGTCAAAGCAACAACCTCTGGACCGAGGATGCAAAAAATTAGGAAAATGATAGTGTGAAGTATGTTTTAAGGTATGCATGTTTAATATATTTCCATTAAAAGGTGCTATTTCTGTAACTCGAGCAAATACTAAAAAAGATTTTAAAATCAGCATATAGTCATTTTTCATTGGTTCTTCATTGTTTAACACGGCAGAGCATTATTTTACAATGTCTGTGAATCGGTCATTAGTTTCTCTTTAGAATCAGTAAGAAAGCTGATGAGAAACTGACAAATGCACGAATAGAAATAGCTGCTATCCCAAACGGTACCCATAAACAAATCCAGGCATCAATAAATCAATTAACTGCACAATAAATAAAACCGTTGAAAATTTGGCCGACCTCCATAAATTGACATGTGAATAAATGCGTTTGTTTTTCTCCCGTTTCTGTAACAAACATTAGAGGAGGGTTCACTGTGCATCTGTCTGTGTGTGTTGGTTTGACAGCGGAATGAACCCTCCTGTCAGTCATTCAATCTCTTTGTCCCTATAGGTGGAGGCGAGGACGCTAGAGAGTGGACACACACAGCTCCAAGTTAGCGTTATGAGCAACGCTAACCTGAAAGAATACATAAAAGCGTTGCTTTTTAAGACGAATGCCACAGTCACATTTTAGGAATATTTCTAATTCAAGGTGAGCACATAAGCACCAGTGAGCATACAATGTTGCGTTTGCTGAAAAGTAGTGCCGACGACAATCAATTTTCATGCGTGCTTCAAACAACCATCCTGTCCAGTTTTCACAACTGGGGAAAAAACTGAAGGGTTGCAGCGGTGCCTTCATCTCGACAGTCAAAGCTTACTGTGGCGTTTGGTTGTTACACCCAGAACTGGTAGACGTACAAGCATTCCCACTCATTTTCTAATGGACAATTTAGAGTCGCCAATTAACCTAATGTGCATGTTTTGGGAATGTGGGAGGAAACCGGAGTACCCAGAGAAAACCCACGCACGCGCGGGGAGAACATGCAAACTCCACAAAGAGATGCCCAACGAAGATTCAAACCCTAAACCTCCTGAGTGAGGGACACTTGCTACCCATTCAGCCATCATGCTGCGTTTAATTATGTCACTAATTTTAATTTATTTAAACACTCTTGACATTCCAAAAACAATGTTAAACATTCTTGAGAAATTAAAACGTATTGCATTTGATATCATGCAGTCATTATTATATATTAACATTACATTAATGTAAAACTGGTTTGAAAAAATGTTAATATCGTTTATCTGCAATAACTTGTAGGACAATTACTGTCCAGCAAAATTTGTTATCGTGACAGGCCTATCCAATAGAACATCAATGTTCCAAGGTGCTCTTTGGGTGCAGCATGGTGGAATCAGTGGTCTCTTTCTGCCCAAACAATGGAGCCTGCTTTGGCGTCTATGGGCTATTTAAATCTAGGACACAGCTAGACACATCGGGGCATTTTCGTCTTCCCATTCTCTGTGTGCTGGCTTCCACCTACTCCTCGTTTCTCCTTTCCAAAAGCAGCTCATCAGTCACATACCTCTAGGGTCCACAATCCCAAATTATGTGACATTCATGCTGTGGCCCGCTGCCTATGCAACCCACCTACACGGCATGCTTAGTATTCATTGAGGATGCTGTATTATTTTGATTAGGGATCACATTACCCTAAAATGTATGATTTAAGAAGAGAAAAGATGAAACAGAAAAAATGGTGCCAGTATATCAAGGTGGGATTTACAGTAGATTGTTGTGTTTTTGTGTGGATTGAGAAGGTCACTTAACTGTTGCTATCAATGACGGACTGTGCTCTTGCATAAACTTATTTACACTTCCACATTATCAGCAGGCACCCTGAAACCCTCAGTTAGATTTAGATTCAGATTTTATTTGTCACATACATAGAGAGTACAACGAGCAGGGAAATGTATTGTACGACTGTCCAACCTGTGACCATTTAAAAGGGATAAAGAAAGATAAAAAGAAATAAATAAAAAAATAACATAGGTATGAGATATGAGATAAAATAAAGTACAAAATAGTACAAAGTAAAATAAAGTAAAAAAATACAATATACAAAAAAATTAAATAAAGTACAAAAGCACAGGAGATGTGAGGTGACGTGCAAGAATGGCAAGTGAAATGTGTGTGTGACAGATGGTCACAAAAGTGTCGTAGTGAAAGTCTGTGAAAGTCTATAAAGTGACTTTCTGTTTAAAGTTGTGCAAACTGAGCAGAGTGTGAGGTGAATGTGTGGAGTGAGAGGTGAAGTGATGGATAGAAACTGTGTTTATGTGCCGGGTGTATCCCTGTTTAGAGTCCGAATGGCGTGCGGGAAGAAGCTCCTCCTCATTCTTTCTGTGTTTGCCTTAAAGGAGCGGAATCGCTTTCCTGAACGCAACAGTGAGAGGAGTCTATTGTAAGGATGGCTGAGGTCCTTCACAATCTTCCTGACTCTGGTCCTGCACCTCGTTATAGATGTCTTGCAGGTCTGGGAGCTCGGTGTGGATGATACGCTTAACTGAACGCACCACCCTCTGTAGAGCTCACCGGTCCTAGATGGTGCTGTTCCTGAACCAGGAAGTGATGCTGCCAGTCAGGACGCTCTCTATGGTGCCGGTGTAAAAAGTCTTTAGCACCTGAGAGGGTAGTTTAAAGTCCTTTAAGCGTCTCAGGTGGTATGGACGGTGTCGGGCCTTCTTCACCAGGGAGTTGGTGTGACAGGACCAAGACAAGTCCTGTGTGATGTGTACACCGAGGTACCGGAAGCTGTCCACTCTCTCCACCGGAGTGCCAGTGATGGAAGCAGGGATGTATGTTCGCTCCTGCTTTGTACCACTATTAGCTCCTTAGTCCTGCTGACGTTCAGGAGGAGATTGTTCCCCTGGCACCATCTCTCCAGGATTACAGTATAATCTCCTGTAGGTAGGCCGTCTCATCGTTGTTGGAGGTCAGGCCCACCACAACAGTGTCGTCAGCTAACTTGATGATGGTGGTGGAGTTGAAAGTGGCCACACAGTCATAGGTGTACAATGAGTACAGCAGAGGGCTCAAAACACAACCCTGGGGGGCTCCAGTGCTGAGAGTGATAGAGGATGAGGTGTGTTTTCCCATCCGTACTGCTTGTGGTCTGTCTGTTAGGAAGTTAGAGATCCACTGACACAGAGGTGGGTTGAGACCCAGGACCTCCAACTTCAATGTGAGTGTGGAGGGAATTATGTCAGTTCAGCATTCAACACCATAATTCCCCTTCCCTTTTCTGCAGTCCAAGTGGCTCGTTGTTGTGTGGAGGAGGGGTGAAATGGCGTCCTTCGTAGACCGGTTTTGTCTATAAGCAAACTGAAGTGGATCTAGGGTGTCTGGCAGTGTTGTAGTGATGAAATCTCTGACAAGTCTTTCGAAGCACTTCATCACCACTGATGTCAGGGTTACAGGGCGGTAGTCGTTGAGGCTGGCGGGCTGGGGTTTCTTAAGGACAGGAACAATGGTGGACTGCTTGAAGCATGAGGGGACTATAGACTGTTCCAGGGAGAGAGTGAATATCTCTGTGAACACCGGTGCTAGCTGGTCAGCGCAGGCTTTCAGAACTCGACCTGTGATGCCATCTGGTCCTGCTGGCTTCCTGATCTTCACTCTCCTGAATGCCCTCCTCACATCATGCTCTGAGATGATGAATGAGTTAACCTCTCCGGCTCTCTCAGTGTGCATGCAGTTTGTGCCGCTGGCACCGTCAGCGGGAATAGCTGCAGCCTCGAAGCGAGCATAGAAGGTGTTTAGCTCGTTTGCCAGAGAAGCGTCTGCATTTCCTGTTCTGGAGAATGGTGTTTTATAGTTCGTGATTGTTCTTAGTCCCTGCCACAGGCTCCTCGAGCCACCATGTTGGAGTTTCGACTCAAGTTTTTTGCCGTTGGGCTGCTTCACCTCCTTCACCGCTCTGCGCACGCTCTAAGACGCAGCCTTCTAACCATCCATGTTCCCGGTGGCGAGCCCCGCGTTGTAGGCAGCGGAGCGGGATGCCAGAGCATCGCAGATAGTTTTATCCACCCATGGCTTCTGGTTGGGAAACGTCCTGATTGTTTTCTTAACTGTATCATCCGTTAGTTTCCCAATAAATCCCACAACCGCTTCCGTATACGTGCTGCCGTCATCAGAGCTGCGGCTGAACACGTCCCAGTCTGCGTCATCAAGTGCGTCTTGCAGATTGGCTACTGATTGGTCCGTCCAGTGCAAAACCTCCCTCTGTCCAGGGCTTCCTGCTTTAGCCTTTTGTTTATATGCCGCCATGGTCTGAATTTCCTAACGCTGGACGTGATTGTACCTTGTAGCCGTTCTTGAATGGACTGTAACAGTGATCCAGTGTCCGCTCGCCCTTGGTTTGGTAGGTGATGTGCTAGTGGAAGTTCGGCAGTGCACGCTTGAGGTTGGCACTGTTAAAATCCCCCAGCACAATGAACGCGGCGTCCCGGTTCTGAATTTGGTGCAAGTTTAGTGACTCGTGCAAGACCCACATAGCAGTGTCCGTGTCCGCTTGAGGTGGAATATAAACAGCACTGACCGAGCTGAATTCCCGAGGTAGATATAAAGGGCAACATTGTCAGAAGTTCTAGATCCGATGCGCAGGAGCATGCGAGAGGAACAATGCTCGCGCTGTCGCACCAGTGGTTGTTCACCATCAGACACACTCCACCTCCCCTTGACTTTCCCGACTCCATAGTTCAGTCCATGCGGTGTACCGAGAAAGACTCGGTCGGCTGGATGGCATGGTCCGGTACCGCTGGGTTCAGCCATGTCTCGGTGAAGCAGAGAAGGTTGCAGTCCCAAATGTCCCTCTGGAACCTGACCCTTGCCCTGAGGTCGACGAGCTTGTTTTCCAGAGACTGGACGTTGGCTAACAGGATGCTAGGTAAGAGACCGCGTTGAGCGCGCTCTTAGCCGGTTCCTGACGTCGGCTCGTTTCCCTCGTGGACGCCGGTACGGGTCGTGTCCTTTGTTGTTGTTCCTCAGGATGTCGCTCGGCCAACTTTGGTCCGGGGTTAAAAACGGCGAAAGGTGAGTGCTTTGTGCACTAATGGACATAAGAGTGGCTCTATCATATGTAATGATGGCCATCTTGCAAAAAGAAACCGGTATAACGGTCTAAGAGCACAAGAAATAAACAAAAGTAAGTTCGGTTTTGTCGGAGAAGTCGTGACAGCAGCTGACCTCATCGGCGCCATCTTGGTTAGTACATTGATATTGACAGACGCCATTTATTGTTTGACTTCTAAAGTGGGAAGTCTGATGTAGCGCATGAAAGACTCAGTTATTTCTACACCATGAATGAGGAGGTGTTTAATCATGTTTGTAGTGTTGCAAATGGTGCACTGAGCACACAGCTCTTTTTAGGAAGTTAAAAGGGACAGTTGGGATTTTATTTACAAGACGTTGTATGACATACCATCAGCAGTGTAGTGCATCAACAGGTACTCTTCCCCCATTTCGAGTTCTGGTAAAATTTGGGTGCTGAGGAAGGTAGTTCTGTTTAGGTGCTGGGGTCAAAATTAGACTTCACACTGGCTCTGCATCATTTTCTCTACAGTTGTATCACTGTCCACTGTTGTGTGTGTGTTTCAGAGTATTTACATGCATGGATGACGATCGCTGCGACGCAGGAGAGAAAAAGGTGCATACCTGTAATTATCCGGGCTGCAACAACAAGAATGTGTCTGAATCCCCTGTATACCCCCGTATATATTCCACAGTTTTCCTGTCATGGACAATACTATCAGACTACTTTGGCTGCTTGCCATTAGTTATAATGTTGGAACCAAAGTCCCCTGATGAAAACGCTTCATGTGTGTAGTGCACACTTTAGCAAGGATTACCTTTCTACACACTCGGGACAGAGAAGGGAACATGTTTTGGGGAGTTCTGCTGTTCCAACATCAAAGGTAAAAACTAGCTATACTAGTCCATTTGTGCCGCCTATCAGCACAATGTTTACAACAGCCTTGGTGCGATGGAGGGCCGAGACCCTGCAGGTTTTCTTTCCCGCCGGTCACTAGAGCAGGTGATTTTAATGATCAACACCCCCTTCAATTTGAGCGAAGGAGCGCATCAATTAAAGCACCCGCTTTAGTTACCGGCTGGAAGGAAAACACTGCAGTGTCTCGGTCCTTCATGGCACGAGTTTGAGACCCCTGGTTTGCAAGCATTCCAAACGATATTGGACAAGAATTGCTTGTAAACACTAAAATGCATACACAACAGTGGACAGGCGCAGTGATACGACAGGAGAAAAAGTAATGTTGCGCGATTGTGAGGCATTTTTGTGATAAACGTTCAAATGTATTTACTGAATTCTAGACTTAAGAAAGGTTCCAAAATAGAAAGTGGGAAGGACTTTTTTCACTCTATCTAGGGCCCAATGATTTTCACATTAACGGCATCGCGGAATTGGCCAATAAAAAGCTAATTTACCGCTAAGCTAGACTATCGCAGAATTTTTAGCATGATAGAATTTAGAATTTTAAATGTGCAGAGGCTGACATCCCATGAGAAAAGTTAGCCAGGCTACATCCATTTCTCACTTACTAAATTGATATATTGCATCAGTATATTAAAGGATTTTTGCATTTATTGGACAGAAATTTTATGCACTACCCCAAAAAACACACACCCTATGCTGGTAAAAAAAAGGGGAAAAAGTAAAATTGGAATTCAAAAAAAGGAAAAAGAGTTTGGGGAAAAAATACAACATTTTGGGCATCTCATAGGGACCTTCATAATCAAACTACGATATAGCGAGCAACCACTGTATTTTGTACAAAAAAGACAATTCAGACTGCTATCAAACAAGCTTTCACCACTTGAAGAAAAATTACATCATGCAAGGCGGAGATATTGGCTGTTGGTGATGTGGAGCCCAAGAGCGTGTGCGCATCTTGCAGAAATAAATACTGCAGCCTGGAAACTGCAATTTCTCTTTTGTTCTGTATCATCTAAAATATTTTTCAAACCATTGAACCAGGAGGTTAATCTCTTCTGCTCTCATTTTCAATCAATGAATGTTCTATAAAAGTACAGTAAGTGCAACCAACATCTCCTCAGGCTGAGTTAACAGTTCACCCGATTCATTTGCTGTTATTTTTCAACATGAAGACTTTGCATAGAAATGTTACAAAATTTGGAAATACGTGAAATCAAGTCTGTGATTAATTTTGATAAACTGCCTGATTAAGTCACTTGATTAATCACACAATAAATGAAAATGATCATTTTGCCACCTTACATACATTGCCATGTGCATGCGTGTCTGTTTTCCTCGTCTCTCACCTCCAAACAGGCAGGAAGAGAGTTCACTACGTGCATTTCAACACCTTGGTGTGTTTGATCCATAGAACGATGGCCTGAATGGAGTGAGCTCTTGTCAGTTACATTGTAGAATCTACAGTAACATTGTAGAAATTAAATTAGTTGACTACAATATAGTGATTTTTTTATTGTACTTTTCTTAAAAGTAAATGTTAAAATCTCATATCATCTCTTCTCATGTACCGTCTCCTCTCGTGCCACCCCTAGTTAATATGATTAAATGGATGTTCAAAACATTTCTGGTTGATGATGGAATAAGCCTGACAAGAAACAACGTTCTGTGCTCTTTATCAGCCGGAACTGCTCAAAGTGACGGTGGTGTTGATGTGCCAAAACAGTTTGTGGAAAGCACAGAGGAAGACAATATGGGAATGGGTGTTGATGTCAGCCAGCACACTGCAATACCCTGACATAATTTGCACTTGACAGGGGAGCTTATCATTCTCTAATCTTCAATGAACGACTCACAGAGCTTGAACCACACTGTAATGAAGTGGAGCAAAGACAACAGTCTGTTACAAGGCCAGCCTATTGTAACATTTAGTGACACGCACTTTCTATAGGCTTGACAGTTTTATGACTGCCGCGCACCGCCCACCATTCACGCCCGATGCAGCACTCAATATAAATGCGCAACAAGCTCGACATACGGCCCGGGCCCACGTTCCCGTTTTGCCTCTTCGTCAAATAGAAGGCGGGCAGGGTCACTTTAGATTGAAGCTGAAATTAAACTGGCTTCTGACACTTCTTGTACAAGTCAGCAGGAGCAGACTTTAGATAAAGAAATGAAAATAAATCACAATAATAACAACATGGGAGCGTTACAATCTACACAACTAACATTGAAAACCTATTTTGACTATAAAGCCCTAAAAAACAGCAAAAAACACCAACAATGTTGTTTCTTTACATAACTGTCCTGTATTTTACCCAAGGTGACGTTGTTAGTGTAGTGGTTAACACAAAGAACTACATTTCTCTGGCCGAGTAACATGCTTCACAAGTCTTAGCGTCACTCCCAATGCCTCCGGGCACCGCCGAGCGGCTACTGCAGCTGGGCTCAAAAAATAATGTTCTGGTACCTGGTTTGTCCAAAAGTAGTTGTTGTGGCGCAATGTTTAAAATGATCAAAATACGGCAAAATACTGTATTGCGTGTTATCGTGAATGTACTTGCTAATGCATGATCACAGCTTGGACAGAAAACGTTAAAGGTTTTTCAGAGGGTTTTAGAGTACAAAAAAATGGCTCCCATGACGTGCTTTTTCTCTCTTTAGAATGCGGAGGGAAAGAAATGTGTTCATGTTTCACATAAGGATTGTGCATGATGGGCAAAATTCACACAAAACGTGCAGTTATCCTTTGAGATGTCACTAATCAGCAAATAATCAGTTCCACAGTCAACCAAATTCTTAAGGGGATTGCATGCAACGCGCTCCAAATAACATTTCTTAAAACCAAAAAATGTAAGAGCACCGTAGTCGGCCAGCATACTGTCTGTTGCCAAATGTTTGGAGTCACTGAGTGGTTATGACAGGCTATACAGTCAATAACACAAACTTTAGTAGGTAGACATTTCACAGACATTTCCAAATTGTTATCATCAGCAGCCAACTACTGTGCATGCGTATGTTACGTCTGCACAGCTTATGTGTTCAAGGCAGAAAG
Source organism: Oostethus manadensis (assembly GCA_024372805.1). NCBI lineage: Eukaryota > Metazoa > Chordata > Actinopteri > Syngnathiformes > Syngnathidae > Oostethus > Oostethus manadensis. The sequence continues at coordinate 1,322,173 of QODF01000005.1, forward strand.
AGGTAGGATAAAATGCTTTTAGTGTTGTAGAAAGACTGAACGGCATCATTTCTAGCTTAAAAATAATGGTTTCTTGTTCGGTCTGTTTATTTGGGCAACAAAAGCTCTAAGAAAACAAACACCAATTTCCGCTTTTAAGAAGTAAGCGGTTTGCAATCATTTTATATGAAATTTGATACTTTGCCAATCCCAGAATGACTGTACCAACCGTTAAATGGTGTATTTGTAAGTTGCAGCCCCAAATGCATCCCAGCCTTACATTCATTTACTGAAAATCACCAATAAGTTACCGCTTGGTTTACATACTGAAATGACTTATAAGTTGGACAATACAGTCGAAACGTTTACCCCAGCGTACACGGTCGTTCCTTGCCTCATTTTGCTTTAAATTACGCTAATTCACTCTCACGTTTTGTCAAAAATATATTAAGAAATGATTGCGGCTTTGTGGTTAACTATGGCCTAGTAGTAATAAATGTGCATTTTAAGCACATTTTACAAATTTTGGCCTAATTTAAGCATTTTCACCCATTAAAAGGGCTACATGATCTTAAATATGACATAACATACACTAACATATTGACACCCATTGATGCAGTGTGTGGTATTCTACACCGATCACTCAATAATGTTACACTGATGAGAAAATTGTCATTGCATGAGGCAATGCAAGTTAAAAAAGGAACTCTCTCATTGCTAATGTGTGGATTTTCTATTACGTCTACTATAGTGGGTAATACAAGTCCAACACTGTTATGTCTAGAGGGCTCTAATAGTGTTAAAAAACAAATATCAAAAGTCAAAGATATTTTCTATGCTAACTACAAAAATATTTCATTTATAAATGAGAAGTCCTACTTTGCGGAAAATAACTTATCACATTTGGGTGTGGAACCAATTAGCTGCAAAAAACAAGGGATGAACAAGTATCAATTTATCCTTGATGCTTTTTATTTATAGCCTTATTTGTGTTTCTATTTAAATCATTTACTCCTGTTGTATCACTTTAGACAAATGTTAACGTGATTTTTGCCCTTATTGTTTGCATTTTGACTTAACAATGCACAAAACTAAATAGTCTCATCATTGCACATCTTATTTTTCTTTTTGTTAAGTTACGTTTCACCTTCCCTACTTTTCACAGAGATGAAAAAAAATGTAAGCAAACAAAACGACTGCAAAAATCAACATCCAAAAGTTATGATGTGATTTCCCTTTCAATAACAGACATATTTGGAGACAGGATTTAAAAAAGCCCTCCTTCTTCTTGTTCCTTTTCAGACATGCTGAATTGTACAAATGGAACTTGTGAAGCATCTCTGAAACAAACTATAGCATACCGTCCATCAATACAATTATGTTGTGTGTATGTGTGTATGTATATATGTATGTGTGTATATATATATATATATACAAGTAGAATCCAGACATGCACCACACCACCTAACATTTAGAAGAAATTATTCGTGTGAAATGTGAAGATCTTTAATGGGTAAAATATGTTAACGCCAATATATCATCAATTGTTGAGCTGCGCTTCTTCCTACTCCATTTTGGCTGTGTTGAGCGGTGCAAATGTAATCACGTGACGATCCTGAATGTAACTCGTGCAACGTGCCAAAAACAAACAAACACGCCGCAAGACATGCAATGCGCACTTTGCCACGTTTTTGGTTTTCCTCTTGATTTACGTGTTAATGATTTCGACGTGTCTCGTCGTGGCGTGTGCGCTGGCATCTGCGTCGCATTCCAACGACATCGAGCGCAGCCCAAAACAGCCATTGTTGGACAAAAATGGTCACACTCTAACGAGCTTAAGACACCATTTTGAATAGCCAGCGTTTTGTGGATACCAACACGGAGATGCCATCTTGCCAATTATCACCGCGTTGGCTGCCTTGGGCACAACTCTCCCCACGTAGCCCGTGCAGGAATCTGCACTGGTCTCAAAATAGTAGGCTACAAATGTTAGCTTAGCTTGTATGCTACAACAGCATCCTTACTAGCGCGGCTGAACGTTGCTAATCGGCGAGTAATTTAGGGCTACGTTAACGAGAGAAACACCACGGGCGGACCGAACGGAAGAGTCCAGATGGGTAACTACTCCTGCCAAGCGGCCACAGAGACGTGTACACCGGCCCGTTTCAGCCCAGCTAGCCCGCTAGCTCCCCGGTAGCCAACAACACTGGGACAATCGACACGGGGAAGACAAAACAAACACCTCGCGAGGTTCCCCCGCATGGCGACGACGACACTTACCGGCGTCTCTCTGTCGGAGGAAACAAGATTACACCGTGTTGGGGTTCTCTTCTCTGGCGCGGACTCGCTGCTTCGGGTCGGTGCGGACTGGCTGCGCTGGAGCTGCGTTGAGTGGGCCCACCTAGACACTGTTATCCGCCACAGACACGGCCGCCGAGTGGGGGATGGGGATGCACTGCCGGGAGGGAGGGAGGGAGCGATGGATGCGGGGATGCGCGCACAGAGAGCGCCGAGGAGCTTTCAACATGAATAACTCATACAATCATGTCGCTTTAGCACTCTTTTCTGTGTCATTTTGAGGTAATTCTGCGGCCTCCTCGGATCGATAACTAAGCCTAGTGAATGTCGATCGTTATCGAGTAGCTACTAACAGAGAGGTCGCTCTACTGGCGTAGATTACGTTACGTTGATGAGTAAAGATGGGACATTTTAGCTGTGATTTACATCGTTAGGTTTGTGGATGTTTCAGTACCAATAGCGACGTTTTAAAAACACTTTCTTAACAAGACAGGCAACACTGCACAGTTTCCATGTTGACGTCCACTCATTCAAATTCAGTGGCTGGTGCTGCGGAAGTATAACCACGCAGTGCACGCCGTAGTATGATAGCGACACCCAGTGGCGGAAAACAGGGTTTTCCTGCATTTCTCCACGCGCTTCGTGCACAAGTGCTAAGCGCTAATAACATGAGTGCGTTCACAATGAGAGGTACGGCAAAAAAGCATCTAATGGCGCACCGACAGCCCATAGCCATCTTGGTTACGTGAGGGAAGCGAAGGGACTAGCTCGCGTGTGTGCAATTCACAATTAAAAGTGACAAAGCGGATCGATTTTGCAATCGTCATTTCCGGTATTAATTCAACTACATTTCCCATAAGTCATTCCGACAAAGCGCAACACAAAAAAAAAGCGTACATACATATCCGCATAAGATGGACTGTATTCCTAGCCGTTATATATTAATAACGATAATAATAATAATTAATAATATTGTGTTGATACAACATTGTTCTTTAAATGTCACAAAATGAAATTACCAGCAAGAATTCGGAACAATTCTAAGGTATTTTCGAGTCCTCGCGGGATTTCACGCTTCCTGTAATTACGAGAAAGAGCTGTCCGGGGTGCTGCCTCTGTAAGTACAACCAGAGCTAGTAGAAGTATGCTTTTGTCTGCGACATTTTACTTTACAGTAGTACGATCATATGGACCATTTTTTAAACAATTTGTGTCCACATTACAGCAGTAACTACAGTATATTGCGCGATCAGTGACAGAAAAAATACGTCTTCAGTAGACTAATATTTCTAGGTTTATTGTACAATCAACTTTATACTGACGCACTCTCTTGTCTTTTGCATAGACAGCCTTAAGCAGGGCAGGTCAAGGGAGCTATAATCGAGAATAAAATTACATTACATTTTTTAAAGACAATACATTTGTCTCTCCCTGTTTTGTTGCTGTTTTCAAAAAGATGGCTGATCCTAAAGCGTCCCGCAGCGATGTCCCAGAGCGGCATACCCTACTGCAGGTGTCCGACTCACATGGCCTTCAGTTGCTGGCTGTGCTTAAATCGTTTCGAGAGCGGGGCCTTCTTTTGGACTTCACCATAAAAGTTCAAGAGCGTAGTTTTCCCTGCCATCGCTGTGTTCTTTCTGCTTGCAGTGATTTCTTCAGGTATCTATCTGCCAACATTATTTACTGTGTGTGTGGTGCACCCATGCTTGTGTGGGTTTATCCCAGGCCCTCCCACAGTCCCTAAATGAGGTAATTGGAAATTGTCCATAAGTAAGAATGTGAGTGGGATTGGTTGTTTGTCTATGACTTGTGAGGGGATCAACTCTGGGTGTATCCACAACTTCAGCTGGGTTAGACTCAAATTCACTGATGACGCTGAACAGAACAAGCAGTATGTAAATGAAAGAACGCATTTCTTTTTTAGGGCCATGTTTGAGGTGGATATGCGAGAACGTGATGCTGGTTCAGTAACTTTATCTAACCAGTGTCCAGTTGTGGTGGGTTCCTTCCTGGACTTTGCCTACTCTGGCGAGATTCTTATCACAGATGGAAACGTAGACTCGCTATTTCAGCTTGCTTCATTTTTACAGGTAAAAACACATTAAATTTGTTCATTCTTAACCTCAAAACAATCCCCGATTGTACGAAACAACAGTAGTAGTTATCAATGGCGGCTGCTGATCATTGAAGGAGGGGGAAGCTCATTTTTTTTCCAGCCTACATTATAAATTTGTTTATTTATTTATTTGTAAATTATGCCTTGAGTTCCTAGTCGTTTTTATCAAAGAAAATGTCGCTGGGGTCAAAAGTCTCTGGATCAGTTCAGAGAAAAGGAATAAAAAAACCTGGAAAATGCTCTTTGGTGGTGGTTTATACTCACTGTCAATCAAAAGGGCATTCCGCCTCAGACAGATTATCCAATCAACATGCAGAAGCCGAGCGTCTGGGCCAGCCCACTACCTCATAGATCCCCAGAGATACAGAGAATCCGATGGGCGGAACAAAGCCCAGCATTTATTCAATTACCGTCCGGTTTTGCTCATTGGAACAATCCACTCTACGCTTCCCCGTCAAAGTCAGTCGACGCTCAGCGTCCGACTGTGGCACTGCGGTAATGAATGATAAGGAAATTACCTCTGATCAGTAGCCGATTTTGAACAAAATATGAATGTATTCTAGTGCATGTTTAGTCAATGAAATTTACACACAGCAGTACATATTTTACCACTTTTTTTAAATTATAGGGGAAGCTGAGCTTCACTTGCAGTCTTCGAGGAATCGCCACTGATAGTTATGGAAAATACACATAATTAGGACCAAAACAAAACTCTCCCTCTAAAATATCGTATGGTACTACGATAATCCCTCATTTATCGCGGTTAATTGGTTGAAGCCCTGGAAGTGCCTCAAACCTTTGGACTTTTTGGAATGCTTTACTGGCTGTACATTTCAATTAAATAATTTACGGCACATTTTTTTGTTGTTTCCTCAGGTATCAGTTCTGTCCAGAGCGTGTAGTGACTTCTTGCTGGAAACGTTGGATCTTGGTAACTGCTTGTCACTCTTGTCCCTTGCTGAGGCGTATGGCTCAGTCACCCTCCATCAAAGTGCCACTGAATTTGTGATTCACAACTTTGATAACCTTTCCATCACACAAGACTTTCTGGATATGCAGGTGCCATTGGATCTCTTCTGTGGATGCTTGCTTTGTTGAGACAGAGAGTGCATGTACATTTTGTGTAACTCAGCATTATTGTAGGTAGATGTGTTGGAGCAATGCCTGAGGTCAGATGCCCTTGGCGTGCCAAGTGAGGAGTCTGTAGTGATGTCACTTCTCAGGTGGGTACGCCAAGATATTCCTGGTAGACAGAAGATGCTACCTAGACTGTTATCTCTAACCAGGCCTCACCATCTACCTCCACATGCACTTCAGGTAGTCACACACGCAAGACCACATAGGCACAACATTTTAATTTTCTTAATTCTTCCTCTTGTCTGTCAGACCCTCCTTGAATCAGATACTCTGTTGTGCAGCGATGAGTCCTGTGTGGTCCTCCTCTCAGAGGCTCAGAACAGACAGAGTCAGCACAGTGGACTGTTCACTGACGCCAGACCTTCCACCACACAGAGCTACATTTTTATACACAAAACAGAAGAGACGGGAGAGATTTGCTACTCTTTCTGCTTCTGTCTGGCAACAAACCAGTGGAAAGAGCCTACATTTGGCAACAGAGAGGGGGTAACAGCAATGCCAGACCCTGCAGGCTCCCACCTGACTAGCTATGCTGAGAAGGTATGTGATCACACTGCCATTACGTGAGATACTCATGCACATTCTAATGAGGGCCAGTATAAGAACTGTGACTTTGCGTAACAATGCAGTCTAGTTTGTTACGTGCAATATTGTACAAAAAACAAGAAAGTGTATGAAAACTGAGGGAAAATTTAAGCAAAAATTTTCAACAAAACAGGTTCATGCAAAAACTGGCTCTATCATAATTTATTAAAAATAAAATAATCCAAAAACTGTGTAAAGTCTTTAACTGCGCCACCTCTCCACAAATGTATGTGGAAAAGTATTAAATAAACATTAAAAAAGCAAAAAATGGAGACAATCAATCCATCTCTTGTATTTGCTCTCATAGATTATGGAGGTGTTTCATCACATTCTTCCCTAACTTCTTTATTGCTTGCAAGGTTTTTGTCACAGGTGGTTGTCGTGGAAACTGTCGCCGAGCAGTACGTTTCCATGTGGCAGAGTCTTTCCATGATGCTACCAATGAGGTGTGGTGCTTTTGTCCAGCGACAGGAACCTGCACACCTGCTCCAGCAATGCTAAACCCCCGAACCATGCACGCAGCCGTTGTCTGTCTAGACCGCGTGTATGTCATTGGGGGGCGCACTAATGGATCTAGAGAAGATAGTTCTAGTCTACTAGAGGTACTTTTACATACTTTTTTGTGTTGTATGCTCTTGATGTGCATTAGTAGCAACAGGAAGCCACTTATCAGTGTCTGTGCAACATGTTCTTATATGTTCAGGTGGAGTATTATGATCCACTGGCTAAGAGCTGGTTTTCAGTCAGTCCTCTGCCTACTGCAGTCTTCTACCCCGAGGCCAGTGCATGTGGCAGCACTATCTACACACTGGGATCAGAGGTGGAGATAAGTGAGTCGTTCAACCCCTCACTTGACTGCTTCTTCAGCTATGACGCCCAACAAGACCAGTGGAGCCGTCTGGTGGCAGAGTTTGGCCAATTCTTCCACGCAACGCTGGTCAAGGCTGTATCAATTAATGAAACGCTGCACCTCTGTGACCTATCCACTTACAAGGTGGGACTTATGATTTGTACTGATTTATGACCTAATCGGTTAAAGTGAAAGTGTTTTGTCCTGTTATTTGTCATGTGTTTTTCATCCAGGTCTACAGTTTCTGCCCACAGACATGTGTGTGGAAGGGTGAGGGATCGTTTGAGTGTGCAGGGTTCAATGCTGGAGCAGTTGGTGCGAGAGACAAAATTTACATCCTTGGTGGAGACTATTCCCCTGATGAGATTACAGATGAAGTCCAGGTAGCAAAACATAGAAACTCCTCCTATGAGCAATTTTTTTTTTTTGCCTCAGCAACCACCAAAGCTACAGACTGCTAGGCCTGCAGGTACCTCTCTGCTGGCTCCGGAGTTTCATGGGCCAGAAAGGGCCAATAGAACTCCTTCTTCAGCTTGATGGTATCCTTCACCACTTGTGTCCACCAATGGGTTCTGTGATTACCTTACGCCCAGAGATCCGAGCAGCCGTCTTGACAATGGAGGCACTGAACATGGCCCATTAGGACTCATTGCTCCCTCTCTCAGAACACGTTTGAACCTCTCTCAGAGGTGGGAGTTGAAACTCCTTCTGACAGGGGATTTTCCCCAGCAGACCCTCACAATGCTTGTGGACCTGCCAAATCTGACTGGCATCCTCCCCCACCATCGGAGCCAACTCACCACCTTTATGAGATCAGTTGACAGCTCAGCTCTTATATTATTATAAAATTATATTTCTTATAATTATATTTATTATGTACATTTACGCTTCACCCAAATGTCTTAAGCGTGGCCCGCAAGTCGAATGACATAATCACAGTCGGTCATCAAATACAGTAGTGGCCAAGGGGGTTGATTATGGGCAAGCTGTGATGGGCACAGAAGTCCAACCTCTCATTGCTGGCAGCACCAGAGTCCAGCCCTTCTCCAGAGAACTGGTTCTGGATCCCTTGCTGTGCGTCAAAGTCAGCCTGACTATATCTAGCTGGAATTTCTCGACTTCGTGTACTAGCTCAAGCTCCTTCCCACAAAGAGAGGTGAAAGCTTTCTTCGACTTTCTTTGTTAATCGGACCGCCAAGGTCCTCGACTTTGGCTGCCACCCAGCTTGCTCCTCACCCAACCCCTTTGGCCACTACTATGAGGGCGTTAACTGAGATAGTTTTTTCTTTTCATAGGTATACCACAGTGACAGGAGTCAATGGGAAGAAGTGTCACCCATGCCCAGACCACTTACTGAATTCCACTGCCAGCTCATCAGCTTCAACAGGCACAGAGACCCGTGGGGTGACATATGATGCACAAAGAGCATAAGTATTCTAACTGATTGAAAAAAGTGTTTTTTACATTGTCAACACAAATGATATGACATTTTGGAATATTTAGTTCCAAATTACATAACATAGTTTTCAAATTAATTATTTATAAAATATGCCAATTTTTACTCTATGATATGAACAAAAAGATAAATGGCAGGAAATGCTATATATATACTGTATATATATATATATATATATATATATATATACACACACAGTATATACACATATAGTGTATACATATATATACATATATACATATGAATGCATATATACATATCTGAAAATTTGCATAATGCTAATGGTAGCGCAACATTTTAAGCACCGTGTGCCAAGAACCATAAAAATCCAGTTATTGTTTTTCTTTCTTTCACTGTATTTAGAGCACACATACGCAAACAATAAAGACATGATTGGGATTTTTGGAGTCTCAGTGGAGTCTCTTGCGGTGGTCTATTGACAATGAGGAAGTCCTTCTGAGGACTAGAAACTTCTTTGTGAGTTGCAGGGGTTGGAATTGCACTGGTGTTGATGTGTTCAGGTCAGAATAAAGTTATTAAAAAGCGTCATACTCTGTGTGTGAGTATGTAGGAATGCTACACAATGCTTCAGTCTGCCGTCATAACGGAGAGGTGTGACATGAAGCGCATGCGTTAGTTACGCTACAAATCAATGTAATTAAATAACCTACTATTTTTGACAGTTCCAGTTATTTTCTTTTTTACAATTTGAAGGCATAATCGATTTGCATATGAATAATAAACGCGTGACATTTAATTACTATTGTGCTATTGTTACCATGGATGAGCAACACTAAGCAGAAGCCTGTTTTTTTATCCCATGCTTTCTATCTGTGTGATACATACAGGTGCATATCAATAAATTCTAATATGGTGCCAAAGTGATGATTGATTTCATTTCAGACTAAGAGACCAATTAAAGACTGAGGAAGTTTTTCCAATTACTTCCCTTATTAGCAAGTAAACAGTTTTATAATATAGAACTTTTCGACAATTTGAAAAAATGGCCATGTGATAACCTATCATCAAGAAACACGTTGTTGAAATATTTCATTCTGTGTGTTGTGACTATTTAGAAAATAATAGTTTTAATTTGGTAGACCGAGGCGCTAGTGACAATTTAGTGCCAAAAGGCTTTGCCGGAGGTGCGCTGAAAGCTCGACAACTCCAACATGGTCTACTCTCGGCGCATGGTGAATGGCAGCCGGTCTAGTGGTAATTTGACTGACAAGCGCAAAGTGCGCACACGTCACCAAAACCCCACAGGCCGGTTTACACAAAGTCAGGCACATTTAAATGTGTTTAATAATCACAACAACCACTGTTTAAAGTAACTATCTGAACCAGCACATTTTGATCTATATTGACTGTCCCGTATGCCTCTGTCTCGCCGACTCCACCACCTCATCTGTCCCCGAATCGCTGCCTCTCCTCCACCTACTCAATGGTGGCCAGTGGATCTGATATGGATGTGGATAATGGTAAAGAAACGGTAAATCAAACGTATTGACATCTTTGATTGTGTAACTGAGAATTTTAAAAATGATCATAATGAATTGGGTAATACAAGTTCATCTCACATGCAAACACAAATGACAAGGGCCAGATCACCAGCGTGGCAATGCTTCTTTTACGCACAGTTGCTCAAATTTCATCCCTGTTATTCATTATTGTTTATTCATATTACTTATACATATTATATTACATATTCATATTACAAATATAAGTCACTAAATACAAGTGTCTTTATTAGTGGAGAAAAAATGCTTACCTTACCTGTAATACCAACCTCAACCCCACCAAAACCCTCAATACTGACAGCTGAAGGACATTGCGTCCTCCACCAAGCTCAGTGTCACACTGGTTGAGAGGCTGCCCCTGGTGGCCACCGTTTGTCTCCGGTGCTCTGATAGTTTTTGTTTTGCCCTTCTTTTGACATCATTGAATCATTTTTTTCACAGGGTAACGGTTCTCAGTACGTCAGGGAAAACCCGATTTACTATACTTGTAATTTCCTCCCAGGCCGCTTTTGCATCATCAGCCCGTGGAGGTCTGCTCTCATGATCATATATTCGGCCACTGCGAGCTTGGACCTCCTGTACCAAAACATCACTTTCCGTCTAGGAGAAGTTTGGCCGTCTTTGGCTGTCTTGATCCATATTCAAGGAAACTTGCAATTTAAATGTGAGGAGAGGAGTTCATTACATTGGTGAAGATTTGACCCGGCTGTGTTAAACCCAGTCACGCCTTCTCTCCTCCCTCTTGGCCACTTGCACCAGAAGGAGGGACAGAGGCGTACTTACGCCAAGCTGCACCTGGCACGAAATTGCTAAATGCGCCTAAAACACACACATTGGCGAGGCGCAAGCGAAAGTGCGCCCGGTCTACGAAATTAGAACCCTCGGTCTTCAAACCTTCCACCTTCCAGATAGACTCACTAAAGTTTTGCTTGTTTAGGTCTCATGTCTTAATATTATGTGTGTGAAGAAAAGGGAACGCATCAACCAAATTGTTACTTTATTGTCAGTACAAACATTTTCATTTCAGTTCAACACCCAAATCACAGCCAGTGGGGTATCTTACAGAATGAACAAGTGTCTTAAATGTCATTTTCTTATTGATGACATTACAATGTTTTCTAGCAGGCACAAAATCAGTTGCACAAAGTTTAGAGATAACTAAAAATCCAATTTTGATACCCAGAGTTTTGTTTACCCTCCCTTCATTTCTGCGACTCCCCCTTTTTGCTCTCATACCAGAGCAAGGCCTTGTGCAAAAGTAGCACTGAAAGGCACATCATAATCCTACAGTATTTACCTTTGGCCGTCACTGCATCACAATCGCAGGGTTTCCAGAGCACTGGCATCTGGGCATTAAATAGTAGCAGAAGCCATGCAGGCTCTGCAAAACATCCCTCTTCTCCTCATCCACAAGATATGTGGAAGGGAATTTTTTAGTCCTGATATGTTTTAACCAGCAGCCACATCAGCAGAACAGTGATTAAGACGATCATGAAGTTGAGGCAGAGTTCCTGTACAGACCGGTCCATAGCTGTCTTCCAAACAGGCCGGGATGCAGACACTGGCGAGGAGGCAGCAACTTTTTATGGAAGTGCACTGGAGTTTAGGATGCTATTTCAAGGTTTGGGGGTTTTGTAGACAAGTCCAATACCTGAAATTGGTAATAGTAATGGTTTAATTTTTTTGAACAGGCATGCAAGTTACATTGGAATACATCACACAATACAATTAACATTTCAACATGTTCAAAACGAGTAGGAAAAAGCAATGCTTATTTAATTCTACCCCCATCCATTTCACATCAATTTCAATACATTTGATCACTTCCTGTATTCCAAATGTAGTCTTGCACGTTTAAATACATGAGAAAATGATAAGGTATTGTAACACTGTGAGAAAATAGTAGTCAAGGTTCCTGCCGCAATTGGAAAAGATTGGAACAGTTTGGAACAGAAGAAATGTTGCATTCTGTATAAAGCAAGAAAAATATTGAGTGGGTGTGGCGCCTAATAAAATTCCACATATTAGAGACATTAAGTCCAGATATAATTTACTTGACATGAAAAAAACAGCTGTTACCTTTTTTTGTGCAGTCACTACAAGCAGGATGTTAGTTAAGTGCTCTGACAGGACATTTGTTTCCCTTGATTTCCAAAAAATGCAGCGTCTTCACTTGAGCTCTCTGTGTGTCTATTTACGGGCAACGTTATCCAGCTTTCTGCCCTCACCGGGTGCAGGACTCGCTCCTAAAGTAGCCAACCTCAGTGGACCGCCCATTGTTCACACACAAACCTAATGATGTCACACACACTTTTGGGTGAACAACCAATCAAGTGTGTTATTGTCCACAATCCGGTCCACTGGAGTCTCTCCTGCAGGACTTCACCATACACAGTCTCTTTATCTCTGGTTTATTTATAAATCCTTATTGCTACAGATACAATGAGGATTACCGTTGCTCCAAATACAATACCACCCACATCATCTCATGGATGAAAGAATGTGTAACAGTATCAGGGCGGTGGAGCATTGCACAAGATGAATAATGCAGTCAACACAGGAAGCTTGTAGGTTAAAGTTCATCTGATGCTACCATTGATTATGTTGCCATCCTGTCTGAACACCACACACCACTTTCACCCCACCGTGCGTTTGTTGCTATATCGCAGGGGTTTTCCAAGTGTGGCACAGTGAGCCCCAGAGGCTGATGGGACCTTCCTTACTTTGTGAAAAACTGATTTTCTGGAGCATGTCTTGCCTTACTTCTCACTGCTGCAACAAAAATCAATTAATTTTGCCTTTGACGTAATTCAGTGGTTCCAAACGTTTTTTGCAGCGCCCCCCTTTTGGAGATAAAATGCCCCCCCTCCCGGCCTTAGGGGCGTGAAAACCACTGATGTAATTGATGGCAGCAGGTGTTAAAGTTATTTTTTCTTTATTTTTTCTCAATCTGCTGCGCTTCCCCTGGATTCCAGACTCACTTTTTGAAAACCGCGGCTGTATTTGATTGGATGTTTGAGTTTAAATGTAAAGTAGGAAGAGTTCATGAAGTTGAACTGAGGTTTGAGGATAATACATTTGATTTAACATCTGAATGCAGCTAGTGAAATAGTGCAGTGTAATTTGTTTTTTGCTGTTTTCTAATATTAATTGTTGTGATGTATAATGCCTTGAAAATAAACATTGTTTATAAATACTTTGTGTTTCTCTATCCAAGGCAGTGCTTCCTAAATAGTGGGTTGGAACCCCCTAAGGGGGTGCAGTGAAATGTCAGGAGGGGCTTGAGTAAACTAAACTTGAAAATTGTTATACGTTGTAGATGTAATTTTGTTCATGTATTCTGATAAACAGGTGTTTATGTTCAGAATGCTGGTGCCTGCAACAATGGTGGGTGGGTTTTGTGATATATGTTGTGTGCGATCCATTTAAAAAAATACTACTAAATAGTGGAGATGTAGTTAACATATTAAACTGAGTACAACGTTGTAGTATCCTAAAAGCACAGCTTGTCAGGGTTGTCTTATTTGTGGGTCAGCACTCTACGTTTTGTAAAGCATCCATTCATAGATTGTGTACAAAGTGGCTCTTCACTAGTTATTTGTTTTCGCTATCTGCATTCCTCTTCTTCTGTGTTGTACTGCTTCCAAGAAAGAGTCTGACAATTGGCCAGCAAACCTCTCTGCTCATCTCACACTTGACAGCTGCTTAGACTGGCATTAGCTCTCAACTGGTGCTAAACCGCGTGACACGCACACCTTCTCCTGTGCGCCCACCGGGGTCGCGGCAGGACAAAGTGTCTATCTTGAACCTTTCCATCGTAGGGCATTCTTGGGGGATTGAGCAGATCAAAACGGCTGCCATTCTGTTCTGCCAATGGACAAACAAATAGCTATTTGACCCAGGGATTCCCATTGTCAGAAGATCCTGTGATTCAATTTATAAGGGGCTGAATTGTGCAGACAGGATAGACCACAGAACACCCTGACAGCTGTGCGTGCGTGCGTGCGGGTGGTGTGTGTGTGTGTGTGTGTGTTGTGCTTGCAGGGTTGCCCACTAAAGCAGGTGAGACAGGAATCTGTCCATAGCACCTCACAGACACCATTCTATACCTTCTGGAACATGTGTGTGTGTGTGCGTGTGTGTGTGGAGTAAATGCATAAAGTATATTTACTGTGTATACAGTATAGAAGTTTAATTGACTATACTGTGTAGGAAGTCAGCATTCTGGATCTTAAACTGGATGTTTTACAAGTCATTTTTATTTAGGGTCTTCTTTCTTCTGTCTGGACAATAATAAAAAAATGGTTTAGAGTAGAATAACAGGGCTGCAAAGGTGATAACATTTCCAGTACTTTTTAGAAGTAGTTTTGGAAATATTCAGTTGGACTAACACGCCATACGTGAGTCAATAAAATAAAAACGAATCTTAAGTGGTTATAGAATATAGATAAATATTGAGCTTTACACATTTTTGAGCCATTTTGTGGTCATGAGAATCCATTTCTGCAAACTAATTTTTAGAACCAATATTTATTTGAACATACTCTGTTTATGTCTACTGTATGGATTATACAAGGTGTATGTCAGTTTTACTCCTGCACTCTTCATTCTTTTTCAGTTTAATTAGGTAAATTGATTTAATCAATTATTATGACCCTACATTTTGTACTTGTATATTTCCTAACAATGTTTCTGTCAGTTTGACTCTTTTTATTATTGACTATAAAGGACTGGTGAGGGTAGTGCGCTGATGCCCTTGACTCGAGATGTTGTGGACTGGTGAAAAGAATACTTCAAAAACCTCTTCAATTCCACGTCTTGCAATGAGGAATCAGTGCTTGGGGACTCCGCTGTGGCTCTCCAATCTCTGAGGCTGAAGTTTTTGAAGTGGTATTTCCTGGGCTAGATAAAGGCTTAAAAGTCAAACAAGTGAATCATCTTATATCACATTTGCTGTAATTGATAAGAACATAAAATAACATTTAATTTAGTTTAGCCCTTTAACACTCAGATGTTAGTGATGAAAAGTATCACTCTTCTTCTCAACGGTCAAGAGCGCCTGGATGTCTACCTTTGCTGGTTTTGATTTTTTTAACTCTTTGTTTCCCTCTGACCTTCTCCTCTTCTCCACTCCACTGGGGCCCCTGGAAAGCTAGGCCTGTTCCTGTGTTTGCCTAATGGTAAGTCCGCCACTGTTTGAGGATTGTTTCCATCTCTGAAAATGACTGGAATTCTGCAACCCGAGTTTTGAATTATCCATTTACGGTGATAAAACTGTTCATGATATGTACATACAATTAATCACAACACTCATGTTAAGGACATCTACCATACATTATCAGACACCATAAAGAAATTATAAACGACGCGTTTCAGCTATTCTTTGCACAGAGGGTCTAAAAAACAAGTGCAAGTTTTAGAAAAGCGATTCCTCCCCCTTGCCTCATTAGTACGACCTTTTAGATATATTTAATTTATTTTTTATATTCTCCTTGACAGAACTAAACACTGCTGAGTAAATATTTTAGCTCTTACCTTGTTGTTTTACATCGCCTATTTTTTTATATGATTCATCTTCCTCCAAATACAAACTAATCAGTTAACACGCAATCCCTTTGGACTTGTTGAAAACAGAACCACTATTTTAAAAACCCGGCTCTGGTTTCTGCATTTGCACATCTCTATGCTGCAGTCCCCTGCTAATTAGAATACAAAGATGCCTTGAGCGAGTGCTTGGAGTCTGGCTATCTGCCCAGCATTTCAAACGGTGATGGCGTGCCTCAGGGAGGACATGTGGTGCCACTCAAGCGCTCAATGTTTCACGACTCTGTGTTCAAGGTCAAACAATCATTGAATCTCATGCAATCTTATGCAAATTAGCTATCTATTCAGGCTGCTCAGTACAATATGTCTAATCAAATGTCCATCCATTCGTTCATTTTTACTGCTTATGCTCAAGAGTGAGCTGGAGTTGATCTGAGCTGCCACATATAGAGAGTAGACAGTTTATTGTTGACATGTATTATTACAAACAGTGGTTACTTTCTTTCTTTCTATGACTTATGTGTATGACAGTTAAAATAATGTTACCTGTAAACTTGTATGGCTGCAATTCAGATCACCCTGTGTTCATAAAATGTATTTAAAAAAATAAAAGGGGTTGTGTTGTCATCATGTAAGAAGCATGAGCCATGTGTTTCCTTTTCTGACCAGCTGTTGTTTTGAAGACTAGATAAACTGACAAAAAAGGGCTCTCATTGGCAAGGCCAGCCTGGTGCTGTAATTACGGAGATGGCTAAGGACAGGTGATTTTTCTATCACACAACACACACAGATCTAAAAGTGCATGCTGGCTCCCAGGGGCCAACATTCACAAATGATTCATGCAAACCAACACATACAAAGACAGAAACAGATTCATAACAGGAGACAGTTTATAGAGGAATTCAGACTACAGCACACGCATACAGCCTGGGGGCCATTTGCGGTCCACAACTGTTTTTGACTGGTTTAAAATACAATTAAACAAGAATATAAAACAACAACAATAGCTAAAAAAGGAAAATATTTGGAAAATTAAGTTTTGATATCCACAGAAAAAAGCTGCAATCTTACAAGACAAACAGCATAATAATAAGTGGGAACATGAAAATAAACATTCATTTTAGAAGCATAAAGTTGAATTATTGGAGAAAAAACAACATTATTATACCTATTTATACACTGGAATTCGAGAAACAACCAAAACAGAGAATAAACGTGTATTTGTTTTTGAAAAATTGTGTTGGGGAAAAAGAAAGTGATAATACTATACTAGGAGGGGAAAAAATTGGGAAGAAAACTAAAATAATGCAAAATGTACATGTGTAAAATAAAAAAAAAATGAAAGGGGAAAACAAGCAAAAAAGTATAATTTAAAGAGAAAAGTTCCTACTAATAATAGGCTTTGTCAATTTAGCACATACACATTGGTTGGTTTACAAAAATATAAAAGTGGCCCTCCTTTGGACATTCCTGACTTAGAGCATGCTAAACTGTGAATGGCATCCCTCATCTGCCAAGGCTCCCCGGGATAGTCGTCTCATATAGCTACATTTTATCCCTTAGTATCAAGTTAGCGAGGATCAGAGAATGATTCCTGGAGCGTTTTTGTCTGTCTTTTGAAGGGAGATTAGGGATGGCATGCAGCATGGCATTGCCATCGAGGTTTGGGTCCTATATAATGTGGCCACAAGTGAAAACAATGGATGTCAATCTAGTTAGAACACAGCAAGGGTGCCTTGCGTTTGGTTTGATCGCAGCAACTTCACGACGAGGAGGAGGAAGTAAGTACTACAGAACACCTGCACCAACAGCCAAGGGTTGATCAACCTCCATTTCTGCAGAACAGCATTAAATTGTTGACCCACTTTGTTATGCCTGATACAGGCCGTTTTGTATAATTCAAAAATGTAAATTATTTTTCAGTTTTGGGTAACCTTTTTTCAACCTCTGGCACTTCACCACTTGCATTTGTACCATTCCAAGCTATTTGTTGGACTTGAACGACTTGAATTTCAATAAATAACTTGAAAAATTGGGGTGTTCGAAAACATTTACCATAGCTTTTGATTGACATGCTCAAATTCAATAGTATTTTATTGTTTTGGTTGTGCTTTAAAACAATTAAGCACTGCACTGCATCACACAGTTAGGAGTCTAATATTTGGTTTGCTCAATTTAGTCAATAGTGTGCCAAGCTGTTGACAAGCCCAAGGTGTACCTCGCCTCTTACCCAAAAACACCAGGGATAGGCATACCTGCGAAAGGATGGATGGATGGATTTTAGTCTATGTTTGTATTATTTTGTTTAAATAATCATTTTGAACATACCTGACAAGGTTACAGTAAAGTACATCACATGTTTACAGTTACACTCCTCAAAATGTCAAGGAGTATAAAGATGTGTAATAGTAAGGGGAATAGAGTTTGATGGCAATAGTAAAGAATGCACCATTTTACTAAATAAAAAATGACAAAAGACTAAAGTTGACAGAAACACCGTTTGTTAATAAATAATTACAGAATGTATGCTTATAAATTATGATAAACATATCAGAGTATTATTAGATTTTCCACCGTTAATATGAATCCACTAGTGGGAACTTTGATTCTCTTCTCGGTGTTTCACACGAGCCAAACTACTATGGTGCACAATGGACGTAAATGTGGAAACGAACTTGAAGGCTGACAGGAGGAGTAAAGTTGACAAGAAACTTCTCCGTAAACAGATAAAATCGAGTCACACTTTGTTGAAACACGAAGGAATCAGTACTACGTCGCAGCCGTCTAAGGTAACGGAGAAGCAGACCCCGCAGGAAGTGGAAAGTGTCACAGTTAGCTTCATTCTGTCCGTGTGTCTTTGTTGTATTACACTCATCAACACACGGCAAAAATATATTGGCACGTGCAACAACACGTTTCGTCAAGTAAAGCTCCATCATTGAATCATTGTAGAGAAGCTACAGTTTAAGATGGCGTTTAATGGACGGTTTAATGTGTGTTTATCGTTTTCAGAGTTTAGTGGTGGCAAATGGCGGCTTGGGGAATGGTGTCAGCAGGGAAGCGCTGTCTGCTGTACTCAAAGGAATTGGAGAAGTGGAGACCCTGCTTATGCCCCCTCACAAGCCCTATGCGTTTGTCACATATAGGTACTCTATGCATTGCCTATAATACAGTATACTGTACATCACTAATATCATAAAAACATGTTCTTAATATCTGCTTCCTGCTACTATCGGTCTCTCCACAGATGCGAGGAGGATTCTCGGAATGCTCACATCAACTTGAATGGCGAGAAACTACACTGTGGCGAGAATAGTGTGACGCTGTATCTCAGCTTTGTTGATGCAGGTACGTTTACCTATATGGAGGCTTGTTGGAAAGATGCCCCCAGTGCAAGGCATGCACAACAAACTACAACGACAAAGTTGTCGCCTGTAAAAGGTGAAGGATTTCATATTGGGGATTTTCAACATATACTGTATTTGTGTGTCTGGTTACAGTACCTTGTGAGCAACAGGCATGTGTTACCTTGCCAGCGGGGTTAGTGTTAGTGGAAGACTTTGTTTCTGCAGAGGAAGAAGCTCTGTTGCTTGCTGCCATTGACTGGTCGTCCACAAATGATGATGTCACTGGTAAGGAGATGTAATGTGTTTTTTTGTATGTTTATTGAAATGTGGCTTTCTTTGACATATATTGGCTTTCACAGTACCAAATAGACATATTTTGAAAAATATATTTTCATGTGAGGTGTTACCTCCCCCTAAAGATCATTGTTTGTGTTTGGTTTCCTCAAGTAACTGCATTATATACAATATACAGTACTTGTACAGTACCACAATCACTGCAATGACACAGTCAACAGACAGACATACACAAATAGTACGATTATACAAACAATACAAATAATATTTGTAGAGGGGCGGTGGTTTGTTTGTCATTCTTCATGAACCAGGATGTAAACTGCATACTAACTAATAGATAAACAAACACACACTGATACACTCAACAATTGTGGTTATTAATGTTGTAAACAATTAAGCCTTGGTATTCTACTAAACAACATTCTACTTATATGTGGTCATTAAAGTATTGCTTAAACAACGTACAGTATCTGTTGGTGGCAAAGAACTGTCTATTATCACCACTGTATTTATTATCTTGTTTTGAACGAGGATATCTCTAAGCGACATTATTTTAATGTTTTGCCAAGTCCAATGTGATGTCTTTTACTGTAGCCCGAAAAGCTCTGAAGCACAGAAGAGTTAAACATTATGGCTTTGAATTTCGCTATGACAACAACAATGTGGACAAAGACAAGCCATTAGCTGCAGGTGAGTTGTTGTTTTTTTCTTTACTTTTTTTCTCCTAGGTATTCTTGCTTTATGATTTGCTTCAGGTCTGTCACGATAAGAAATTTTGCTACATAAAAATTGTCCAACAAATAATTGCAGATAAATTATATTATTGTCAGCATTATTTTGAGACCATTTTTATTAATATAATGGTAATATATGGCAAAATAATGTGTGTACACTGTATCAAAAGCAATAAACCTTAATTTCTCAAGAATATTTAACATTGTAATAGGAATGTCAAGACTTTTTAAATAAACTAAACAAACAACATATTAAAAAGAAACAAAAAACCCCAGTGAAAATAAAATGGACTCTCACTTAAATAAAAAATTACTATCACAACCAAAAATGAGGAAAAAATAGACCTCATACAACAATAAATACATTAAATAAAATGGAGATTCAAGTCACTGTAAAGAAAACAATAACACTAAAACAATAACAAATATTGAACATTATTTATATAATTTTTTAACAGGAATGCCAATTAATGATATCACACGGTACACAGCTTGACCCAATAATACCAGGACTGCTTGACGAATACATGAAGTTGTGGTGACAATGCAAACCTACGCGAGCACAATGCACGTCACTTGTGCTATTGTCGTGCACTACACGTAAACACTACTTGACAAGGTGTAAATAAGTTGTGTGGGAGCGTGGTCAGTTTGTGCCAATGCACACCATTTTAAGTCACAAATTGCATGCTGAGTGTGTAATTTATGCTTAAACAGAACGCATATTGTACATAAATAAACAACGCGCATTGCCACGGAAAATTGCAGGGTTTGCTCTTTGTGTGCACTCGCCAGCAGCCTCGCCTCCACCCGCTGGGACAAAGACTGAATGGAGGGTTCACTCACTCCATTCATTCCGCTATAGTTGTGACAGACGCACAGAGTAAACCCCTCTTCCAGCCTGTTTGATAGAAAGAGAGGAGGAAATCAAACACACATGCACATGTTAATATATCGATGCCGGCAAAATTATCTACTTTTATTTTATTTATCGTGCATTCAATTGAGTTATTGTGACAGACCTAATATGCATTTATTTATACATTTAATCATACATCCAAACAACAAAGCTTGTAATTATGTGTGTCCAGCTCTTCCTGCGGAATGTCGACCTGTACTGGAAAAGTGTCTGCAGAAAGGACATATCAAATTCATGCCCGACCAGCTGACTGTAAACCAGTATGAGTCCGGACAGGGTTTGTATTTGCACAATTGTTCTCTCTATTTCTATCTTACCTTCCCACATGCAGCTCATTGTAATTAAACACGCACTTGTTAATAGCCAGCACTTAAAAATAAACAATATAAGTGATTTATGCATTCTTTTTGTACTACAAGGGGACAGCTTTTTCGTGACATGCTGGTATGGACACACTGTTGGGATTTGAACACATACGTAATTAGTGTCAACCCCAGCATTTTAGAATAGTGGTGCAAACAGCACTAAATTCAAGTATGTTTGTATACATTTTGTACAATCTGATTTGTCATATTAATAGGCATTCCTCCTCATGTGGACACTCACTCAGCCTTCGAGGACACCATCCTCTCACTCAGCCTGGGTGCAAAGGTACTAAGCCCTTCATGGAGCTTAACAGAGTAACCAGAATATTAGTTCTACAACACCGCAAAGTACCACCACCACATTTTTAATGGTTATCTGAATGAAAGCTGAATGTATTTAAGAAATACACAGTGTGTATACTGTCTATATATACTGTATATGTGTGTATTTATATATATTTGAGGACGGTTTTAAGATGTTATAAATTGAACTGTAGATGGCAGCATTGATGTTTTTGTCTCTTTCATATTCTTTGTGTAGTGTGTGTATGTGTCAGATTTCTTTAGGTGAGAGTGTGCCCAGCTGAAAAATACAAAATCGATTAATTTGCTGTTCCATCAACACAGATTCTCTCAACGTGTTACACACAAGGACAATTTACACAAACACTCAGGAGTCTCGTCTTTGCAAAATCCAATTTCCCAGCTGTCAGAAGTTGTGCGAGATGTCGTTGAAAGTAGTATCGGTGTAATTTCCCACAAGAGATAACACTGTTCTGCTCCAGAAAGGAAAGGAAACATTGATGCTTGCAAGGGTATGCTTTTGATGTTTGTTAGTGACAAAGTGAACACTGCTGTCTTCCTACCTTTGTGGGGGACGTTTAAACATTTAAGTGAAAGGGGATAATTGGGACTTGAATGGTGTTGAATCAGAAAATAATTTGCTGCTGTTGAGGTGGCTTCTTTTACGACTTTTTTTGTATATGCTTGCAGACGGTAATGGAGTTTCGTCACCCGGACAGTCGTGTCGTGAACGTGTTTTTGCCAGGACGGAGCCTCTTGGTGATGAAAGGAGAGAGCCGATACCTCTGGACGCACGGGTGAGCTATGTCCTCCCTGTTTAGGATTCATTTTATCTTGATGTGAGCCTCAGGTGGACTCCAAGATGAGATGTTGTGTTTCTGTCTGTTGTAAGAAAAAGTAGGGCTGCCAAATCTATAAGACCTTTGTCATGGTGAATCCTTTTTTATTTATAGAATCACGCCTCGTAAATTCGACATGGTGCCAGCCTGCAACCCACAATGCGTTGCTCCTACATGTGACCTCGGTGCTCTCAGCCAGCTCACCTTGAGCAAAAGGAGCACCCGTACGTCTTTCACTTTCCGTAAAATCCGACGTGGACCCTGCTGCTGTGGTGAGCCTCATGTGTGCCCGCATTCATATGACACTGTGTTCATTTTGTGCAAGGTTTGCGACAAAAAACTATCGAATATAGAGGTATGATACGACTGTTGTTCATCGGTTAGCATAACAAGAATTAACATTAAGGTTAATGAAGGTCATTTCTATTGGTTTATCCATCAGTGTGTTACCACAAAAGAGATGGTGGTCTGTTGGCTGTTGGTCTAATGCAACCTTAAACTCGTTTATCTGATTGTTTTGCAAAGTATTACTGAAAATTGGTCATTTTACTTCTACTCTTAATAATAGTAATTGATAGGATTTATATAGCTTCTTTCAAGACTCCCATAGCGCTTTTACAGTGATAGTGCATTATTTATTCACTCCACAGTCATACACTGGTGGTGGTATTCTACATCTGTAGCCCTGAGGGTAAACTGATGGAAACATGGCTGCCAACAATTCTCTCTGTTGATGATAGTCCAATTTTTAATTTATTTCATGTCATATCAGCAAATTGATATTTTTTTGTCAGTGCTCCGCTAGTTGCCATTTTCCTCCCTGCTTATCAGGAATTAGACATGCAAAATGCTGTCACCTGCCAGTTTTTTCATTTTGAATTCAATGGATGTTTGTGTGACTGCTGTTTTGGTGATTTCTCATTTATTTTTGTAGCTTTCCCCTCCACCTGTGACAGTCAAGGAGATCCCTGTCAAACACCTCCCCCTTTGCTTCCTCGATGCCATGGTGACGCAGCCCGCCTGGAGCAGGAGTATGTACATCGTGTGTACGACGCCATCGCCTCCCACTTTAGCAGCACCCGCCACTCACCTTGGCCTCGTGTATGCCACTTCTTGTCCTCGCTCTCGCCTGGAAGCATGGTTGCTGATGTTGGCTGTGGAAACGGGAAGTATCTGGCTGTAAACAAAGAGGTCATTAGTGTGAGTGCCGGCTTATGTTACTTTGGTGACTGTAATTATCTCTTTATTGATTCCAGTGGAACTTTTTGTTGTGCGCACCTTTTGCTGGTGCGTTCATCAAATGACAAGCAACCTTTCATTTTCCTGTGCACCAAAATAGCATTTTATGTTAGGGACAGGGCCGAACCAATCCTCGAACCAATTCAGATATTAGCGTAATTCACATATACTAAATTTCCGATACCACCTCAGAGATTTCCGATCCATGAGGCCCATCTGTGCTTTTATGTTGCCAGCTGACTGTTTGTCAAATTGTTCATACAGTGATAGGTCCCATACTGTACATAGTTTCATTTTTTAATTAATTATTTATAAAATGTATTAATATATATTTGTCTTATGTGCTTTGATACCCATGATACAAAACAGATATCAAGATTTTTTCAAATAGCACAGCCTATGTCGATTTACTATTCAAATTTTTTTTGTGGTCATTTTTAATGCACATAAGTCCTTCAATTTTGCTGTATGCAACCCTCAGGGGAACCCGTTTACATTACTAAACTCCACAAATTGGAATATATTTTATATACCCACCACATACATACTTTATCATCACCTCTTCTGCAGATAACTAGACTTTGTATATTTTACATTTTTAGCCGCCTAGGATGTGAAAACATTGCAGCTTAGGAAGTATAAGTAAAGTAAGCTGTATGTCTACAGGTCTGGCTGTGTACATCATGAAGCCAGACAATACTTTTTTACCTGCAGTTTTTGTGGGTTTGTTAAAGTAATAGAGCTCTAGTTGAAAAAAAATGTTCTATTGGAATTATAAATGCACTTATAATTGCGGCACACTTTTCATTTTTACATTTATTGCGTGGCCACTTATTTTTTGTTCATTTTTAAAAAAGTCTTCTTTGCACCAATTGCTGTCTGTGTTTGCTCCTTTTCTATTGCCGTGTTAATTGGAATGAAACTTGTGATTCTTTTGTTCTTATATTTCAGGTGGGTTGTGACCGTAGCAGCACTCTTGTCCAAATCTGCGCTGACCGAGGTTTCCATGCATTTGTGTCTGACGCCCTGGGTGTCCCGCTACGAACGGCCACCTTTGATGCCTGCATCTCTATTGCTGTCATACACCACTTCTCCACACCGGTACGTATTGTTAAAAACAGACCTAAAAACTCTATCAGCTGCTCTGAACAAGACTATTAGGAGAGCGCGTTAAGCATACTATAATTTGGATTATTGGGGTATTTTGACCTAGGAATTACACATACAGTACATGTTATTAAGAATATTTAAACTTTTTTATCTGTTTCTTTTTTAAGAATACAATCGTGGCACATCCCTTTCTTTTGCATGCCTCAAAGTATTCTACTGTATATGAAGTGGCTTGTGAGTCAATTTCTAAGTGTGCAGCTCTGTGATCCTTGTGTATTAATTTATTACGTCTAAAGAGAGACAAACTATTTTTCTGTAATGTAATTTGTACCCCATTACTGTTACAATACAGTTTAGTATTAACGTGGCTCGCACACCCTGGATGTTCAGTGTACTGTATATGCAGTAGACATATTGTGGCAATCTTGAGTCCCACAAGACTCAAGATTGCTTAAAGGAAGAGGCTTGGTGAATTTAGCTTCACAATCATAGGAAGAGCAGCATCGAAGGGTCAAAAAGCAACGTTACGATGAATGCTTGCCTGCCACAAGCCAGTTATCCTTGTGATAACTTTCTCTAATTGCAATCACAGTGCGAACACAAAAATGACAACATAAAATGATAAGTAAAACATATATATGGTGAAGCTTGTACTACTATGGGAATAATAAAAATGTTAAACTTAAACATGTAACTTTAGCATTTTTTTTACATGGGGGCCACAAGGCATGCTGCAAGCAGTCCCAGTAATGCTACAGTATGTTATAGCTTATATTTTATACTTTTTGTTTGAAAGTATAGTTTTATTTTGGAAATGTATGAAACTGTTGTGATTGATTGTGTTGTAGGAGCGTCGTTTGGCGGCTGTGAAGGAATTGGTGAGACTTTTGAAGCCTGGGGGTTGTGCTCTCATTTATGTCTGGGCTTTTGAACAAGAATACAACCAGCAGAAGTCCAAATACCTCAAAGACCACAACTTGAGCAACAACATGTCCGAGGAAAAACTCGAGCCGGACGGGACATCCAGCACCCATGTCAAAAACACCATGGAAGACTGCAGCAACAAAAGATCTGCAGATCATTGTAAAGTGACTAACGACAAACTTGGTGTTCACACCAATCGCACAGCCTTCAACTCTCAGGACCTGCTGGTTCCGTGGCATCTAAAAGAGGTCAAAGAAAAGTGCAAAAAGGTTTTGAAAGACTTTTGTCCAAACAGTACCGACTCCAAGAAGTGCTCCAGCATTAGTTCCCACAGTGTCCCTGATAGTAATCATGAGTCAGAGCATCGGAAGGGCTCGGCGCATGTCTTCCACCGTTATTACCATGTGTTCCAGCAGGGAGAGCTAGAGCAGCTGTGTGTGCTAGTGGAGGGAGTGAGGGTGCTGAGTAGTTACCACGACCAGGGCAACTGGTGTGTCATTTTAGAGAAGCACTCTGAGGAACAGAATTTATGACAGTAGTTAGTCAAAGTTTTTTTTTTAATTATAGGGAATACATGATGCAATGAGAATGTCCCCAGTAATATGCAGCAGCCAAGTTTGAATATTTTTTTTAACAAAAGTATAGTGATAAGTCATGGGATGCTCTCAGTCCTTCGTTATCTGTTTCTGTTATGTTAGCAGGCCACTTCCAGGTTTAAGCAGGATGACTAGGTATGAAGATGATGGGAACGTACTATTTATTACTCTGCTGCCCACAAATTTATCTGTTTTGACTTTTGATTGTTAGTCTGTTAAATGGGCCGCACAGTGGCTGAGTGGTTAGCACATTGGGCACACAGTCAGGCGATCTGGAAGATCAGGGTTCAAATCTCCGTTGGGCATCTCTGTGTGGAGTTTGCATTTTCTCCCCGTGTGTGTGTGGGTTTTCTCCGGGTACTCCGGTTTCCTCCCACATTCCAAAAACATGCATGTTAGGTAAATTGGCTACTCTAAATTGTCCATAGGTATGAATGTGAGTGTGAATGTTTGTTTGTCTATATGTGCCCTGCGATTGACTGGCGACCAGTCCAGGGTGTACCCCGCCTCTCGCCCAAAGTCAGCTGGGATAGGCTCCAGCATCCCCGCAACCCTAACGAGGATAAGAGGTACAGAAAATGAATGAATGAATGAGTCTGTTAAATGAAAAGAGAATGTATAGAGCAGAATCTACCATTTAACAGTTCCATGACTGAAATGAAAAAAGTATAAACCATTTGCAGTATTTTTGTAATATTTTCCTTCGGTGATACCATTGTGCCTTCAATTCCAGATAGTATGTGTTGTCTAAAATTAAGCATAATGAGCAAAATGATAAACGGAGACATTCCTGATCATGTTAGAGAGTTGTCAAACAGGAATGTTTGGTAGATTTATTTATACAGACAACACACTGTATATAGTAAGATAATGAGGTACTATTGAGTTATTCAAATTGCACCACTGCAGTACTACATTAATTTTCTTAATAAAATGCTATTCCGAATGGTGAAACTGTGCTGCGTATAGCCACTGTGTTTCTGCTATAGTTTGGCAGAAACACGCAGTATACTGTACAGTATAACAGTAAGCTTCTTGAATCATGATTGTGCTGGTTACATGTTGCAGCCCACGTTGTCGGGTCGGTAATTGGCCACCGACTTGGTCAATTACCCCTGTGACTCCTAGGGGTCCATTGGGACCACATACAGTGCAGACATGGAGATGGTTGGTTGACTTTGACTATTATTGAATGAGGAGAGATGGATTACCGTACTCTGTATGCGTGTGGGTCCCTGCTATTTGTTTGTGCACTCCACAAGCATGCACATTGTCTTCTTTGACATTTAGAGAGAGAATAGAATATTAGATGGGTCTCCTGAAGGTACTTCACATTGTTTCAATTGGATACACGACATTTAAAATTGAAACTCACAAGCGCTGAAGGACAATTATGTATATGACATGCCATCCAAGTAACAGTGAATTGGATTTCATATTATTTTACATATGTAGGCTGCATCCTGCAGTGTTGCTGTTGATTCAGTCTAACTTACACTGACTGACACATGAACAGTGGAAACAGGATGCACCTGATCTTAAATTTCAGCTTCATGGCAAAAGATGTGAAGAATTCATGTGATTTCTTAGTTTTAATTTTTTAATAAACTAGAAAACATAAAAAATGATTGTCATTATGACGTTTTGTGGGTAAAACTTTGAGAAAGCAACATATTTCATCTTGAAATATGGCTGTAACCACAAAATGTGATAGCGTGAAGCCCTGTGATTATTCTGGATCAGGGCTGTGCAAAATTCAGAATTTAATTGCGAATGGCTTCTAAATTCCAATTCAATATTTGCATTTGAATTGGACTCTCAAATTCAAATCGCAGGAAGTACAATTAAAATTCATGATTTATTATTAAGCTGTATATAATGATGACACTTTACAGTATATGGTTAAAACATTTTGGACATGGTGGTTTATACTTTGACTTTTGTTATAACAATATGCAAAATGATAATACATATTGTCTGTACTTCCACTTGGAAGAAGAACATGGGAAAAAATATGTTAAAGTATATAATTATCACTGATATATGACCCTGAATTACACTGAATTAAATTCCCCTTTCTGTAATTCAAATTAAAATTAGATTCAACATCCTGTGTGATGGAATCAATTCACATTCAAATTCAACTTGTTCCTGTTGCCAATGCACAGTATGTCACACATTCTATATTGATTATCATTATTATTTTTATTGATGACAATGGAACCATAATGAATAAACAGCTAAACCAGAGACCTAACGGAGTTAACTGCTCCCGTGACATTACGCACATTTTAGTAATAAATTAATTTAGACAAGAAAAAATTCGAGGAGCCGAAAGAGCCGGCTTTTTTGAGTGAACGTAGCCAAGAGAACCGGCTCTCTTAAACGAGCTGTAATTTCTATCACTATAACAGACTTTTCGTCCTGACGTGAAGTCTTTACGACACTAAACACATTTACGACACTGTCATGGCGGCGCACGGTGTCAGTTTTGAGAGTGCAACAAACATCGCTAATCGTAAGGAAGGTAAACGACAGGCACGACAAGAAGCGCTCACAAAGGTACCTTGATAAATGTCAAGGAGCATCAACTATTTATTCAACCGATCTTGCGTTTCACTTGTGTCTAACATACACGTTGGAGCCTCCATACAAGCTAGCGTGCTAAGTAGGCTAACGTTGCTGTTATCTGTTGTTGTGTGAATCGGAGTGTTTAAAAAAATATATAATTTAGTCTTACATAACATTTGATGTACATTTTAAATGAGCACACGTGTCATTTGTTAACTAGATGTCACATTTGTTAACTAGATGTCAATCTTGACTGCTTATTTTAGCTGCTTGTCTAGCTGGACTGGCGTGTCCCCGTCTAACAGGCAAGACATAACTGGGCAAATACTGCTAAGCGATAGGACTCCCGGGTGTGTTTGCCTGATGCTTAATGTCTTTGGTGCCACTACACAACAGCTTCGCAATATCGCGCCCATTGTTTGTACCATGTTGGTTATCTTTTTGCTTCCAAGCTGTGTTGACAGAGCAAATGTTTCTGTTTGCCTTAAAGTGTGTAAACGCATTATCTTCCTTCCTCACATGTGCCTGCGCTGTGATAATTGTCAATAGAAAGTCCACATCGAACGTGCATATATGTATGTACTTTTACAATGGAGTCGTCCTTCAATGAATCAGTTAATCCTCTAAATTGTTTTTTACTTTCATAGGCCAAGCATCAATATGAGAAGGAGGAGAGGAAGAAGGAGCTGAAGAGACAGAGAGGGGAAGACACTTGGATGCTTCCTGAGGTCACTGACAGACTGAAGGAGATAGAAGATGTAAGGCCCCACCATTTCCACCCAGTGATTAGTAATTAATAATTGCTCAATTTCTGAAACAGAATGAGATCCCATACTGTACCACACTGGGATACATCTGATTCACAGTTCATAGCTAAACACAAAGCGGTTTGATTTGAAATACGCTACCTTTCAAAATTGGCTTGCTCGTGCCTCATGAAATGGAAGTTGACCAATGCCGATGGGGACCGTTTTGGTACAGTGGGCCCTGGGTTCCTTGTGGTGCATCACAATGGCCAGACTAATAATGCAGTAGTGTGTCAGCACTTCCTGGGAGATGACAGTATGATGCTCCACAGACTTGAAATCAATCAAACAACTATGACACATCATATCATGATTATGTGGGTTACAATTGCAATTTCCTTTACAGGAAGCCTGTGTGAAAAGCAAAAAGAAGAAAGAAAAGAAATCCAAAAAGAAGGAGAAGAAAAAGGCCAAAAAGGAAAAAAAGGCAACAGGTGCATCTAATGGCTCAAGTGACAGCTCCGACGTAAGTAAAACCACCAAGTCATCCTTACCCTTCTTATTCAGAGCATATTGCTTTGTTTGGTAACCTTTTTTTTTTTTTTTAGCAGCCTTTGTCCCTTAGGGAATGTCACTGGAAGCTTACTGTGATAATCTTGCTGTGTTTTGTTTTTGTTTTCTCTCTTCTCTTCTTGTCAGGACTCAGCTGAGGAGTGGGTTGAAGCTCAGCCTCAGTCACAGCCTTCAAAAGCTTGGAAAGTTTCGGAGAAGTCCAAGCCTCCAGAGACCAATGGTGACTCGACTCAGAGTCTACAGGTACTATTACCATTCTGTTCCTAAAGGTGTTGATTCATACATTTGGTGGAACTCCAAAGCCAATGCAATCTGGATATTTGAAAATATGTGTTTCTTTCATCTTAGCGAGATGAATGGATGACCTTTGACTTTTTGGCTATGAAAACCACATCCACAGCAGAGAGGAGAGCAGAGAAAGACAAACAGAAAGAAGAGGAGCGAGCAAAGGCTCAAGCCATTGAACAGGTGTGAATGAATTACAGATAGACAAAATTAACCTTATTGGAGGTGCGTAGATTGTTACTTTTCCTTAGACTTTGTGATACATGTATTGGCAAATCACCTCACACCTAAGGGACTCAAGTGTTTTAGTGGCAGTATCAGTACTGTGTGCACGGTGTCTTGTCCATTTTTCTACTGTTTAATGTACACTTCACTACTTCATTATGAAAATCCAACACTGTGTGTTAATTGTCATTATAGCTTGCTGTGATATTTTGGTACACTGTTCGACTACATAAGAAGGGTAAAACATTAGATACAGTTCTCCAAATTATGCAATGTTTTGTTGAGAGTATTTAATGTATAACACTGGAGCGCTTCTAAACATACAACACCCGGATGTGAAGAGTGCACATAAATAAAAAAAATGTTGTGTGTATTATTAGGCAGGTCTGCAACAATTAGAGCTGAACCCTTACTGGAAGGATGGAGGAACTGGTCTGCCCCCGGAGGAGAAAGCCAGTACTGTCACAAAGAAAGGTAATATTGCTGGGGTTTCTTTTCAATATTTGAATTCTATTCTTTCACTGTATGAAAGTGTTCCTTGAAATGGTAATGTTTCTAAGCATTAAATCCAAACGTCGCCTGTTCTCTGCTCATTTGTTTCTTTTTTTTATGGTTAATCTTCTTCCAAATGTTTGGGTTATTGACATTTTCTTGCTAAGAAAGGCCTTGAAGAGCATGAATAAAAGCAAATAATTCTGACAGAAGTATACGAGGATTCACAGCCCTGCTTATTTGCATCATGGATAAAGAACAAAAGCTTGAGTGCTAGTGAAATAGGAAAGCTGTGTTGCCCTGAAAAATGCAAGTCTGTTTGCACGTGCCACTTATGTTTGTACTGGCTGCGTTCCAAAACATCTATCTAGTAGCGGCCAACTAGAGCTCACATGCTCACAACAACGGCGTGTGCTTAGATGTGAACATAGTAGCACACAGTAGTGGAGATGTAGAGCGATGTGGCATTTTTTTTTGGTTACGTTCGAAAAAAACAGTGCAGTTGAGTGCAAAACTTGTCATGCACTCCGTGGTGGCATGTAACTGAACAAGTTTAAAAAGACCAGCATCATTGCGCATCTGAAACGGCATCACAAAAAAACAGCATAATGATTTCCACAAGACCACGTATACCTCAAATATCCAACACTATATAGCCAGCCCTGGTCAGTAATGACTAATGTCAGGTTAAAAGACTTTGTTGAGCACCTCTACATTATCGATGCAACTATACTGCTGATGCATAATAGATGTAAGTGGGTCAGTACCTACTGATTTTAACTATTGTTCTCTGTTTGAGTAACATCACTAGATCAAACCTTTTCAAATGTCCCACACTACAAAATATGTAAAAAAGGATGTACGATTTGTGCTGGTATTGGATTGATATCGGTATCAGTCAATATGCAAGGCTGCAATATTGGTATTGAAAAGTTTTATCGGGACACCTGTAAATTATGTTTCGAGCCCTGATGGCAGTGGCTCAGGAAATAGAGCAGGTCGTCCAGAAGCCCAAACCCTGCTTCCTCCATCCCAGGGACTACAGTTGTGCCGTTGCCTCCACTGGAGCCCACACTGGCGTATAAATGTGAATAATTATTCTGTGGTGTTGGCGCCAATTATGAAAATAACGACAATGTATTTCTTTGACATGTAATGTATGGAACATATCTCTTCCTCATAAATTTCAGATACTATAATGCCACAATCACTACAGGTATTTTTATCACTGTCCTGCTCCACTGAACGACTGAGCAGATGATTCCCCCCCACGCCAAGTGGCTTTTCAACACAACAGAGTGGGAGCGATGCAAATACACACAGGACTGGACTTTTTACCTAATTATGTATTATATTATTATGTATTATTGCTCTACAAAGTGGAAGTGAACAGTTACATATTATTTATGTACTTTTTTCTTATTTTTCTTTCATCTCTCCTGTCTTGCCTTGATTGTTTTATTCTGTGATTAAGATTTTGACATTTTTGGAGAACTGCTTGAGATTTCTCTTAGTATCTAGCTATCCATTACCGATGGTGGTCACAAGTATGCAACATATTAGAATTCAGGAATGCTGAATCACATGGTGCAACTGCACCAATAAAAGGTATGCATGGTCAATGTATTTCCCAACTTTATCGTTCTGCTTTTTAACTTTATCCAAATTTGTATGTTTTTTCAGCACATGTCACATTATAATCAAAAAACGAAATCAGATTCTGTTTCTAATTAGGGTTAGGTAATTTCAGCAAAAATCACAATTATTGAACCTTCGACTGGGGGGGGGGGGTTGCTTATTTTGCAATTAATCGCCTAGCCCTAGTTCTAATAAAAACTCACAGCTTCCCCATCTCAATGTTCCAGAAGGTCCAGTAGTGAATGACGGTGGCTTGAGCTGGCTTAGGAAGAGCTACCAGAGGATGAAAGAGCAGGCAGACAGAGAGCGGCGTAGCTTGAATGACGTGGTGGCAGACAGATATGGAGTAAGGACTCATGGCACAATTATCCAAATACACACATGGTTGGAAAAGCCAGTAGACATTTTATGTAACAAACTCTTCAAGTGTTTGCATATGTTTTATTTTGCAGTCAATGGAGGAGTTTCAGCAGCGACTTGCTGAAGCAGAAAAGGCTGTGCATGGACAAAAAAGCAGAGGAGAAGGGGACAGTATGGTGAGAGACAGGTGCCTGGAGGGAAAGGAGGCGCGTAGGCAGACTTGGAGGAGAAAAAACACAGAGAGAGATCAGTGGAGAAAAAGTGAAAGAGATGCATCACCCTCAGCACGGGACAGATATTCAGAGAGAGGAAGATATCAAGAAGGAGAAAGAGATAAACCCAGACAGAGAGATAGTGAAAGAAACCCAAATAAGGATAGGGACAGAGATGATCAAAGGAATGAAGAAAAAGAAAGAAGCAGAGATCGGGAGGGGTCCAGTGTTGCATCATCATCATCAGAACATCGGAGTCAACGTTCTTCTTTGCTTGGGTCTTTGAAAGGACGCTTTCTTAAGCCTTCAGAAGATGACAGCAGAGGTGAGTTAATTTTGTCCTGTCTGACCGGACATCTTATCGCAGTATGCTTTTTAATGCCTTTATTTTACTGTGCAGCTCCAGAACGTCCTTCTTGCACATCTCGGTCATCTACAAGATTCTTGAAACCCAGCTCAGACGGCGACGAAGACTATGGTTCACAGTCCAAAATTTTACAGATCTTAAAAAAGAGTGGCAGTCCGGCCCATCAACCTGATTCTTGGGAAAAGGAAAAAGACCGAGGTGCTGCAAAGCCAATGGCTGCTCCGTGTGACGGCAAAGTGACAAAGTCAAGGTCAGTTATCTTTTAAAGAGAAACGGGAATGCGCAGAATGGGGTTTCTTATTGAAGCATATTGACTTTTTGACAGTACCAAGCTTTAAACACCAACCTCAATACTGGACAGTGGACAGGACAGTTTCTTAGATTCCTGTTGCCTATTGTAAGGGAATCAGGTATAAATTAATTGTGGACATAAACCAGTCTTGGCAAATGCATTGACAATTAATTTGAATAAAGTGCAACAAGTTGAATTAAAGAATGAATAGGTTGAATTAAATCAAGTCTGTGAGCTGATGAAACATGACTAGCTTTAATTTGTTACCTTTGCACAATCAGATTTTAATGAAATTTCATCCGCAGATAGATATTAAAGTGGGTAGCACATTGGCCTCACAGTCAGGAATTTAGGGTTCGAATCTCCGTTGGGCATCTCTGTGTGGAGTTTGCATGTTCTCCCCGTGCGTGCGTGGTTTTCCCTGGGTACTTCGGTTTCCTCTCAGATTCCGAAAACATGCATGTTAGGCTAATTGCCGACTCTAAATTGTCCATTAGAGTGTGAATGTGAATGTTTGTATTTCTGCCCTGCGATTGACTGCCGACCTGTCCAGGGTGTACCCCGGCTCTCGCCCAAAGTCAGCTGGGATAGGCTCCAGCATACCCACGACCCTAATGAGGATAAGCGGTATAGAAAATGAAAGAATGAATGAATGAATACTGTAACATCTGCACAGACACTATTAAAGCCACAAAGAGGTGTTTGATTAACAAGCTTTTTATTGCAAGAAATAATGGCACGCGAGCGCACACGCCAGCATGGCAGCTGACTTATTAATGACAAGCCCCCCATTCCTAGTCCGTTCGCAGCAACCTGAAACAGTCAGACAACCAGAACACAAACATGCACATCACGATAACTTTAAGGTCACTACAATACCTTTTACCTTGTCCTGAAGCTCCAATCCATGAGTTTGAAAGGCTTCAAGTTTTAGTAGTTGACTCAGTTTATACTCATATAAATGCAATACGAATTCAAAGAGAAAGAAGTAATCTACTTAACAAACATGTATACATTTCATATGAAAAAATGCTTTTTTTATGGACGTCCACACAGACTCTCTTAACAGAGTTTGCGCGATCTGCTTGACATGACATCATTCGTGCGCCCTAGTCAACAGGCATGACTGCCACTTACGTCAAATCAAAGTGTACAAGGGTAAAATTTTTAATGATTGCATCTTTATCATTAAAAGTGGTAAAAACACACACCTACCTAAAACCTGCCATGCTTAAATCCAACGATTTACTTTCTAATATCAATTCAGTCGGTTGATTATCTTTTACACAATGTTAGACAGATCTACAGTATGTTGTCTGGAATGGCAATTTGGTGAACACAGATTGATGTAGTTGGGTCATATGAATATAAATCCATACATCGATGTAGTGGATGAATCGTTACACTCTTTATTACTGCTGTATCAGACCTCCTTACCAGTAATCAAAAATCCATAAACAATCCATAATGCATAAATTGTGATTGCTTTTCTAATGTGCTTCTTGTGTTCTGTTTGAAGGCACCTGTATCTGTTGATGTATCAATCATCATATTTTCAGGAAACTGGTTGCCTAAAACCAACACACTATTATGTGCACTTGTTCAGTCAATAAAATGGCAGTTTCACATCTTTATTTTGTAGATGTTAACCTTCTCCCACAGGATAATTTCTTTAAAACCCCACTCTGTCAATATAATTTTTTTTACCCATCATGTTTTTTTTTCTTACTTTTTGGGTTGAGATGCTTTGAGTAACTTTAAAGTCCACACTTTTTGGCCACTTTGCAGATCCCCACAGTAATGTCATATGCCTTTGGTGCGATTATCAACACTTTGAGTATCCTTTTTAGTTTTTCTTTGTTTTGCCTTGTTTGTCCAAGTTGTTTGCCTAAACTGGTGCACATACAGAAGCCTGCAGCATGAAAGCAGTCTACATTGTCATTGCCTCATTACATTTAGCAATGAGAAGTGTAATAGCCCAGAACAAGGCTTCGCTGGTGTTAATGAATCAGAACGGACGTGGTGAGAGGTTTTTTGGGGGAGAAAAACAATTATAGTAAATGGTTCAAAGTGCCTTAAATTCGTCTTCATTGTGTGTTTGTGCTTTTTTTCCCAAGTGAGTGCGACAGTCAAGAAGAAGAAGAGGAGGAGGAGGACGCTACAATCCTCTCAGAGGAAGAGATGAATAAACTAGGCGCCAAGATGGTGAAGGCTGAGATTATGGGTAACACAGTGAGTTGGTCTTTTTAATAAATTGATAATGAAAGAATATACAACTATGCTTATGGTACATTTTTATGCATACCCTTGTTCATGGTGGTTAATTGGTTGCAGACCCTACATTAGTGAAGTAGGATTCCTTATCTGGATGGCTGTAAATTAGTCATTTCCGGACTATAGAGCTCACCGGTATGTAAGTCGCACCCACTAAATTTAAAGAGAATATACGATTTGTAATATACGTAGATGTTGTGAGTGTCGCTGTGAGCAAAGTGCTTTGTCACTGGGCCAGAAAAGTAGTTATTCGATGTTAGCTACTACAACTACAATGTTGCTGTTGCTTGGTTAAAATGCAGGTCACGTTTGGTAAATTGAAAATTATTGCATTTTTTTTTTTAGTTATTTTTAAAAAAAGTTTTATCTTTTAGAGGCGTTTATACTCAAAATAGGGCCGCACAGTGGTCGAGTGGGTAGCACATTGGCCTCACATTCAGGAGGTTTGGGGTTCCAATCTCCATTGGGCATCTCTGTGTGAAGTTTGCATGTTCTCCCCATGCGCGCGTGGGTTTTCTCCGGGTACTCCGGTTTTCTCCCACATTCCAAAAACATGCATGTTAGGTTAATTGGCGACCCTAAATTGTCCATAGGTATGAATGTGAGTGTGAATGTTTGTTTGTCTATATGTGCCCTGCAATTGACTGGCGACCAGTCCAGGGTGTACCCCGCCTCTCGCCCAAAGCCAGCTGGGATAGGCTCCAGCATACCCGCGACCCTAATGAGGATAAGCGGCATTGAAAATGAATGAATGAATACTCAAAATGGAAGGGTACCATCTTGTGCATTGTTAGCTGCCTCATGCAAGCTGTTTTTCTCTCTTTAGAACTCACAGAAAAAAGGATTGTGGATAATGAGCCGAATTCCCAAAAAAGTGTTTTCCTTTAATTGCATCTTCTGACTGCCTTATTTATATTTTTACTTATTTTGCCAATTTTTTTGCTTGAAAAGAAAAAAGAAAAAAAGGTAGGCCAAGAATACATATTTGCTCATATATGCATAATTTTGTTAATAGTTGCAATCATTTCATAAATGTGAAAAACCGTGAAAGACCATTTCTCAGCTTCTGCAATCTCAACGTGCATTTTTTCTAGTGCTGACTGGAAAGTATATCACAGGGTCTGTTGACTTGGTAGCATTATTGATCTTTACTTTTCACTCCCCACCAGTGTGTTCTCACACAACAGCGCACAGATCAGTGTCAGGATCTCTTATACAGTAGAGCAGTAAAGAATAAAGAAGTATCTCTTTACACACAAAAGCGAAGATGAGACTCCCTTCTCGACACAGCAATCAGACTTGATATTCCCAGGCCGCCTTGTGTGTGTTTAGGTGTTTTGTACATAAAGGTATTGATTGTCTGCACCTAAAGGTTTTTGTGTCTGTAACAGGTGTGTTCTCGCTGAGGTCTCCATAATACAATTTCAGTAAATCTGACCTTGATCCTTTAGTTCATTAAATGAAAATGCGCATTTGGGTTCTGTACAGCATTTTTGGTCACTAATAGTCCTATGTCATTGTATTTCAGGTCATGGTTGAGAGGCTGAAATTCCAGTTGGAGGCAGCTCGTAAAGCCAAAGAGAACCACGCTGCAAGAATGAAGCTCCAGCAAACAGCTAAATCCAACCAGGTATGAAAACATTGCGTTCGTTACCACTTTGCTGCACTTATTATGCATTTGTATACCCAGCAATGCAGCAAACGAAACACTATCCAATAAAGCACCAAATACAGGAGTTGGCTTTCAGTACTGTAGTGTAATCCGTCTAAAATGATTGTGCTTCTTGATGAACAAACAAAAAAGGATGGCGAAAAATCGTGTGCAGCTATCATCACTAAGGGTGTAACGGCACACTAAAATGTAATTTCGGTTTGGTTCAGTTTCTTGAAGTGCTTGGTTTGGTTCATTTTAGCGAGCACGGTTCATTTTTGGTACAAAAAAGGCAGAAAAATATTTCAAATGCTTTTATTTTAAAAAATGCAAACAATGTATATTTTCAACTAAATAAAAGCGACTCATTTTGATGATATTTCAAAAACCTCAGACTCTGGCTTTTTA
The DNA here is from genome assembly GCA_024372805.1 of Oostethus manadensis. Classification (NCBI taxonomy): domain Eukaryota; kingdom Metazoa; phylum Chordata; class Actinopteri; order Syngnathiformes; family Syngnathidae; genus Oostethus; species Oostethus manadensis. The sequence continues at coordinate 1,360,422 of QODF01000005.1, forward strand.
AAAAATATAATAAAACGGTTGCATTTAAAAAAATTAATAATATCTACTAAATTATGAATTAACACGTTAAAACTGTAAACTTTCAGCACTTAACAGTAACAGCCTGAATATGACAAATGTAACTATTCAGATCTTTGGCTGAAAACGGAAATGCGGAAACTCGTCCAGGACCTTAGTTCCGCGCGGAGCGTTTATATCACTCTAGTAATACATTTGAACGAACATGCAAAACCAAAACGGTTCAATCTGTCCATGTGAACCGTTACAGCCCTAGTCATCACCATGTACGGCAGGGTCATTCACAGGTGTCCGTACTCAATCCTCTACAAATGTAGATCTGTTCTATTTAGTCATGAAATTATGTAACTATTTTGAGTTTTGATTGGGTACTTCTGTTTTGACTGGTTCAGTTTTTTAGACTTTTTGGTACTGGTTGATCAGCCAGAGAAATAGGCCAGAGACAACAGAAATACTCATGGCCCTCTCAAGTGAAAAAAGGGGACAGCGAAAATAGAGCTTTTAACACAGAATACTCCTTTATGCTCTTTCTTTTCTCTGGAGGCACAAAACTCAAAGTTTATCTCATATGCTTAGAGACGGTGAAATGTGAAACGCAACTGAGACAAAGCATGTGTTTTGACTACACATAGGCTATGTTCACACTACAGGTCGATTCCGATTTCACATACTTATTTCAACAATATTATAAACAACACCCACAATTACCACAATATCCTTGAAATTGCCACAAATGTGTTACGGAGAGCATGCAGGTAATGTGTGGATCGATACTGAAATGTCGATATCTCCGATACCAGCTCTTCTTGCGCTGAAGTCGATTATAAAATCAAAATAGGGATACTTTTGATACTTCAGGTATAGGATTTTGTCTTTTATTTTTTTCTGATGTTGTGTATTAGCTTAGCTATACTATAAATTAACCCAATACCTCAATATACTTAATTGTTTAAAAATACTTACAATAAAATACTTAATACTTGTCTTGTATTCTTAATGCTATGATTTGAAATACTTTAGACTGTTTTAAAATTAATTTTTGAATTAGTATCGCCAATACCAGCCTGAATTTTACCCAGTATTAAATCAGAAATGAAATCACATCACTGACACACGCACTGCAGCAATCTTTACTTCCATAAGCACATGTGATTTCACGCTTCTGGACATCACTTTTCAAGTTGCATTTGTTTGGTAAAGTGAACGACTACATAAAAAAAATTAGATTAAAAAAAATCCAAATTGGGAATCATACCCAATAGTGTTTTTTTTTTTTTTTTTTTTACTTAAGTACTTAAAATACATGGAACCACTGTTAGGATCAAACGGTGTTGTCTAGCTGCATCACAAATTCCAGTTTCCAAAATTAGTGCAAAGCTGCTATGTTTCTGTTTTTGTAGGTATACCAATCTAGGGGAATTTATGCTTGGGTGGGTAATTAAGGTCACAAGCAGAGTTATGAGATCACCCTGACCTCCTCAGATGTTCCTGTGTGTGCAGTGGACCACTTTCTGAACAGTACAAGTTGTGAGCAATGGTATGCAATTTATGGCAGATTAATCATTACTTGGAGTCTGCTGTACGGCTTCTCAGATAAGATTAATGGCTGATTAATGCCCTAAAATTTTTACTCTTATTAGGGAGAGGCTATACTGGTGCTTGAAGACAACTTTACAGTCTTGTTTAGGGAGGGTTCTGGTTTGTCTTCATCACTTGCTGCTTCATATTTATTTTTTTGCCTGAATGTGTGCCCCCTTGCAATGCCTAATTGAATTGAGCACATAAAACACATCAAGCCCCTTCTGTAGGCTCTTGTCCAGCATGTGTCTCCATTGCTGAGACTTGTCCAATCACAAATCATCTGCAGCTACACTACTTGATTTCCAATGGATGATTGGTGTTGTAATGATCTGCGATGAGCAAGACTAATGGACATAATACCAACTCACTAGATAAATGTTTTTTTTATTATTCTTTTCATTATTTCTAGGTAATACAGTAAATACTGAAATGGCATAATAACATAACTGTCTGTTTTTATTCTGTTTTAACAAATCCAGAGAAATAGTCAACTGTAAAAATGTTTGTAAAACCTGATTTATCTTAGATTTCTGGAAATTCTTGTCAGTCAGAGCAATTTATTAAAAATGGCCTGTCTGTGATTTGTGGTTCTCAGCCGACTGGCAGATCGAGTGAGGACCAGGAGGTCGTGCTATTCAGAACAGACCAGTCTGGTCAGGCCTGGCCAGTCAAGCCCTTGTCTGGACCAAAGGAGCCTCACGGAGGACGACGGAAAAAGAAGCCGGTAAGTGATGAAAATTGGACCACTGCCGAACAGCATACATGTGCATTCACTTGCTTAACAAGTATGTAATTCACTTCACAAGATCTTTAAATTGGCATGGGAGTACTGTTTGTGTTAGACCAAAGCAAAATTGGAGTAATGGTTCTTCTGCCTTGTGGGAAAGTGTGTAAATGTCATAAATGCATCAAAACGGAGATTTGTGACTCGTAGAAATCTAATGTGTAGTTATCAAACACAACCACCGATAATCTGAACCGTGCACCGCACTGTTAAAATAATAATTATGCTTTTTTTCTCTCTCACCAGATTGAGACTCATGTTGATGGGCAGCGCGTGCGCTACTTTCAGGATGACGACAGTGTGGGTCTGCAGGAGATGGTCAGGAGGGAGAAGATGAGCTCCGCACAGGATCAGAATGCCCTCTACTCTCGAATGGCTGCCAAGGTAAGAAGGAGCTTTTATCGCAAACTGCAGTGTAGTGCTTACAAAGTTAAACACTGAAAGTAGCAACCTAAAAGTAATTTGTTAAAAGAAAACAGCCTGGCATGTAGAAGATAAGGTTAGCTATAATTCCCTGCCTGGGAAATGTAACACAGTATAAAACTTTCGAAATGAAGCAACAGCAAAGTTAAGTTATGCTGTTGTAATTCCACTTAAACCAATTATGACACACCCCCCCCCCCCTGCCCCGCACATACACACACAATTTCCCTAAAATTAATCATTTAATTTACCTAAAGTTAATTATCAAAACAATTACATGTTCATTTCATTGTTTAAGCATAACAATATTAAGAAGTGGTTAAGACATTAGCGTCTACACGTTTATTTTAATGATCAGACAAGATTTGGAACGACGCCTTTTTTAGTAAACATACACTACAGGTCAAAAGTTTCAGGGCACCTCAATTTTTCCAGTTATTTGTTGAAATTCAAGGTGTTGAAGATCTTGAAATGGTACAAAGGTAAGTGGTGAAGTGGCAGAGGTTAAAAAAAGGTAAGGTTACCCAAAACTTAGTTATACAAAAAGGACTCTTTCAGGGACCACAATGTGGGTCAACAATGGAGGGTGATCAAGCCTTGGCAGTTGGTGCAACTAATTGCTACAGGTGGTTACTATTTCCTCTGTCTGCATAAAAACAGTGTCCGGAACACACTGTGGTACTATACCATTGTGAATAAGAATTGCACTGGAGAAAGTAATTTACTGCTACAAAAATGGCAAGAAATATGGGAATTAACAATGGAAGAGAGCCGGTCCATCATAACACTAAAAAATGTAGGGTTTTTCTCCAGACAAATTGGAGTGTTGTAAAACTCTTGACCGGTAGTATCATTTCGGTTTTGAAATTTGAAATCCATAAAATATGACAGACCACAATTTTGTATGGAATGTGTGTATATAACAATTGTTTGGAGTCCTTTTTACATACAGTGTTTCCCACGGATCGTTTAATTGTGTCTGTGAGTTACGGGGGTACTAGTTTGCCTAATTTGCAGTGATGTAAAATTAAGCTTTTGGCATGTGTCATAAGGAATGTGAAACCTTATTTAACAACAGAACATGAAGTTGCAGACTTACGAGGTGGGTTTTGTGGTATAACTCGGCATGGTCCGATTACAAGGTTCACCACAGTATGAAAAGGTCACGGTTTCAAAACCACTTAATTTGTCCCACATACCGTTCCTGCGAAGGGTTGAAATACTATGCCATGAACTGTGTTATTTCTCTTAGTGGAACAGGGCTTAAACCACAGGTGTGTACTGTGTTATGTTCAAAGTCACGCACAGATAGCACTGGCCTTAGATGCCTCATTAACAATGAGCAGCACTGGTACGGCCGCGCTGTTGCTAAAAACGTGATCTAGTTTTCTCTGGAGTGCCCTATTCTAGGTGTGAGGCTTACCCTCTTGTAGTGTTTTTGAATAATCACAAGTGTATCAATGAGGCTGTAGCAATTATTGCCATTTCTTTTTTTTTGTTGGCTTCTCTTTTTAAAGGAGGTAAACTATAATTTGTGTGTTTGCATGTTTATTTACCTAAATAAAGCTTAGCTGTGCTTATTTGTTTACATACACCTACTGTACACACACTGGCAGGCATGCATATATAAATATTCACCCATTCTGCACTCTCTAAGAGTGACACTAAAAATATTTCCACAGTTACTATGGCAGGGCTTCTATAAATACCACTCATAATCACAGTTATAGATTTTTGATTTGCAAGGGAGATAAATCTTGTTTTGCATCATTGGCTATGTCGCATCTCTCCAACATACTGTACGCCATCTCATTTGTTCCACACAATCTTTTTCTTTAATTAGCCACATCTTTTTTGTCATTTATTCCCCCTTAAATGCTCTCTTTTTGCACTTTCCCCCCTCACTCTTTTGGAATTAGTGAACCAATTTTACCCAACTGAAAGATGCATGAAAGCCAATGAAAAGGCACCTGGAAATGAAAGTTAAGTTCACAGACATAAATACTGTATATGGACATTAAGATCTGCATTTTAATGTTGTATGTCCTATTGCGATATGCATTATAGTATTCTATCATGTCATCCCAAAAGAACAATTTCAAAACCATTATGATGGCACACTGGCATATAATAATGAGTAGTAGCTCTGTGATTGCCATGGCAACACTACTTTACTGGTTTATAATAGTGGCGTTCCCCCACAAAATCCTCTCGTGTGTATGTTCTACTGTTCAGAATTGGGATTAGTGCACTTATATACTTTGCAGCACACTACAGTAATAAATACAGTGTATTGGTTTTGCATGTAAAGTCACTTGATGCAGATATGAAGAATTCTGAATTGATTTATAAATGTCAGTCATAGTTTAGGGAGGAAATGACACTTTTATCCAATGTAAAGTAGGTAGTGTAGTCACTGTGCTGTACTCACTTTTGTTGCTTTTGGTTTAGACCTGGGATGTCAAAAGTGCATTCATGGCCGCCAGTACGTTGTAGAAGTAAAATTAAACACACACAAAAAATGGGAAAAATAGAGCAGACAGGCACAATATAAGGAAATGTTGGTACTAAGAATTATTAAATGTGAATCATATATGTAAAGTGATTTTTTTGTAGTCTGTTATCATAAAATAAAAATATGAAAGTGGCTCCCAGCATCGTATGATATTTCAGCACGCGGCCCATTGGAAAAAGTTTGAACACCCCTGATTTAGACATAAATGGCTATGTGTTTGTTTTGAGGGGTCAGCAAATATATATATAATATATACACACACACACACACTACTTTACTTTGTATTAAAGTGTCATTTGTGTTGGAGTCTTGCAAGGTGAAGCACAACTACAACAGTCATAAAATAATAATAAAAAACCAACCCTTCTGTATGTTTTTGTATTGTTATAATTTATTATACTTACCCCCCACATGCAAAATTCAGTCATTTATTTATATATCCATCTATTTTCTTTGACGCTTATCCTCATTAGGGTTGTGGGGGTCTATTATTTCATTAGCGATAATAACATATTGTTAAAATCAACCCTTCGCATCCATCTGAACATTTGAGGACTGTTCAGCATTGGATAATGTACATGCGTGTGCATTTAAATGTGACCAAGTATATATTTTTTTACAAAAAGTAGAGGGAGTACTGCTCTTCAACAACACACACACGTACACACTTCCTGTGTGTCACTAAATCCAATTTTCACTCTCACTTCCACGCTTAGTCATGGACACACGCTTCAACTGCGCTTGCCCCTCCCACTATCTCTCTCTCACCGACACACACACACTTCAATCTGTTGCCGGGTTACCATGGCGACAAGACTAAGCTGTACAAACTATGTCGCTACTTGGTGTCCTGCACTGAGACCAACTTTTTTGTTCATACAGAGCGGTTAAGGCCACACACACACACACACACACACACACACACGTGAATTGTGGATTAACTCCTGCTACTGTATGATGGCGATATTGCAATAATCAGTATGTCAGGGGAAAATGCATCACAATACAGTGGGTACGGAAAGTATTGAGACCCCTAAATTCACTCTTTGTGTCATAGCAGCCATTTGCCAAAATAAAAAAAAAATCATTTTATATCTTATGAATGTACACTCAGCACCCCATCTTGACAGAAAAAAAACAAATATAGATTTTTTTCTCCCAAATTTATTTAATAGAAACCCCTGAAATATCACATGGTCATAAGTATCCAGATCTTGTCTTCACTAATGAGTAGAAGCACTTTTTTGAGGTAGTACAACCATGTGTCTTCCTGATGCAAAAAGATGCAAAAAAAATGGTGGAAAAGGCTTTTCACACCTCTCCAGTTCTGTCAGGGTTGGGTTTAGGTTAGGGCTCTGCCCCGGGCCAGTCAAGAACGTTGTTCCGAAGCCTGTCCTTTGTTATTTTAGCTGTGCGCTTAGGGTCATTGTCCTGTTGAAGGTTGAACATTTGGCCCAGTCTGAAGTCCTGAGCACTCTGGAAGAGGTCTTCTTCCATGACATCTCTGTACTTGGCTGTGTTCAGCTTTCCTTCAGTTGCAACCAGTCGTCCCGTCCCTGCATCTTAAAAACACCCTCACAACATGATGCTTCCACCACCATGTTTCACTGTAGAGATTGTATTGGACAGGTGATGAGCAGCGCCTGGTTCTCTCCACACACACCGCTTAGAATTAATGCCAAAAAGTTCAATGTTGGTCTCATCAGACCAGAGAATCTTATTTCTCATATTCTTGGAGTCCTTCATTTGTTTTTTTGGCAAAGTCTATGCGGGCTTTCATGTGTCTTGCACTGAGGAGAGACTTCCATAAGGCCACTCTGCCATAAAACCGTTGACTGGTGGAGGGCTGCAGTTGATTTGTGGAACTTTCTCCCATCTCCCTACTGCATCTCTGGAGTTCAGCTACAGTGATCTCTGGGTTCTTCTATACCTCTCTCACCAAGGCTCTTCTCCCATGATTGCGCCGTTTGGCTGGACGGCCAGGTCTATAAACAAACATGTTATAACATATCATAAATATATTGTTGCCTTTTGTATTTTACATTGGCAGATTATTTTCTGCATGTACACAGTAGAAATTAACAATCAAAAGTTAATTTCAATAGTGATAAGTAATATTATGTACTTTAATAAAATAATAACAAATATTTTCTAAGGTCATCGACATGGCTTATTCCAACAGATGAATGTTTGCCATTCTCGGTGGTGGTGTGTTTTTCTGTTTTTTACATGTGGTTAAACATGTTTTCATTGGTGGTTAGATTGGCAGTGTAGTAGAACTAGGATATTAACGCATACCAGTCACGTTACAAGGACTTTTATACAGGTCCTAAAGGATCTGGAAGCTGCTAAAACATCCTGGTGTTCAAGAATGAACACAGTTTCAATAACAAATGTTGCACATGTTTTTTGTCTCTACCGCCACATGCATTCTCCCTGTTTTCCACCACCTGTACTCCATCAACTCTCCAGATGATGGGAAAGACAGATGGCGACAACTACACTCTGGACGATATGTTTGTGTCAAGTGCGGCAAAGAAGGAAGGCGAAGGGAGGGAGGAGGAAAGAGTGAGGAACAGAGCCGCCGAGGAGAGCAGGCGGCTGATGACCACAATGGAGAAATGCCGTCACTGTTTCAACAGCCAGGAGCTCCTGAAGCACCTCATAATAGCCATAGGAAACAAGGTAATAAATCGTGACGAGATGTGTTTGTGGCTGCTGAAATTCCCCACAGCAAAAATTGTCACTCCATTTTGCATATGAATAAATAAATTATGAAGTATCATAATGTTGCTGTTTAGTGAAGCTGAGTTGATATTCCATCCATCCATTTTCTTTGCCGCCGTTCCTCTTTATATATTTTAAATAAGACATTAAATATTGCAAATTGTATAACAACGAGAGCATCTCACAAAAATACACAAAAGTACAAAAGAAAAGTGAGTATGCTGTCCCGCGTTGCCAGTCGAGTGGCCAATGGTGGCGGTGGGGTTATGGAATGGTGCAAGCATATGTTAGGGAACTACAGGTACATTTTACTCCTCCCTGAGTCACCACCTTATCGTGGTGGAGGAGTTTGCGTGTCCCAATGATCCTAGGAGCTAAGTTGTCGAGGGCTCTCATGCCCCTGGTAGGGTCACCCATGACAAACAGGTCCTAGGGGAGGGACCAGACAAAGAGTGGCTCAAAAGACCCTAATGATGAATGATACAATTGGACTTCGTTTTCCCTCGCCCGGACGCGGGTCACCGGGGCCCCCCTCTGGAGCCAGGCCCGGAGGCGGGGCACGATGGCGAGCGTCTGGTGGCCGGGCCTGCACCCATGGGGCCTGGTCGGGCACAGCCCGAAAAGGTAACGTGGGTCCCCCCTCCCATGAGCTCACCACTCGTGGGAGGGGCCAAAGGGGTCGGGTGCAAAGAGAGCTGGGTGGCGGCCGGAGGCAGAGGCCTTGGCGGTCCGATCCTCGGCTACAGAAGCTAGTTGTCGGTACGTGGAATGTCACCTCTCTGGCGGGGAAGGAGCCTGAGCTGGTGCGTGAGGTGGAGAAATTCCGGCTAGATATAGTCGGACTCACCTCAACGCACAGCAAGGGCTCTGGAACCAGTCCTCTCGAGAGGGGCTGGACTTCATTCCACTCTGGTGTTGCCGGCAATGAGAGGCGACGAGCAGGGGTGGCAATTCTTGTTGCCCCCCGGCTCCAAGCCTGCACGTTGGAGTTTAACCCAGTAAACGAGAGGGTAGTTTCCCTACGCCTTCGGGTGGGGGGACGGGTCCTGACTGTTGTTTGCGCTTATGCGCCAAACAGCAGTTCAGAATACCCGCCCTTTTTGGAGTCCTTAGAGGAAGTACTAGAGAGTGCTCCCTCGGGGGATTCCCTTGTTCTGCTGGGTGACTTCAACGCTCATGTTGGCAACGACAGTGAGACCTGGAGAGGTGTGATTGGGAGGAACGGCCCCCCTGATCTTAACCCGAGCGGTGTCTTGTTATTGGACTTCTGTGCTCGTCACGGATTGTCTATAACGAACACCATGTTCAAGCATAAGGGTGTCCACATGTGCACTTGGCACCAGGACACCCTGGGCCGCAGTTCGATGATTGACTTTGTGGTTGTGTCGTCGGACTTGCGACCACATGTTTTGGACACTCGGGTGAGGAGAGGGGCGGAGCTGTCAACTGATCACCACCTGGTGGTGAGTTGGTTCCGATGGTGGGGGAGGATGCCGGTCAGACCTGGCAGACCCAAACGCATTGTGAGGGTCTGCTGGGAACGCCTGGCAGAGTCCCCTGTCAGAAGGAGTTTCAACTCCCACCTGCGGGAGAGCTTTGACCATGTTCCAAGGGAGGCAGCGGACATTGAATCCGAGTGGGCGATGTTTCGTGCCTCCATTGTCGATGCGGCCGATCGGAGCTGTGGCCGTAAGGTGGTCGGTGCCTGTCGTGGCGGTAATCCCAGAACCCGTTGGTGGACACCAGTGGTGAGGGATGCCGTCAAGCTGAAGAAAGAGTCCTATCAGGCCATCTTGGCCCATGGGACTCTGGAGGCAGCTGACAGGTACCGGAAGGCCAAGCGGTCTGCAGCTCTGGCGGTCGCTGAGGCAAAAACCCGGACATGGGAGGAGTTCGGAGAGGCCATGGAAAACGACTTCCGGATGGCTTCAAAGAGATTCTGGACCACCATCTGCCGTCTCCGGCGGGGGAAGCAGTGCACAGTCAACACCGTGTATGGTGGGGACGGTGTGCTGCTGAACTCGACTCGAGATGTTGTGGACCGGTGGAGGGAATACTTTGAAGACCTCCTCAATCCCACCGACACGCCTTCCAACATGGAAGCAGTGCCTGGGGACTCTGAGTCGGGTTCGCCTATCTCTGGGGCTGAGGTCACCAAGGTGGTCAAAAAGCTCCTTGGTGGCAAGGCCCCCGGGGTGGATGAGATCCGCCCGGAGTTCCTTAAGGCCCTGGATGCTGTGGGCGTGTCTTGGTTGACACGACTCTGCAGCATTGCGTGGACGTCGGGGTCGGTGCCCCTGGACTGGCAGACCGGGGTGGTGGTCCCGCTTTTCAAGAAGGGGGACCGGAGGGTGTGTTCTAACTATCGTGGGATCACACTCCTCAGCCTCCCCGGTCAGGTCTATTCAGGGGTTCTGGAGAGGAGGATCCACTGGATAGTTGCATCTCGGATTCAGGAGGAGCAGTGTGGTTTTTGTCCTGGCAGTGGAACTGTGGACCAGTTCTCTATATTCTCTGCAGGGTCCTTGAGGGTGCTTGGGAGTTTGCCCAACCAGTCTACATGTGTTTTGTGGACTTGGAGAAGGCATTCGACCGTGTTCCTCGGAATATTGTGGGGAGTGCTCTGGGAATATGGGGTATCGGACCACCTAATCCAGGCGGTTCGTTCCCTGTATGACCGGTGTCAGAGTTTGGTTCGCATTGCCGGCAAAAGGTCGGGCCCATTTCCAGTGAGGTTTGGATTCTGCCAGGGCTGCCCTTTGTCACCGATTCTGTTCACTACTTTCATGGACAGAATTTCTGGGTGCAGCCAGGGCGTTGAGGGGTTTCAGTTTGGTGGCCGCAGGATTAGATCTCTGCTTTTTGCAGATGACGTGGTCCTGTTGGCTTCATCGAGCCGTGACCTTCAACTCTCACTGGATCGGTTCGAAGCTGAGTGTGAAGCGGCTGGAATGAGAATCAGCACCTCCAAGTCCGAGTCCATGGTTCTCGCCCGGGAAAGGGTGGAGGGCCATCTCCTGGTCGGTGATGAGGTCCTGCCTCAAGTGGAGGAGTTTAAGTACCTCGGGGTCTTGTTCACGAGTGATGGAAGGATGGAACGTGAGATGGACAGGCGGATTGGTGCGGCGTCTGCAGTGATGCGGACTCCGCACCGGTCTGTCGTGGTGAAAAGAGAGCTGAGCCGAAAGGCAAAGCTCTCGATTTACCGGTCGATCTACGTGCCTACCCTCACCTATGGTCATGAGCTTTGGGTAGTGACCGAAAAGACAAGATCGCGGGTACAAGCGGCTGAAATGAGTTTTCTCCGCAGGGTGGCTGGGCTCTCCCTTAGAGATAGGGTGAGAAGCACTGTCATCCGGGAGAGACTCGGAGTAGAACCGCTGCTCCTCCACATTGAGAGGAGTCAGATGAGGTGGCTCGGGCATCTGGTTAGGATCCCTTCCTGGGGAGGTGTTCAGGGCACGTCCAACCGGTAGGAGGCCTCGGGGAAGACCCAGGACACGTTGGAGAGAGTATGTCTCTCGGGTGGCCTGGGAATGCCTCGGCATCCGCTGGGAATAGCTGGACGAAGTAGCTGAGGAAAGGGACCTCTGGGCTTCCCTGCTTAGGTTGCTGCCCCCGCGACCTGACCTCGGATAAGCGGAAGAAAATGGATGGCTGGACGGATGGAGGTACAGTTTACTGATGGCATTTTGAATACACAGAGATACTGTGGCGAGATCCTGAGGCCCATTGTTGTGGCGTTCACTCACAACCATCACCTCATGTTGCAGCATGATAATGCTCACCCCCATGTTGCTAAGCTTTATACAAATTTCCTGGAAGCTGAAAACATCCCAGTTCATGCTTGGCTATCATACTTACCAGACATGTCACCTATTGAGCATGTTCGGGATGCTCTGGATAAGCACGGTATCTGAGGCAATGATGGTCACACCAGATACTGATACGGCCTTCTAGAAAGGATAGTGCCAAATTTCTGAGAGTACACTTGACCTTTTTGTCCAAACATGATAGAGACATAGTGTCGTCTGTTTATTGTGTCGACGAGAATGGAATCGTGATATAATACCACCTTCTTGGAATGAACACCTGAAAGGATGGACCATTATCCATCTATCCATCTGTTTTCTAAGCCGCTTATCTTCTTTATGGTCTCGGGGGTATGCTTGAGCCTATCCCAGCTTTGCTGCTGACTCTGGGCAAGATGCAGGGTGTATAGATCATTATGTCCATTATTATTGTCCTTTTGTTAGCTGTGTCTCCTTTCTAAAACCACACTGTGCACAGTAATAAACGTAAACTGTCCCACTTAATGTAAATGTGGTTTTATGTACCCACTGTAATCTGTGTGTATGTGTCCGACGTCTGTCCAGGTATACTTGAGTCTACCTGCAGGCGTGTCCATGACGGAGGGCCATTGTCTCATCTGTCCTCTCCAGCATCACTGTGCTGCCACCAGTTTGGATGAAGATGTCTGGTCTGAAATACAGGTGGACCAATCAGCTTTATGTTATATATTAATTAGACCAAATGCTACTACTCAATCACCTGCTTTGTATTGTACAGCTGTTCCGACGCAACTTAGTGCGTATGTTCGAGTCCCAGGACTTGGACTGTGTGTTTATGGAAACGCACCTGAACCCACGCAGGAGACAGCACATGGTGCTGGAGTGTATCCCACTACCTCGGGAACTAGGGGATATGGCACCAATATACTTTAAGGTGTGAATGTTTGCATTTGTGTTATTTTGGTCAAGGACTTCAGTGATGTTGATCCTTCTGTCCACAGAAAGCTATCATGGAGTGTGATGAGGAATGGGCCATGAACAAGAAGGTCGTTGACCTCTCTTCAAAGGACATCCGCAAAGCTGTAAGTTTCTTCTTGTTCTAACTTCAACTCATCATTTGTTCCTCCAATACCAATTTGTTTCCTTTGTGCTTTTGGTTCTGTAGTGTTTTCCTCTCTCCCTCCCATCCTCTTTATCCATTGTCCGCTGTCATGAAATGCTCTATGCCTGGTTAATTGTTTGTGTGCTGCAGGTTCCCAGAGGACTGCCCTACTTTGCCGTAGACTTTGGACTCCAGGGAGGGTTTGCTCATGTAATTGAAAATGAACAGAAGTTCCCACATTACTTTGGCAAGGTCAGTTTATGGGTTAACACTTTCACATGACACCTGCTCTTTTTCTGCTTACTAGTTACTGAGGAAAGATTTTCAGATTCTGTAATCCTTAGCCACCATTTCCTTTTTACTGTTCCTTACAGTTCTTTATACTTTTAATACTTTCAAAAGAAACATTTTCAATGAGATCAATCTGCCTTCTTCTCACAGGAAGTCATTGGAGGTATGATGGACTTAGAGCCAAGGCGTTGGAGGAAGATGATTCGTGAGAACTTTGATGATCAGAGGAAAAAAGTCCTGCAGTTTGCACAGTGGTGGAAACCGTATGACTGTACCAAGAGTGAGGCTTAGCAGGACACACAAGTACTGGTACATGATGTACAAACATTATTGCATCTTTTTTCAAGCTACAAAATGAAAACCTGCTTTTTCCATTTTAATTAACATTGCAAATGAGGGATTTTGACAGTTTCCGTGTATTTTTTTGTATTATTGGTAGCCCAATTAGTTACACACTATCAATATCCACATCTTGCACAACATTCGGGCATATGCATTATTAGTGAAATAAGGGAAATATGGAGGAGAAAAAAAAACAGTGAAAAGGAATCCACATTGGTATGTTTTTATTTGGCTTTGTTCACCCGTCAAAAAACCTTACGGAAGTCAGTTAAGCAGCTCTGTAATCCTACTAATTCTTACCATATTGATCGGAATATAAGAAGACTAGTTTTCTACTCACATTTTTGGAAATCATAGTATGTAAGTCAAAATCAAACTTTATATAAGACATTCATCTTTTCACTATCAATAAAATAACAACCGGTAGATTGCAACAAAAATAGAATATCATATTTCCTTGAACACCTCCCCAGGGAGGAGTCCAGGAGGCATCCTGACCAGATGCCCAAGCCACCCCAACTGGCCTCCCAATGCAGATGAGCAGCGGCTGTATTCTTGAGTTTATCCCAGATGACGGTGCTTCTCACCTTAATTCTAAGGTACTGCCCGGTATCGGACGCTTGTCCTTTTGGTCACAACCCAATGCTCCTGACCATAGGTGAAGGTAGGAACGTAACTCGACCCGTTAATTGAGGGATTTGCCTTTTGGCTCAGTTCCCTCTTCACCACAACAGAGCAATGCAGTCGCTGTTCCAATCAGACTTATTACTGACAATGCGGACCAAGTTCTGACACCGGTCATACAGGGAGCCAACAGCATCAATTAGGTTGTCCAGTACCCCATAATCACAAGCACCTCCCACAGGATTCTTCGAGGAACTCGGTCAAATGTAGACTGTTTGGGCTGACAAAGCCAAAACATTTTACAGCTTATATTTTGCAGCCTTCAGCGCGGATAGGCTCCAGCTTACTCGTGACTATTGAGGACAGCCTGTACGGTATTTGGGTGAATATTTTACAGCATTTTTTAAAAACCGAATGCAACCAGCAATGATGCGAAAAAAAAGACAGTAGGAGAACAACATAACTGTAAAACAGGATTTGATTTAATTTAAACATCTCACGTCTGTCAAGTGGATATTGACAGACATTGTAGTAGTAACATAATCAACTGAAAGAGACAGACAATGAGCCGGATAAGGTTGAGCAGCACGGCAATGTTAACAATAAACGACAAAGTAAACAGAAGTCACTTTCTTGAATAACACAACATTTAGCATTAGAATAGAAAAATCAACAAGCCTGTACCTTTTTGTAAGAATATAAATGTGCATTTCTTTGCCGTGCGTATGCAGAATTCCCACTGTTGTTAAAAAACCTTTTGATTCCAACACAGATTAGACATTAACCTGGTTTCTCATGATTTTAATTTGTGCCCCTGGCCTCATAATCATGCGCATCTGTCACTTAATTCCAAAAGGTTGTGGTGTCACCACAGCCGCGAGCGTAGAACCATGCCACACAACACAGCATCCCAAACCTCTCACACGCCGGCTGACACACATTTACTCCTCTCATAGGGAATCAGCTTTTGCTGTGTGTAGGCCATATTCTCATTAGTATTGGAATAACTTGAGAGAATTTTCATTCCAACACAGATTAAACCCTTCTGTCAAACGTTACCCTGGTTTCTCAGGATTTAATTTGTGTCTCTGCCCTCATGATCATGTGCAGCTGTCGCTTAATTCCAAATAGTTGTGGTGTCAGGACGGCTGCAAGCGTAAAAGCATTCCACACGCCACAGCATCCAAAATCTCAAACACACCGGCTGACACACATTCACTCGTCTCATAAGCAATCGGCCACCTTGACCCAGAGTGCAACCTCATCAGCCTGATCAAAATTTTAAGACCATCTGAAAAAACACTAGAATCTACATTTTGCACTGCTGGATCTTAAGGAGGTCCTTTGGTAGGAGCTTCAAAATGCAAAAAGAAGAAATGGTCATGATTGTGTAGAAATTGCTAAATGTTTGCTAGTAGTGGTTTTATATGAGTCAAAAATTAATGGTTGTTGCTTGTAGCTAAGCTAATACACGGCCTGGCCAAAAAAAAGAAATTACCACCTAAAAAACACTAGACCGCCTTTAGCTTTGATTACATCATGCATTTGCCGTGGCATTGTTTGGATAAGCTTCTGCAATGTCGCAAGATTTATTAAAATCCAGTGTCGCATTCATTTTTCACCAAGATCTTGCATTGATGATGGTGGAGTCTGACTATTGCGCAAAGCCTTCTTCAGCACATCCCAAAGATGGAAAGGTCTGGACTCCATGTGTGAAAATGATGTCTTAAGCTCGCTGAAACTCTCTTTCACAATTGGAGCCTGATGAATCCTGGCATTGTCATCTTGGAAGAAAAAATCTATTAATGTAATAACCTGGTCTTTCAGTATATTCATTTTTGTTCTTTAAACACATAATGTTGCGGAACCAAGACCTGACCAACTGCAGCAACCCTGTACTTACCTGCTTAGTTAAATCCAGGTGGCGACTTTTTTTTTTTTTTTTGGCCAAGCAGTGTATGTGTTCATGTTCGGTGGATGTAACTTTAGCTACGCTCTAAATTGTTGCCGGGTAGCTCATGAATGAAGAAAAAAACGGATAACTGTATAAGCATAAGCGCCATTTAGGGTTTGGGAGGCACACAGCGCATGGCTGAGGAAACCAAATTATTTTCATAATCTGACTAATTTAGTGTATGGAAACGTACTGAATGGGTCGCTGCTCGAGGCCTTAATTGTAACTCAACAATCCAACCCTACCGCGTTCAAAAAGAAAGCTGTTTTGCCTTTGACATCAAGAGTTCATGACTGTGAATGTTACAGAAAATTGACATTGAATCCACTTTTGGCTGTTTGTATTAAACATTTGATTAACTGATGAACAGCCTATTTGAGTTGAATGGTTGTTCATTTTTTTGTCTCACTTCCCATTTTTGCGTTTTACAAACTCTAGCTAGATCCTCCTTAGCATCCTGAACAGTAACCCCACCCAAACCCTAACAGTGCAAAAAGTAAATTCTTGCAATTTACCAACTGGTGGTAAAAGTTTGTTACTCATCACTGCAGAGTCACCACTGCTTTCATGTTTCATTCTCGTGGTGGTCTGCCTGATTGTGCATTTGTGTGTACCTTTATAAGCACTGCCTTTTATTTCACAAGGTTGCATAGTCTAAATTTTGGAGTTTCTTCCTTACATGTGAAGGTGCTAATAGTAAATAGCCAGCATTGTGATTGAGTGAATCACCTTAAAAGAGAGCTAAATGTCAGTGTAAATGCCAGCTTCTGTTCATTTAAATAATTACGCACATCAGTGACGGTAAGTGAAGCTTTTTCATTCATTCATTACATTAAGTACATTTCCTTTGAGAAGGGGGAGGTTAGCAAGGATACAAAAGGAAACTTTCCCAGAGGATGGCGTTCCATATTTAGACAGGATTTTTTTTTTTTTTTTACCAGTTTTATTGTGAAATTGGCATATTGGTATGGTTTGTTTATTTGTCTGACACATGTGTGACAACACTAAGGAACATCACATGGTTACCTAACATGGTCAAGCAGCATCATATATTTAATCCAACCCCTTCCCTGTGTCTTTGGCTGATTCATTCACGCCATAACTTCTTGACACTTAGAATATTTCACTTTCCTACATTTGTCATTTTTTCCCTACACTTCCTGTATGAAAGGAATGAACGGTGTAAAAAAACTATCATGCTATCAAACTATCAACTAGGGGTAATAATGACACTATAAACGTTGTGCAGTGTTAAAGAAAAATAATAAATATGATTTGAAAAATGATACACTGGGAATAAATTGTTAATATAAATAGGAATGACTATGAATTATTGAAGACATTAAATAAAACGAAACCCGTTGACCTCAAGCTGCATCAAGTCTTTGTGAGTTGTCTTTAATTTCCTTGTAGTCGACATGATGTAATCTTCAATATTTGTCCACTGCTTTGTCTTTGACAGCAAGTACATTGGCTACCTCTGGTCCTGGTATAGACTGATAGAACCGATACAGATTTTGCAGTTGGTGGGCCATGTGCCTTGAATTTTTCCCTGCTTCCTTAAGTCAAACGTGCCTTCTTTGCGATGTCAGCATTGCGTGCTGTCAGATGCTCATTGATGTAGACGTTTTGTTTCTTTCAGCTTGCTTGCCTGCATTGGCGTGTTTTTCCTGTCGCTGAACTTTACGATGACAGGTGTGGTGGCGTTAATCCTGCCAGACATTCCGAGGCTGCAATGTTGTTTAGTTTACAGTGTATTGTTTATTTAACAGGGACAATGTGTCAACACGTTCATCTTTACAAAAAGAAGACACGGTTTATACCAGATTTACTTATAGCTGCTTTACATCTGCAGTCCCTGGGCAGGTAGGTAAAAAAATGAATACAGTATATCCAACCGTATTTACAGCCATTCACACAGCACTTCTGTCAACAATTTGAATGATTATATCATGCTACTTTGTAAATGACCACACGCATAATTAATGTTGACACTGACGGTTTCCCAGTAATACTTTATTCGTGTCTGAAGAAAAATTGGACAGGTCAGTACATAATTTCAGATTGTCTATTGTTTGATGGTGCAAAGGCCGAGCTGCTTTGAGGTACTCTCCAGTCATTACGAGCTGTACACCTAAGCGTTATTTTCATAGCACAACTGTACAAATCTCTTCAGTGGTGGCAGGGCAGCATTATTAAAAATCTTAAAAAGGAATTGTGCATCTGAGTACACAATAAATTGTCCAAACTTAATGTTATATGTTCTGAAGATCCCACAATGATGATGATACCTTAAAGGCTTTTTATCTGGTATCTTTAAAGCCGGATTATAGAGTGATTCTGGTGGCTTGATATAGAAGAACACCCCATATAGCACAAGGCTGATCAATAATGTCATGTAATGTAAACACTGTATACAAGCAGGAAGCACCCAGCTAGTTTGTACATTTGAACTACCATAAAGAACCGTGGGCTGTCCCCTTCCAGGCCTGTAGGGGGCAGTCATGTGTTTTGCAAAGCATTGGACTACGGAAAGGGAAGAAGACACTTTTGCTTCACTTTGTTTTCATCCCATAATAATTGTTTCCTCCGCACCCCTGCATGTACTTTTGTTCAAATCATTGACATGATAAATGCGCCCAAATGCCTTTTCGGATGGACTAGCACACAGACAGTAACAAACAAGCCAGGCTGATAAAATGTGTGCTTTAAGAAAACCAGTAGGTGCAGTAGCGTCTCCAAAAACAAGACCCAGCAGTCATGATATGCACACTCTTAAAGCTGTGCAATTGGGCAATTAGTTGAAAGGGTGTGTTAAAACAATTGTGTGGCATTCAATCAGTAATCAATTTTGTGAAAAAACAGGTAAGAATCAGATGGTCCCTATTTAAGGATGAAACCAGCACTTGTTGAACATCCATTTCTCAGTGAAAGCCTGAGGAAAATGGATCGTTCAAGACATTGTTCAGAAGAACAGCTTATTCGATTTAAAAACTTGATTGCAGTGAAGAAAACCTATGAAGAGGTACAAAAATGTTTTGGCTGTTTGGGTAAAATGATCTCCAATGCTTTGAGCAAAACCAGAAACACGTGGCAGAAAACTGAAGACAACCATCAAAATCGATGGAAGAATAACCAGAATGGCAAAGGCTCAGCCAATGATCAGCTCCAGCATGAGCAAAGAGTCTGGAGTTACCTCAAAATAAAGTGACAGTTAGAAGGCATCTATGTGAAGCTAATTATTTGCAAGAATCCCACGCAGAGTCCCTCTGTTAAAAAAAGGCATGTGCAGAAGAGGTTACAATTTGCCAAAGAACACATCAACTGGCCGAAAGAGAAGGAGGAACATTTTGTGGACTGATGAAGGTAAAATTGTTCTTTTTACATCCATGGGCCGCAGACAGTTCGTGAGACGACCTCCAAACTCTGAATTCAAGCCACAGACACAGTGAAGACAGTGAAGCATGGTGGTGCAAGCATCATGCTATGGGCATGTTTCTCCTGTTGGCCTATTTATCGCATACCAGAGATCATGGATTAGTTTGCATATGTCAAAATACTTGAAGAGGTCATGTTGCCTTATGCTGAAGAGGACATGCCCTTAAAATGGGTGTTTCAGCAAGACAATGACCCCAAACACACTAGGAAACCAGCAAAATCTTGGTGCCGTACTGTTATGGAGCGGCCAGCCTAAACCCCAAATGTTAGTCCAATTGAGAACTTCTGGGGTGACATCAAAAATGCTGTTTCTGAAGCAAAACCAAGAAATGTTAATGAATTGTGGAATGTCGTTAAAGAATTTTGGAGTGGAATAACAGCTGAAAGGTGCCACAAGTTGTTTGACTCCATGCCACACAGATGTAAAGCAGTTATAAAAAACTGTGCTCATACAACTAAATATTAGTTTAGTGATTTACAGGATTGTGAGATTCTAGAAACAGAAAAGTACATCAAATAGTTTTGTGTTTGTTGAGTCAACGTCAGACACTGCAATTTTTTTTGAACACCCCGCTTTCAACTAATTGCCCAATTGCACAGCCCCTTAAGAGCATGCATATCATGAATGCTGGGCCTTGTTTATTTTCTGAGAATCTACTGCACCCACTGGTATCTTGTTGGCCGTTAACAATTTTTAATCTGGCTAGCTGCATCAGACTGCTATTATTTTGAACACTAGTGTACTAGTGTATGTAATTTTTCCTTTGTTACCGAGTTTCTGTAGTGCCATCACAACATCTAAATAGTCCAGTCTTTAACTGGTTTCCCTTTGTAAACTGTCTCCTGGGACTGTAGAGCAGGTTGTTTATGCTGCACAAGTGCCTGTGAGGATTTATGGTTAACAGTAGCAGAGTGGCGTGGAGTGATGTGTGGTTATGGCCAATTAGGCTGGCTGAGATTTGATTTATGACTGAGAGCGCCATATCCTTGCGCTCTCCTGTCTCCTCACCGTCCACAAACGTCTCTAGTGTTACTTTGGAAACGCCTACACTGCTTTGACATTCTTTTTATTAGACGTGCAGATCTAATCTTGTCTGGTTGTGATATGTACTTGGCGAAAAAAAGCAAAGCTGTTGTCTTTCTTGTCACAAAGCAGTGTGTGGCAATTGCTAACAAAATAAATACTTGCCAGCGCCACACAGTCAGTACATTGGAAGTGTATTTTAGGGGTGCAGAAAATATATTTTATTGTCTAACAATATATTACTGTACAGTGGTGCCTTGGTTAGCGCCTGTTAAAACTTTCCAGAAGGTTCGACTCTTAACCAAAGCATATTTTCCCAAGAAAATAATATAAATCCAATTAATTTGTTCCAGACACCCAAAATGTTAATACAAGGCACATTTTATAGACAATAAATATAGTTTTACATCAAGAAAATGTGCGAAAATCATTGAAAACGACCAATGGATGGACAATTGAAAATTTACCATCACTTTCACTTAGTTTTGTAGGGGGAAACCCCCCCACAAAACCCATCAATTAAAAAAAGAACACAAAATAAAACCAGTATTCTGCTACAACTACAATTTGCTCTAATTGATATAATTCTTATAAACATTGTGCAACCAATCAACATGTACCTTGCTGTTTTATAAGGAAAATGGGGAAAAAAATGCAACCGCTTATGGCAGTGATGTTGTGATGTAAAAGGAGTAAGTATGCATTGCAGCCGATGCTGGACCCACTCCCGGCACATTTACATACCTCTGAAATAACCATGACTCTGGTATAAAGAATATAATATGGCGGCCGCGGCCCACAATGCATTGCATGATCAAGTGTATTGCAAGATTTTATCTTGGCTGTGAGAGCCAAGATGTGAGAACAATTGTAGTGGCCGGAAGAAATATTGCTGCACTTGTAAAAATGACCCCTACTGTAAGCGGTCATGTTAAGATCGCTGAGCTCAAATGAAATTGTTGTCAATGGAATGACACTGAATTGTTGAAAAAATAAAATACAGTCAAGCGCCCAAGGTTTTGTATGGTTTGGTTTTCGGCTAAAATTCTGCCAAAAATATTGCCCAGTTTTCAGACACTGACTCAGTTATTGTTCAGAATCGCACTTAACAAACTCATCTGTTTGTGTGGTATTTTAGTGCCCAAATTAAGACACAAAATATCCACCTTAATAAGCAAAACACATCCACTTGAACAGCCTCCACGTGTCAAATGGAAGTATTGTCATATTTTTTGTTACACCTTTTCACTGCACTGTACATGTGGCTGGTGTTGATGGAGTACTCTTGCTAGTACCAGATCTTGCTAGTATTGAAGATAACCTTGCATAAATGTCAGTGTAAATGTGAAAGCACCTGATATGTTGACTCTGGTGCCAAACAGTTCTCATGCCACTGCTTTTTTGTTTACGTCGTCTTGGCAGGACGAAGACGTGGTAACTGTCCTGTTGTGCAGGCTCCATTGAAAATGAATGGATTGCAGGCAACGTTCTTCCTCTTGTGTGTTTTTACTCTGCAACTTGTGTTGATGTGTCTTGTATGCAGGAAGTGGATCTCCAGCAATGTGGAATTTGGTGCGTATGGGTCAACTATGCAACACTACCGCTGGAGCGCACCGTGGTGTTGCCTGGTAGACGTGCAAAAAATCCCTTGTGAACTCTTTCTATGGCTTCCCTTCCAGTGTGGCAGTCTTTTAAACGGCCTTTTAAGCCACTTTTGAAACAATTTCAACGTTTGCTCTTGCGCTTGGTTACTATATGGATGATTTTGTGTGCACAGCAACTCTGGCATGACGAGGAATTGAGAGCGTTTGTCTATAATCAGCTACTTTGGGTCATCTTCTCTGCTAAAGACTATAGATAGAAACTGAATAACAATCCTTGCGATGACATGTGGAACAAATGTTAGGTCAGGCCATTTTCTGTGGTAATCAATAAGCGTTTTTGCAAAATGACAAGTCTATTGGTGCTAAAGGTGTGGTGTGGGTGACTGCACACTTTGATTTTTGATTTGATGGCTGCCTCACCCTGGGCGTCCATGCCTGGTCACCAAAACACCTCCCAGGGTCTTTGCTGTCTTCTTACAATTGTTTGGTGTGTGTCATGTGACGAGGAAATCAGTTTTGGTTGAAGACTTTCCAGGGCTCTATGCATGCCACATACCACCAGGTTGTCTTGAGCTGAACTAAGTGCCACCTGGGTGTCATCCTTCAAGCTTTGTTCTGAGCATGGCAGTGGAATTTGAGTCAAGCAGTCTGCAGTTACATTCTCTCGACGTGGCTTGACCTGGATGTCGCATTTGAATTCTCGTCGACCACCTGGCTATTCTCATACCTGCTTGCCTTTGACCTTTTAAAGCAGGACATGCGGTGAGAGGACTGTGATCAGTGCGCAGCGTGAAACGTCTCCCTCACAAGCAAGTTCTCGACTTGCTTCGTCCACACACACCCTAGTCCCTCCTTCTCGACAGTTGAGTATTTTCTTTTTGTCCTTGTGAGTGTGCATGATGCAAAAGCAACAGTTTTTTCAGAACCACATTCATAGAATCCTTTATGTTAGAACAGCTCCTTGTCCATAATCAGAAGCACCTGTGGTGAGAACAGTAGGCCGTTTAGGATTGAACAGTGAAAGTGCAGGGCTGGTCACTATGAGTCAGTTAGCAGTCTTGAAGCTTTTCTGCTCTTCCGGCGTCCATAGTCTTGTATGAATTTGAGTACCATGACGTGAGCCCCAGGAATGACCTTCGATCGAGCATATATGCAGGCGGTGTTTGTGTTCACATGTGAGGCGTCAGGTTCTACTCCTTTTTATGACACTGTGTGTCCATGGGAAGAAAGGTTTTTTGTTTGTTTTTTGGTCAAAAGTTGCATTTGGTGTGATTTTAGCTTGAGCCAATCATCCCATACATGCCAGATGTCTGTCTTTTGTTGTGTTCCTCAGTCCTTCCACCCGAGACCAGTTTTGCCAACTTGGCAATTTTGTTGTTAGATCTGGCAACATTCCAACCCCCGTTGACGATGGATTTTCTCAAAAGTAACTGGTGGCAAATGTAGCGACTTTCTTTAGCGTCGTCGGGGAGTTTTCCGGTATTTAGTGGCTGTTGCTGTTCACAGATCCGCCCTGCCCAAAGGCAATCACAAGGCAGCGTACAGTCAGATTTCACACCACACTGAGAGCATGAGGTGCAGCTTTCTGTATCAAAAGTGCAAATAAATCACGCATGCGCGCAGTGCCGCTGGGGGTGGAGATCGCCCTGTTTTACACAGCAAGAAAATTCAAGTGTTTCTTCAGTACACCTGGATAAAAGAGGAGGGTGTGATTATTGTTTATATTTCGTTGTTAGTTTATTACGTAAATGAAAAGCCTGCTGTATTGCCTGTATTTGTGAAGCTCAGATTGCTATCACATATATTCACTAGAATACTCACCAACCACACAGTCATGGTAACGAAAGCCAAAGAATAAACCCAGCATAATCTGTTCAATTGTGCTAATTTAAAAAAGTTCCCGATAGCCAACGTGTGATGGGAGAACTTTGAGATATTAAAGTTATTTTATTTTGATAAAAGGATGGCCAATTTTTAATCAAGGGTATTTGTTGTTGTAATTTTAATTAAGGTGTTTTTACAGCATAATTTACCATCTGGTATGCAAACTAGACAATGAGAGTCGATAGCTACTTTTCTTACTGAAAAGTTGGCAACAGCGCTTTAGACAATGATGTTGTCATGGCAACACTGGCCACCTTTTTGTCCTTGGAGGATGATCGACATCGTGGTTGATAACAGCTGGCGGATGCCAGTACGAATGAGACTCTCTTGATGCGGAACAAGTCATTGTGTGATGGATGTAGTTAAGCTACAACTATCTTTGTGTTACTGCATCTGAGAATACGTGCTCTGGAGGTTTAACGTAGAAAACTGTGCTGATCCCCTCAACTCTGTGAACATTTCCTGCGTGTGCGGTAGTGGAAAACTGTACACTCCAACTGACTTGTTGGGTTCCCTCAAGTCTGCACAAATTCTAGGTTCAGGCCTATTTTTTCTTGTGGTGACAACAATGGGTGAAATCCCCTAGGATAACTTGTCCAGCTCTATTATGTCTTTGCAGCTCTTGCTTCTCTAACTGTGAAAGGTACTCTATGCATTTTTGTTGAACTGGCTTAACAGCTGGGCGTACTTGCATGCATAAATCTCTTTGCACATCCTAATTTTTCTGTTGCTACCCTTGCTACAGAACAGTTGTACACATCACTGGTGGTTGGAATAACTCAAACATGTTACTCTTTTTGTATCAAATTCAAGTCAAAGTTTCAACCTTTGGACTGCCGACCCGGTTTATACAGCGTAATTACAATTAATCATATTTACATCTGAAAATGGTGTATGAATGGTAGATAATTCCTACTACTCTTTCAGCTTGAGTTCTGTTTCTATTAACGAGGCTAAAGGGGAATAGCTTAGTAACAATTGACTCCAGTACTATGGACACACGTGACCCTGTGTCTAGTATTAGGTCAGTATCATGAACTTCTTACTCTGTGGTACCGACTGTCTGCAGGGCATCCTTGGAATTTAGCAGTGTGTTCAGTTGAGCCACATCTGTAACATGTCTTCCTTTGTGTTGTCTTTGGTGGCGATTGCAGTTCACGCTTTAGCCTCCGACACAGCAGTTTCAATTTGGCGCTCTATTGACAAAGTCTTGGTGGGGTTGAGGGGTATTGTATTTCCAGCAGCAAACGCACCCTGATGCGTGTTGCTTTCAATGCAGCAACAAATGAATCCATTCTCTCACCTGAACGTTGGCTCCAGTGTCAGAAGCAGTAGCGCTTGGTGACCACATTCTTTTTTTGGCGTGAAAACGTCCCCAAGAGAGCCTGAACTTCCACCTTTGTATCATACTTGTCATTTGTGACAATAATAACAATAAATTGTATTTGTTAGTTCCTTTCCAACCTCAGATCATTTCTTCTTTTATCTTCTATATGTACAAGTACTACTCACTGTAGTGCTTGTACATATTGCCACCTGGTGTCCAAACTAAGACAGCAAAGTTTACTCTGTACTGTATTATTTATTGGAATCGAGTTCCAAAACAAAGCACACTATGTGGTGGTGACTAACTGCATTTTTTTAAAAATTGAGTGTGACTTTTTTATCGAGTGTGAGACAGCGAGTGCCAGCAATTTCATAACAAAGGTGAGAAATAGTATTACATTCTATAGGGTAGTCTTTGCAAAGTGTAAAGATTACATCCGATGTCTTTCTCGCATCTGCGTTCTTCAATCAGGGGAAAAAATGATGTAAATGTTCATTTGTCCATTTAGTTTGTCATTTATTGTGCTTTTGCCTGTAAAACTATTAATGATTCTATATAGAATGTATTTTTTGTTCATATTCTTTGTTGTCTGGAACTAATTTAACTTGAGTTTACCTCATCTCTTATGGGATAAATTGATTTGGTTTTTATACACCAAATAGTTGTATGCATTCTCAGATTCTCATAGGGGTCGCAATCATTCCATGCATAATATTATTAAAATCTAATGTCATCCATGTCAGATGTTTGTATTGAATGAGACTGCAATGCCCAGAGGTGCACTTTCTCTCTAATTCCATAATAGCACAGTTACTGAGCTATTGCCCTGTCTGCACGTGACTATAAATGGCGACTGCCAGCTCGAGGCTTATCTTCTATGGAACATTATTTATTCCATTGTGGTGTTGGCTTTATTAAATGCCCATGTTATTACTGATGGATGGTGGCTTGATTGCAAAGAGCAAGCGACCAGATAAGGAAAGAGAAAAGACTGTGTGGGTGTGTGTTGGAGCGAGACAGAGAGCGAGAAGGAGGCGACATAGTATGCAATGTGTTGAGTTCATGCCGCTCCAGAAAGTCAAATGAATTAGTACCTCCAGGAAATTACAGCGAGTTGTGTTTGTGTGTGCATGAAGCGTCACGTCTCCTTCCAGATCCTCTGCGCCTGCTCGTCCCTTTGGGGCTCGAAATGAACAGACATGCTCTGCCAGTCGAGGTCAAGGTCATGGTTGTGATTAGTGCCAAACATGAGCATCATTCTGTTCTCTGATGGGAGGCAAACAAGCGTGCATGATGACTGCCAGCTTATCTGTTATCTTCCGTAGAGCCATATTAGCCCTTGCACACCCATGTTGAATACACCAGCCGGGATTAACTTTCAGAATCATCCACATTCCATCACTGTTTATGGACATGTTTGTTGGTAAACTAAAGACTTGTTGGAACTTCATGAAAGTCTCTTTTTTTTAATGTATGGTTTTGTATGTTCTCAAATGCCTTCCTAATGGATATCCAAGCAGGAGTCCAACCAGCTACAGTAGTAAATGCATATTTGGAGTTGGTGAGAGACATAGTCTCTCCAATGTGTCCAGGGTCTCCCCCAAGTCCCGTACCCGAGGTGTCTGGTAGGCATCTGACCAGAGGCCTGAACCACCTCATCGGGCTCCTTTTAGTGCGGAGGAGCAGTGGTTCTATTCAGAGTGCTAGTGCATCTCACATGATCTCCAAGAGAGAGTATAGTTGTCTTTTTCAATGTAACTCTATTCCATAAGCTTCATCAGCAGATAAAGTCTGCCCAGTTGTCATGGTGATGGATCTGATTACATATGCGCTCTGGAGCTGGAATAATTTCAGCCATAACATTTGTAAGATTTGATTCTTGGATAAACATTACTTTACAATCTTATCGGATATGGTTTTGATCAGGCTTTCTTTTCATTCTTATTTGTAATCCAGTGTCCCCTACCGCCGCACGGGGTCTAACTGGGTAGCACGTTGGCCTCACAGTCAGGAGGTCCAAGGGTTCGAATCTCCGTTGGGCATCTCTGTGTGGAGTTTGCATGTTCTCCCCGTGCGTGTGTGGGTTTTCTCCGGGTACTCCGGTTTCCTCCCACATTCCAAAAACATGGAATTAATTAGTTAATTGGTGACTCTAAATTGTCCATAGGTATGAATGTGAGTGTGAATGTTCGTTTGTCTATATGTGCCCTGCGATTGACTGGCGNGGTTTCCTCCCACATTCCAAAAACATGCATGTTAGGTTAATTGGCGACTCTAAATTGTCCATAGGCATGAATGTGAGTGTGATTGGTTGTTTGTCTTTGTTTGTCTATATGTGCCTTGCGATTGACTGGCGACCAGTCCAGGGTGTACCCTGCCTCCCGCCCAAAGCCGGCTGGGATAGGCTCCAGCATACCCGCGACCCTAATGAGGACAAGCGGTATAGAAAATGAAGTGTCCCCTACCAAGTATTGCATTGTATGTCCATTGGTGTAGGGCCTCAATTAGGCTAACACTAACAATACCAATTTTTGCAAAAAGTGCCGGCACATAATGAAAATGATTAAACGGTTTCTGGTCGGAATCTGTCCATAATGACCCATCTCTAAAAGAACTGCTATCTACATGTAAATACTTTGTTTTGGCCCTCAAGTCCTGTTTAGGACTAATGCCACCTTTACATATGCATGAATTTTGACTCCAAGTTGCTGTGACAATGAGTGTAGTTTACATAGATGGTACACCTGAAAAGTATGACTAGTTTGTGCACTGTTTGCATTTTCTTTACCCCTAAGTTCACACTGGTGACCAAAAATGGCACGCATTGGCACAATGCTTACACCTAAGTACTACATAGTACGTGCTACACACATTGTTCCTGCATGGGTTTGGGGGGCGGCATGGCTCAGGTGGTAGAAGTGGTTGGCTCCCGACCCGAAGGTTGTGGGTTAGATCCTCCGCTCACCTGTGTGATTATGTCAAAGTATCCCTTGAGCACCGATACTGAACCCCCAGTTGCTCATGATGCTGCGTTTATATCCTGCATGGGTATGCATTGTCTGCAAATAGCAAACGTCATCGTTTCGTCAGCAGACGATGTGGTCCTTACGGCCTCATCAGGCTGTGACCTTCAGCGTTTACTGGAGCGGTTTCCAGCTGAGTGTGAAGCTTCTGGGATGAGACTCAGCACCTCCAAATCCGAGGCCATGATTCTCAGTCGGAAATGAGTAGACTGTACCCTCCGGGTTGGGAGTGAGGTCTTGCTTCAGGTGGAGGAGTTCAAGTATCTCGGGGTCTTGGTCACGAGTGAGGGAAGGTTGGAGAGTGAGATCGACAGACGGATCGGTGTGGCGTCTGCAGTGATGCGGTCACTGTTCCGGACCGTCGTGGGTGAAGAGAGAGCTGAGCCGGAAGGCAAAGCTCTCTGTTTACCGATCAATCTACGTTCCCACCCTCACCTGTGGTCATGAGTTATGGATCATGACTGAAAGAACGAGATCGCAGATACAAGCGGCGGAAATGAGTTTCCTCCGTAGGGTGGCTGGACTCACCCTAAGCTCAGAGTAGAGCCGCTGCTCTTTCACATCGAGAGGAGCCAGTTGAGGTGGCTCAGGCATCTAGTCCGGATGCCTTCCGGGCGCCTCCCTGGTGAGGTGTTTCGTGCATGCCCAGTCGGGAGACGGGCCCAGGGAAGACCTAGGACACGCTGGAGGGACTATGTCTCACAGCTGGCCTGGGAACGCCTTAGTGTCCTCCCGGTGGAACCGAAAGAGGTCGCCGGGGACCGGGAAGTCTGGACTTCCCTACTGAAACTGCTGCCCCCGCGACCCGGACCCGGATAAGCGGAGGAAAATGGAATGAATTGGGTATGCATTGTCACCACCACTTTTGCATGTGTGAAGCATTCGTTACATTATTTTGGTCCCACGTTAGTAACGTTCTAACGGAAGTGTCCTTTAACGACACATTTTTTTAATGTGCGCACGTGCCACATCGTAGTGTTTGAACCGCTAGCTAAAATTGAGGCCAGAAGCTGCTAGTTGCTGCTTAGCCGATGAGAGCTATTTGGGCATCTAGCTAATGCTATGTCACTGACACTAGCATTATAGCGAGCGCATGTACATTATAGCAACCTAATTTGTTTTATTTAGGGATTTGTGCTAGAAACAACCTTAAAATGAAAAGCACTAAATGAATACTGACCACCATTCACCTGGAGATAGTTTTCAGAGAGGTAGTGTGCCACAAATATGGACATTAGCACTCAATAAGGTCATTAAATCTTACCTTTGTGCGATCCCACGTAGTATCAGGATTTGGGACCAAATATGCGAGACCGTAGATGGTGCGTTCAAGGACATTATGGGCATTATGATCAGAAATTTTGATTATTTTTGTCGGATTTTCTTTGCACCCTGGCCAGGAAGTCCCACACATTCCACATACATCACACCTGTTTATGATGAATGTATTCACTGGTAAAACCACTACGGGGACGAGATTTGTCCCTGTGTCAAGGTGGCTTTTCACACAAGTGCTTGATAGATCCTGCTCCCACAGGAAGGAAAGCGACTAAATTTAAACTCACATAATCCAGACGATTCAAGGTTTCCCTGACCAGAATCTGTCTCTGATGTCCCAATTCCAAAAGAATCCCCATCTGTTCTTCACAGAGGCTGAGTCGCAAACCTGTGCTTTGTTGGGGCACTCAAGACCAGTTAGAACTAAGACTACTTTGTTCCAGTGTGGTGGAGAAACAGGCCCCATCCCCCCCCCCCCCATGAAGCCACACACGTGGATTTTAAACTATTCTAGTACAACAGCACACATCTGCAGGTGTTGCACGGGAAGACGTGAGCGTCTTCTCCGGCTCGCTGCGCTGATGCGTCCATTTGGCGCCTCTTGCTGGCGGGCACTCTCTCTCCATCCACCTCGCGTCTTCGCCACTTCGGCAGCCGCATTCCGAGCAAGGACGGCGCGGGTGATGAGTCGACACGGCGGACGGAGCTACATAAACATGTGGAACATGTGATTGAGGAGGACGCAGATTGGCGCGCTACTGACGCAGAGACGAGTAGCGCGGGAAGCACGCGCATCTGCTGTTTTTTTTTTTTTTTTTTTTTTTTTTTAAATACACCTTCACGTTGCCCTTTTTTGTAACGCAAAAAATGTGTCGGAATTACACGGAGGTTTGAGTAGACGAGACGGAGGATTTTGTCTGCATGTTTCACTTTTTTCCCCTGGATGTTGGCGTTTTCTTTGAAATAGCGTCGACTCCACCATATTTAAGCTAGCTGGAACTGCGCGGCAGAAATTGCGCTTGGCTACTTCTTCTACACAACGCCAGCGGCTCTTTGGCGTATTTTAAGGGCGTAAAAGAGGACATTTTAGCGAGCGACACCCCCGACCTCCTTACGTAAATGTTTGCGTGCCGTTAGTGCTCCGGTTCTCGGTCCACCCCCCCTCCCCCTCCACCCTCCGCGTGAATATACAGACAGGACTCACCTGAGCGCGCGTGTGTGTGTGCGCGCGCGCAAACACACCGCATACATAATTGTACAGACTTAACACACGCGCGCGCGCGCGCACACCGTCTGATGAATCCTTATGATATAGGTGGACGTGGCGCGGACCCGGCTGTAGCATCCTCCTCCTCACCACCACCACCACCACCACAGTCTTCAGCGTCGTCTTCCTGGCCACCATGTCTTCGTCGTCGCGCAAAATCTCATCGGAGTCTTTCAGCAGCTCCGTGGGCTCCGATTGCGGGCTAGAAAGCCCGGGAGGAGACGCAGGGGACGGTGGTCTGCTGGAACCGGCCGAGGAGATCCGAGGATGCCCGTTCTCCTCCCACAGAGCGCTTCTCTGGAACGGACGCAGCCCAGCCGAGAGGCTGGCTCGTCCGGCGGGCGAGGAGAAGCCAGGAGCCGGCGTGGCCCACAAAAGGTTGACCAGAAGGAGGAGGGTGAACTTGGATTCGCTTGGAGAAAGCCTGAGACGGCTGACCTCACCCACGGTAGGCCTTGTGTTGTTTTTAATACGTGCACATGTGTTTCTGTTAGCCATATACGTACACGAATAAGCTTTAAAGTCAGATAGATATCTTATTAATAGTTCATGTAGGCTATGAAGCCTTAGATGTTTCCAAAAGTTCAAGACAACACTTAAAGGCATCATTGAAATGAATTGTAGGCTATATATGGTGTGTATAAGTGTATGGACTGGATGAGTTACTTACAAACAACCAAAAACATGTTTACATACACAAATTCCCCGATTCTACAGTTACAGTAGTAGTGCTATTCATAGCATTATTGGACTTGTCTTCCACCCATCCATTTTCTATATGAGAGATATGGCTCATTTCCACAACCGTTGCCACTTATATTAACACGCGACAATTTTCATTTTCAAATGAACCCTATATGCGTGATTTTGGGATGTAGGGTGAAGACGGACCACCCAGAAAAATCCCACACAAAATAATCTTAAGAAACTGATATCTATTTATCTGTACTGTACAGATTGAACACAATAACAGAAACGAAATGCAACAAAATGGAGAGCAGTGAAGTATACAGTACAAGAGTATTCAAGAGTCAAATTGCATGTTGAGTACAACAAATTCATACATGTTGACAGGTCTGCACTAACATTGAAAGTCCTCCCTGCCTCTCACACCACCGACTTTCCGTCCCCTCGTGTTAAATGATTTGTTTATTAGCTGGTTTTGAAAAAAATGTGGCAATAGGGAGTGCACTGCTGGTCTTCAACCAGCTGAGACGCTCATTCGTCACAATTTTGCAGTCTTAAAGGGGTAGTTTGAATTTTTTGACATGTAGACATCCCCATCAGCAGTGTAATGCATCAACAGTGACTTTCCTCCCCCACTCCATCCTGTGAGTCAAGTTGTGGTTGGTTTTTGCTTTTGCTGGGATCAGTTAAGTAGAGAGTTTGGTTTCTTAAAACACTATGCATTCAAAAGAGTAATACATTTGCATCACAAAAAATATCTCCTCGAAGAAATCTGACCTCTCAATCGGTCGTGCCATTTTCCCCTTGTTGGTATTACTGCATGCTACTGCTTATTCATTGTTGTGTATGTGTTCCACAGTGTTTACATGTGCAGATGAAGACCACTGGGCGCGAGAGAGTGAAAATGACAGCTACCCTAGAGTGATATTGTCAAATAAGAAAATATTTAAAAATTGTGCGCACTTGTAGTTCTCTGTGCTATAACAAGAATGTGTGTTTCGCCCTATATATTCCATCATTTTCCTGTCAAACATTAAACAACTTGGCTTTTTGCTGTATACTGGATGTGTATAAAGTGGCCAGAACACTTCAGCGAGAACAGTTACGCTCCTACACGCCCAAGACAGAGGAAAGAAACAATAAGAACAAACCTAACTCATTTGGAAAGCAGTCAAAAAAAGATGGAAAAAAGTGACGTCTCATCTACAGCTGTCCCTCCTCTCTCTGCCCATCCAATGCTGAAGGTCTGCGTTTGTGTATTCCTGTTCATATAGGCATCTCTTTGGCTTTGTGCTTTTGTTGCCAGACATAATTACTTTCACTACCCCAGCAGTAAACCCTGTGAAGCAGGTAATGCATTGTGACCCACAGTTGACAGCTGTGTAGCACACAGTGATTGTAAGGTCAGATTTTTTGAGGAGGCCTTTTTGTGATGCAAATGTATTATTCTTTGGAACACATTTTTTGAGAAGCAAAACTCTTGCTTAAGTGGCCCCAGCAACTAACCGGAACTACTTTCCTCAGCACCAAAACCCAACCGGAATTCTGCTTACAGGACGAATTGGGTGGGGTAAGTCCACCTAATTTAAAAAAATCTGAACTATTCCTTTATGAAAAATAACATAAAATCAGCTATGACGATTCAAACTTTTCCACATTGTCCACGTTTTTGTGAATTCTATAATCTTAGAAAATGCAACAATCAAGTATAGTCATTCACATCCCAGATGAGAAAATGAGCAAAGTAGTGTTACTTAATATACTGTAGTATAACTCTCATTTTCAAATTCTCCAATTTAACCCCATGTTCTACTGTTTTGCACAAGGTACTACAAACTTTACAAAAGGAGTACACGTCTCGCATCTATTTTTTTCATAGGACAAAACTGAAGAAGTAAGACTTTGATGCAGTATAAAGTACTCAGAGTGTAGCTTGTAAAACGATGTAAATCAAATTATCTCAACACATAGCCAGTTATGTTTATATGGCAGGCAACAGTAAAACGAGTGAAAATGTCCAAAATGAGCCAAATAAGCCATTTTCTCCCCCCAGTGCCATTGGTGTTACAAGGTCTGAATTGTGAATGGGGTGATCAGGTGTGTTAAATTTGGTGTCACATACTCTCATTACTGGTCACTGGAATTTCAACATGGCATCTCATGGCAAAGAACTCTAATGATGTGAAACCACAATTTTTGCTCTACATAAAGATGTTCTATGCTGTAAGAAGATTGCCAACACCGTAAAACTGAACCACAGCACGGTGGCCAAGGCCATACATTTCTTTAACAAGACAGGTGCCACTCAGAAGCCTCGCCAAGTTCGACCAAGGAAGTCGAGTAGAAGTGCTTAACTTCATACCAGCCATATTAGTGCTGCCAGCTTTGCTGCCTAGGTACGGCCCTATGAAATCCGTTGGATTTTTTTCCCGAATTCAGTTTTTCCATTCCATTTTCTTCCGCTTATCCGGGTCCGGGTCATGGGGGCAGCAGTCTCAGTAGGGAAGTCCAGACTTCCCGGTCCCCGGCGACCTCTTCCACCTCCACCGGGAGGACACCAAGGCATTCCCAGGCCAGTTGTGAGACATAGTCCCTCCAGCGTGTCCTAGGTCTTCCCCTAGGCCTTCACCCAGGTCGGCATGCCTGAAACACCTTACCAGGGAGGCGCCCGGGAGGCATCCGGACTAGAAGCCCGAGCCACCTCAACTGGCTCCTCTCGATGTGAACTCTACTCTCAGCTCCTCCTGGATGGCCAATCTCCTCACCCTATATCTTAGGGTGAGTCCAGCCACCCTACGAAGAAAACTCAAAGCTTGAACTCCTCCACCTGGGGCCAGACTTTACTCCCAACCCGGAGGGTAGAGTCTACCCATTTCCGACTGAGAATTATGGCCTCGGATTTGGAGGTGCTGAGTCTCATCCGAGAAGCTTCACACTCAGCTGCAAACTGCTCCAGTAAACGCTGAAGGTCACACACCCTGTTGAGGCCATAAGGACCACATCGTCTGCAAATAGCAGAGACGAGATCCTAAGGTCGCCAAGCTGTAATCCCTCAACGCCTTGCTGCGCCTAGACATTCTGTCCATGAAGGTTATGAACAGAATCGGTGACAAAGGGCAGCCTTGGCGGAGGCCAGTGTTCACCGGAAACAAGCTCGACTTAGTGCTGGCAATGCGAACCAGGCTCCTGCTTTGATTGTACAAGGACCGAATGGCACGTAGTAGCGGGCCACCAATCCCGTACTCCCAAAGCACCCCCCACAGGACACCACGAGGGACACGGTCGAATGCCTGTTCCAAGTCTACAAAGCACATGTAGACTGGTTGGGCAAACTCTCACATACCCTCCAGTACCCTTGCAAGGGTGTAGAGCTGGTCCACTGTTCCGTGACCGTGACAAAAACCACATTGCAACTCCTGTAACCGAGGTTCGACTAACGGTCGTACCCTACTTTTCAGCACCCTGGAGTAGACTTTTCCCAGGGAGGCTGAGGAGTGTGATCCCCCTATTATGGGGACCACCACCCCGGTCTGCCAGTCCAGAGGTACTGTTTCTGACTTCTATGCAATGTTAAAGAGGCGTATCAACCAAGACATTCCTCCAACATCCAGAACCTTAAGTAATGTAGTTTTTTCATTTTGATTGTTTAGAATTTTTTTTTTAGTTTTTATTTTATTTTTACATTTTACACTTTTTACCAGCATAGTGTGTGTGATTTTTGGGTTAGTGAATAAAAGGTCAGTTAATTAAGTGCAAAAACAAATTACTTACTGATGCAATAAATCAGTGGACAATTTAGCCCAGTAATTGAGAAATGGATGTAGCTTGGCGAACTTCTAATGGGCTGTCAGACTTTGCACAAGTTGCTACAAAAACTTCAACAAACTGTTAAGTCTGTGATTAGGATCAAGGAAGATGAAGTCACTCATGCAATTCCACAACAGCATATGAAAAATGTTTTTTATGACACGCTTATTTTGTTTACAGTTAGACATGTGTCAAACGGCGCTCTTATTTTGAAGGCCGGAAGGCTGTTCTATTTAGCCGTCTGATGGGTATATAATTCCACACACGGTCCTTCTCCTCACTATGACAGCATTTCATTCACATGCTGCCAGTTTCTGCGAGATTCTGCGTTTAACAGTAAGTTCCGTTTTTATTGGCCAATTCCGCAATTCTGTAGGATTTCAGTAATGCAGAAATTGTATAGCTTTAAACAACACAAAAAGGTTATTTTTTATCAAGTTAGCAATATATTTACCAACACCATCAACTATTTGCAATTTTCACATTTGTACCTGATCTGTGTGTGTGCACTTGTGTGCATGCGTGAAAATTTCCCTACAATGTGTAACCTTGTACACGCTACACTCCATGTTTTTTCCGTTGACGCGGAAATCATAGGGCCCTACTTAGCTTGGAAGAGTGGCGAGTCAGCCGGTCAGTGCGGAGACTGTACACAGCCCACGGCATCCCATTGGTCTGCCTGGCCCAGAAGGTAACCTCTTCTAATGATGTTTCAAAGTAAGCCCACAAACAGTTTGTTGAAGACAAACAGACTAAGGACATTTATTGCTGGATGCATGTCCTGTGGTCTTATGAGATTACGATAAACTTATTTGGGTCAGATAGTGTCAAGCAAACGGGTGAGGAATACAAAGACAAGTTTGTCTTCTTTACAGTCAACCATGGTGGTGGGAGTATCATGGCAACGCTCCATGAGTGCTGCTGACACTGGGAAGCTACACTATATTGAGGGGAAACATGAAAACCAACACCTACTGTGACATGCTGAATCAGACCATGATCCTCTCTCTTGAAAACCGGGCCACACGGCAGTATTCCAGCAAAGCATAAAACAAACGGACCTATTGAGTGTCCAGGGGGCATCCTCAAACTGATGTTTTTCATCCACCAGCTCTACGATGTTGTCATTGTGGAGTGGAAGAGTGTCCCAGCTGTTAGCCCATATTTTTCCACATAGTGGGAAGTGTAGGGCGTCTATGGTGTGCATACACCATAGTAGAAGTAGAAAGTGTTGTTGTTTACAACATGGCGACAAGTGTGATCTTAAACGAAGAGGAAGAACTTGTATGTTGTTTTTTATTGCTATAGAAAAAAAAAAGAAAACGGAGGTGGTCAACTTGCCCAATAGACAAGAATTATTGACAATCTGTTAATCACGGTGATTTTTACCAGTCAAATCAAGATGTCTGTATTTTCGCACCTTTGCCAACAAGAGCTTTTTCTCATCCGCCATGTTTTTCCGTGCGGGACCATCCATAATTGTGTGCGCGGTGCGGAAAATATGGGCACTGATGCTGCATGGAGGGGTGTGGTTGCAAAAGTGACGTAATTTTGCCATACAGACCTCGCGGATGCGTCAAGCATAAACCAAGCTTTAAGGCAATGCTGGACATTTTCACTTAGGGATGTACACACTTTTGTTGCCTGTGCTTAAAACATTAATGGTCGTGTGTTGAGTTATTCAATTAGGGGACAATCAAATTGTGATGTTATACACAACGTACATTGTTCACATTGTATCAAAGTGTTATTTCATCATTGCTGGCCCATAAAAATAAAATTTCAGCATAAATGTGAGAAATGCACTCACACACTGACCATTTGAGGTTAGCATGTTGGCCACACAGTCGGGAGATCAAATCTCTGTTTGGGCATCTCAGTGTGGCGTTTACATGTTCTCCCTGTGCATATGCGGGTCTTAGTACTCCAGCTTCATGCATATTAGGTTTATTGGAGACTAAATTATGTGTGTATGAATGTGAGTATGAATGGTTGTTTGTGTATATGTGCTCTGTGAACCAGGCTGTACCCTGCCTCTTGCCCAAAGTCAGCTGGGACAGGCTCCAGCGTACCCCACGACCCTTGTGAGGATGCTCATTTGAGTTTCCAAGCACTCATGACTGACTTAAAGGGATAGTTCCCATTTTTTGACATGAAGTCATCATGCCCCCAAATCATATCCCCATCATTAGTGTATCAGTATCAACAGTGACTTAGACCCCAATTGGTCCTGTGAGTCCAGTTCTGGTCAGACTTTGGTGATGAAGAATGTAGATCTGGTTAGTTTATGTGCACGTGTACGGCAGCTTCATCACATACACAACAATAGAACAGCCGATAACGCGCATAAATACGACGGAAGACTAAAGTAAAGCCGAGCAATTTGTGGGGTCTGATTTTTTTCAGGGAAGCATGTTTGACATGCAAATGTAGTATTATTTTGAATGCATATTATTTTGAGAAGGAGAATGCTTTACTAATATGATCTCAGCAACTAACCAGATCTACGTTTTTCATCACCAAAATCTGACCAGAACTGGACTCACCGGACGAATTGGGGTTTATGCCACTGTTGATGTACTACACTAATGATGGGGATGTCATACAACTTCATGTCAAAAAAATCAGAACTATTCCTTTAAACCACTACAGGTTGTTCATTAGCTGAGCAGATTTGTTATCATCGTGGCCTTGCTTTGTATTCTATGTCTAGTATTACAATTTGACAACATATGGCAAATAAATACCAAATCAACACACATGCGAACATTAGCCTGTCTGGATCAGCTCCAGTCTCTGCTTTTTTGTACTCCACAGTCTCCATTTTGCTACAGTGGTCTGTTTTCTTGCTGCTGTCGGTTTTATCCCCAATAAAATTTGTTTCCCTGTCACGGCCAAAAGACTAATGGCCATGACTTTACTTCTACTTTACTTCACAGAAGTGTTGGATTAAATGCATGTTTCACAAAAAAAGTATTATAGGCGTAAATGCTACATCAATGTTATGCAACACCATTATTGGTATATCTGTGCATGCCCACAAACATAATTTCATAATGCATAATTTCTCTATTTACCAGACAACACTTTTACCTTTGATGCGTTTTTGAAAAAAAAGTTTCTCACAGAAAAAAAAAGCTCTATAAAGGCCAATTTATGCAATATAACTATTTTATGCATTTATTCACATTCTGTGCCAAAAAAATTAATGCTTTACCAAGGAAAAAAATACTAACACTAGATTCAAAATATCTTTCACGCAACCTCAAATAACTCACTCACTTACCAACTCCTGTGTCTGTTTATTATCTTTTTGTTCTCTCACACACCATTGCCGCTCGCATAGGCAGTGGCTGCGTGCAGCAGCAGTGCCTGTTGTTGTCTGCAATGGACCGTGACAGAGAGAACAGAGCATGCTCTCTGCGGCTGTCTTCACTCCCTGACCATGCTGACCTAGAAGCAATGAAACACACGCACACACACACATATTTACATGTGAGCAAACATCATTTGTTTTCTGCAACCTCCTCTTAGTTTCATCAGCTTAGTGATCAAGGCCAGAGTGTGTTTGCCACAAAAGTCGAAAAGTGTGAAACAAGTGTGTGAGTGTGTGTATTACAAATACAAACACATGCATTTTTTTAAACAGGACACAATGTAGAAGAAGTTCACAATTTGATTACTGGCTTTTACAAAACACAAACACACAATATTGATCAATTTTGTGTTGAGGATCGGTGTAGAGTATTGTTAATAAATGTTATTTATGACACGGTTATTTTGTTTACAGTTAGACATGTGTCAAATGGCGCTCTTATTTTGAAGGAGGTTAGGATATTGTCTACTTCTCTAATCTTGGAGTAGAATAACAGAAAGGTGCCACAAGTTGGTTGACTCCACGCCACACTGATGTGAAGCAGTTATAAAAAAAAAACTGTGCTCATAAAATTAAATATCAGTTTAGTGATTCACAGGATTGCGGGATTCTAAAAACAGAAAAGTACGTCAAATAGTTTTGTGTTTGAAAAGTCAACGGAAGACACTGCAATTATTTGAACACGCCCCCTTTCAACTAATTGCCCAATTGCACAGCCTTAAGAGCATGCATACCATGAATGCTGGGCCTTGTTTGTTTTCTGAGAATCTACTACACCTACTGGTAACTTGTTTGCCATGTAGCAGTAAAAATATACTAACAACAGTGATTAATCTGGTTTGTCACATTGGACTGCTATTATTTTGAACAATATATCCAAGTGATACGAAGTGTTCTGGTCACTAGGCGGCAGTGATGACAAAAAATATACATTACCTTAAAATACATTACTTTAACACTGCATGAAGTCAGCCTTGATTGAAAATAAGTTCTCCTCCCATTCTGAGTGGAAGTTGCAAGTTTTTGACTTAAGTTTGTAAATTCAAGGCTAACCGGTTAGGTCGCTATCTTGGTTAGCAACTGTCTCGAGTCCCTGCAGCTCTGTCATGTCTTGGTTGTAATAATGTTTTAAACCATTTTTAGAAGGCCAAAAACAGGTTTCCTAAACTCTATGTAAATATTAAATTTTTTAATATTGAATCCTATATATCGCGGAAATTCCTTTATAACGGTCGAGTCTGGAACCCATTAATCACTATAACCGAGTGATGACTGTACTGCATTTGCCATATAAGTGTCTCTTCACATTAATCATGAATGCAGCTGAATGTGGCATATGTGCTACATTAGCAATGTCAGCTGTTGGTTGCTTTAGTGATATTGTACTGAGCAGCCAGGACAAACACATCCATACCACTTTTGTTGCTATTGCTGTTACCCTCTACTGTGGCAGCCGCAAAATGCAAAAGAAATGGTCTTTGTCATGCAAGTTTTGTAATAACTTCAGTTCAATTTTGGTCAGTTTTGAAATTGTACAACAAATTGTGAGGTTTCACTGTTGATGACGATGTTATCAAACAGGGCAGTTAGTTCACCTTCAGCAGAGTAGCAACCATAGAAAGGGAACTAGACAGAGCAAATAAGAAAGAGGCTGGATCATATAAAGACGCTGGGAACTGGATACATATGTGTGTCTTTCAAAGAGGACAAGATGTATTTTTAATTTTAAATTGTGCACTTGTCCTTGTCACACTTTTTCATTCTGCATACTTGTCATCAATGGCCTTGTTCTATAAATGTGCACACTGTCTCAGTTGATATACACGTGTGAAATTGAGCAAAGACTATCAGTTTGTATGTGAGTAAACACGCCATGGTTTGTAAGACTCATTGATGATGTATGTGCATGTTTGCACACGTGTAAGCAGCAGATAACAGTTGGTACCTGTGTCAAACACATACACGCAGGCACACAAAACTGCGCATGCTCTGTGGTAAATGACTTGCATAGTCAAGGACACAGTCAAAGGCATGAGAAAGTACATTTCAGTTTTGTATGTGTGCACAAATCGGGGAGGGGTGGGGAATGTATAAAACCGTGATTTTATCAATCTGGCCCTGCTAGATGGTTTGTAGGTGTGCCCTATTATTTCCCAACGTGAAAATTCAGTGCAGCAGTTGAATTAAATTACTTTGTTATCTACAGCCTATGATTTTACCTCAACTAGCCCGTTGCGCACTTGTCTTGCCTCCACTGTTCCTGTACACACACACACACACGCTCAGACTCACACATGCACCTAAAATTGCTCTTGTAAATGTCCGTAGTGGGTGGAGGCCTCTGAATGACCTCTCCAGCTGGCACACTGTGTTCTAGTATTGTCACTATAGCCTCGCATTTGAGCTGCATCACACATAATCTCATTGGACCTGCCTTCTCAGGCCTATTTTGTCAGATGTGCAAAATACACCAGCTGTGCTGATACACCATTACACACACCCTAGCCAGCAGTGATTAGTAGTTTGTTAGAAGAGAAACAGCATGTTGGGTGAGCGGTGAGTGCTTTTACAACATGGAGAGAAACTTCTGGGTCCAAATTAGTGTTAGCTACTTTCTGCAGTTTGCATGTTTGTGCTGTTCCTGTGTGGATGTAGACTGTAAACTACATCAAGTGTGACAGTTCTCCATACGTTCTAAGGAAATACTTGGAGCTGATCAAACTGGTGCGTTTGCACAGCCTGGCAAGTAGCCTTTCTGACTGCAGTCGCTGCAACTCCCAAACCATGTGGTAAGAGTTGTGCATCAATGTACACATTTTCCTAAACACAAGTGGATAAATCCCATGCTTTCCATGGGAATATTGTTAAGCATGCTCTACGCACACATCTCTGCACTGGTTTGCGTTGCAAGATATCAGAAAGAGGCAAAAATGTTGATTGGTCTTTTTCAAAGTCAAAGCTGATTTATGTTTTGCCTGAAACACAAAGATAATGGGTATGTTTTCATGGATAACTAAAGAAATGAAACAATAGTCACAGGCTGAAATCAGCCTGAAATCAGAATATTTACATATTTTAAAATAAATTGATTCATTGAAGGGCTGTAGCTGTACTGTACCATGGGTCTCAAACTCAATTATTCTTGGGGACCGCTAGAGGTAGAGTCTGGGTGAGGCTGGGTCAAGTATTCGGTTTAGGGCTGGGAATCTCAAGGTAACCCATTTTATGATACAATTTGTGATACATGGCTCAGGATAATGATAATATCTCAATACAGTCAGGTGGCAAAACCAAAAAATGACTATAATAAAAATGTCATTGTTTGTATTTTGCTGCATTCAGCTATTATAGGCTCCAACTTACCCATGACTCGTGACAAGCAGCGTCGATAATGGATGGAATTTTTGCAGCATTTTCTGACTACAGTAAAACCAGCAATACTGCAAACAGAATGAGACCGTTTTAGTGCAACATAAATGTAAACAATTTCAAATTAGGTGTCTGAAAAACAATAAAGCTACAATATGTTAAACTCATTCATAAAACAACATCCCATGTGATAGATAGCAGCAGATAGATTTATAGCAGCTATATTTTTAATAATAATTAAAAAAAAAACAATACTGGAAAGCCAATAATCCATAGGCGGTTTAGTATTGCGATATTTTGATACATAGATAGAAAATGAATGAATAAAAAGATGTTTTGTCACAATCTTAATTGTGAGTGCTGCCAGCTACCAGCATGCTTTGTGGTACTCGGTTTGTAAAAAATGTGTTGTGTTAAGCGTTGTTTATTATTCCCCATAGTTGTAGTTGCCCTATTTGTGTTTGCCTACCTGTTACATGTTATGCTATAATTTTTGTGTTAGTACTGCAGTTGTAGGTATTGTTCAGTCTAGTGACACCCTTGTTCATTTCTGTACGTGACATTGTCACAGTTAGTTCAGTGTTGGACTTGCCCAGACTTTGCTGGTCACTTTTACTAATGTTTGATGTCAATTTGCGGGCCCCTAAATATGATTCGCCTACACTATATGATAATACTATAGAGATGACACTTAATATATTTTAGGGTAGTCGGTGTACAGCTCATTTAGCAGTATAGAACCCCTGAAAAGGATGGAACACAAAGCCATTATTGTCTAAGTCAGTGGTTCCCACACTTTTCACAGTGGTGTACCCCTTCAGACATGTAATAAACACAATGAAACAGCTTTGATATTTTTCAACTGCACGCATAGGCTATTGTATATTACAGAAATATGCTGTAACCTTTCTTATGTGCAATACAACTGCCTGTTGCTGTTAACAGGAGGAGTTTGAGCTCATTAGTGTTCTGCGCTAATGTAGTCAAGCCATTTCCAAATAGCAAGCGACAGAAGTGTCAAGATATTTTTGACTTTCCTACGGTCAAGCATGGTGGTGGTAGCATCATTGTCTAGGCCTGCATGAGTGTTGCCGGCTCTGGAGAGTTGTGGTTCATTGATGAGTTCCGACATCTAATCGGAGACACAGAAATATTATAGCTGCTAAATTTTACTTTCAGGTCCAACAGAACCAGCCTAACGGTGTTGTATTTAAGATAAATTGTTGTTGATAATACATATCGATAAGCAGGTCGTATTTTGTACACGGTTTCAGTTTTAAGTCCAGCAAATGCAGGCATTTAGGGATGCTCAGGAAAATCATGTTTTATTGCGTTTTTTCATTTCTTGCAGACACAGACTGTTCAAGAGGCTATACAGAGAACTATGACGTTTTACAGACAACGAGAGATCAGGTAGGATTCTTTGCGGCTGTAATCTGTCTTTGCACTTCCCGTGTCACTTTACCTCTATCTGGTCCCTTTTTACCATACCCTCTCTCTCTCTGTCTCTCTGTCTCTCTCTCTCACTCACACACTCACTCACTTATTTTATTTGTTTTTCTTTGGGTTATCCACAGGTGTCCAGAATCTGGTAGAG
Organism: Oostethus manadensis; assembly: GCA_024372805.1. Classification (NCBI taxonomy): domain Eukaryota; kingdom Metazoa; phylum Chordata; class Actinopteri; order Syngnathiformes; family Syngnathidae; genus Oostethus; species Oostethus manadensis. Next base: position 1,404,255 of record QODF01000005.1, read on the forward strand.
GGGACCGGCAATGCGAAAGTAAGGAGGAGAAGTGCCCATTTTTGGAAAATTGTGGCTCAGAAGAGGGTGTTCTTCAAATCCTCCAATACATGGCCACTATATTGGGTAATGTGTGTGTGTGTGTGTGTAAATTTTGGTGGACTGCATACACTATCTACGTGTGAATCATTCCATTTTTGTATGTGTCCGAGTGTCCCACTGAGTGTGGTTTATAGACTATGTATAATTCACTTTCACCGACATTGACATTATTGTGTTTTGTGTGGCCTCTTTCAGGAGTACCATTCTTTGAGCTGCGTGAGCATTTTGGTGAAGAGTTTTTTGGCCTGTGCTTTGAAGAAAACGAACGCGTGCTCAGGGCTGTAGGAAGCAACCTCCAGGACTTTTTTAACGGCTTTGATGCCATTTTAGAACACATTAGAACCTCCACAGGTCGTCGTGCCTCATCCGAGAGCCCTACCTTTCAGTGTAAGGATCACTGTGAGGAAGAGAAGGGTCGCAGAAAATTGGACAAAGCAAGAGAGCAAGGATCACAAGATGGCAGAGGAAAGTCACTGCTTCTTCATTGTTTCAATCCTGCCCCTGTGGTGGGACTGGTAATGCCTGGGCTTATCAGAGCTGTTTCCAAACGCATCTTTCATGCAGAAGTAGAAGTAGAAGAAGTGTCACCGCTGACTCCCTTACTGCCCAGTGAAGATGCACAACACAGTGATGGTGATTCCACCACACCCACTCCGACTGTATCCCCATCTGCCTCACCCTCCTCTTCCCCTTCTCCGCCCTCAACATTCCCGACCTCTGCACCCACAGTTTGCCTGTCCTTCCAAATTCAGGAAAGATGTCCTTCACACTTCCTCCCAAATGCTGCCCCAGTGTGTTCCAAAAAAGCTCCTCTTTCACTTTCCACCAACCCCAGTGATCTGCGCATCAGCTTGGCCACATTTTGCCGTGCCTTTCCTTTTCACCTTGTTCTGGGCCCTGGTATGGAACTCCTTCAGCTTGGAGAAGGACTGAGGAAGCAGGCTCGCATCGAGCCTCATCGGAGTCTCTTATTTAAGGACTGTTTTGAGATTGTCTCACCCAAGATGGAGCCTTCATTCCAGCGTATCCTACTGAGGCTTGCATCTCCTTTTACCATCCGTACCAAGCCAGACACCACACAAGTTGGGACCAAGGAGAAGGTAGGATAACCATATAATTCTTGATTGCTTCAAAAAAATATATTGATTTTGCAGTCTTTGTTTCACATCACAATGTTAAAAGCCTCTCTCACAATTTCATTCTCCAACAAAAGAGATTAATTTGTCTCAATGTTACACCAAACACTAGACTGTTAATAATAAATGTATTTGTCATTTTAGGTTGGGTTTTACAGAATAATAGTTCATTATGACCAACAAAGCGGATATTATATCAGGATATTATCATCAGACAGTGGTGTGAAAAAGTGTTTGTCCCCTTTGCATGTTTTTCACAAACAATTATTAATTAATTATTAATTGATTAATAATTATTATATTAATTATATATTATTATATAGTTGTATTAATTATTAATTAATTAATTATTATTAAGGAGGAAGAAAATCAAAATCTAGATGGCCCTGTGTGATTGATTGCCCCCCCCTGTAAAACATAACTTAACTGAGATTAATTGACATCTATCAGTGTGGAAAAGGTTTAAAGCCATTTGTAAAGCTTTGGGAAGCACAGTGGAAGCCATTGTGCACAAATGGCGAAAACATGGAAGAGTGGTGAACCTTCCCAGGAGTGGCCGGCCAACCAAAACGACCTCAATGCATAGAGATGACTCATCCAAGAGGTCACAAAAGACCCCAGAGCAACATCCAAAGACCGGCAGGCCTCACTTGCCTTAGTTAAGGTCAGTGTTCATGACTCTACCATAAGAAAGACAATGGGCAAAAACGGCCTGCATGGTACAGTTCCAAAACCACTGTTGAACAGCCTTATCTCAAGTTTGCAAGTAAACATCTTGATGATCCCACATATCTTTGGTAAAATACATTGTGGTCTGACGGTTATGGTTTGGCAGGTAAGAATCCCAGAAGCAGACCCACACCACTCCGTAAAAGTGGTTTGCCAAAGCAGGAAGCAGGCTTAACAACTGAGGGGGACGGTGCAAAACAGGGTACCAAAAGATAAAAAAGTAACCAAACAGTTATTGGCTAGATCTAAATGGGAAACACAGAGCAAGGTAACAAAAAAGAGAACCTAACACTGACGAGACTAAAGTTGATCTTTTTGGAAAGTGTCTGTCCTATTACATCTTGCGTAAAAGGAACGCCACATTTCAGAAACACATCACACCAACAGTAAAATATGGTGACGGTAGTGTGATGGTCTAGGGCTGTTTTGCTGCTTCAGGACCGGAAAGACTTTCTGTCATAAATGGAACCATAAATTCAACTGTTTACCAAAAAATCCTGAAGGCGAATCCGGCCATCTATTTGTGTGTATGTATATATGTGTGTGTGTGTGTGTGTGCATATATATATATATATATATACATATGTGTGTGTATATATTTGTGTGTTTGTATTTGTGTATATATATATGTGTGTGTGTGTGTGTATATATATATATATATATATATATATATATACATATGTATATATGTGTGTGTGTGTATATATATATATATGTATATATGTGTGTGTGTGTATATATATATATAT
>QODF01000005.1:1407920-1489479 GCA_024372805.1 Oostethus manadensis
TGTGTGTGTGTGTATATATATATGTATATATATATATATATATGTGTGTGTGTGTATGTATATATATGTGTGTGTGTGTATGTATATATATGTGTGTGTGTGTATATATATATATATATGTATACAGTATATATATAGAGATATATATATATATATATATACACAGTACACACACACATACATATATTTATATATAAATTAATTTTTTTATTTTTAAATCAATTTTTGGAAGCCATCATTTGTGTCAAAGTACTGACAATCAAAACATTTTCCAAAAGGAAAATCAGGTTGTACATTTGGCTGTCATTCCATTACGTATTACTGGCTGTTGTGGGAGGACTGGCTGAAATGATCCACTAATGAATCAATTTAAGTTGTATTCTATATCCGGTTCTTTATTGATTCAAACAGTCTGTGACATCAATGAACACTTTCATGGCTAGGGGAACTGACATGGAGATTGATCAGTGTTGTGCTGTGGTGTAGGAATATGGGTATAATTACATGTTAGAAGTAAGGTGAAAAAAATTATTTGCTTCTGGTACACTGTCTTGGTTATTGTAAAATACACATAACAAACTGTTGTATTTTACCCTTTGGCACACACCCAACACCAAATGTTGCCAAACTTAGCCGTTGCCAGATGGCGGTATCCTAGAAAGCCACAGTTACACATGCATTTTGTCCCCACAGTGGTTTAAAATTGTGCGTACCAATAGGTAATATTGTCGTTAACAGGTGTGAATTATGTGTAAACTGTGGAGGGCTGCTTGCTTGTATGGAAAGAACATTTTGAAATGTTCAAAACTTCTGGCACGCATAATGTTTGTGAACGCATCTAGGTCTGCAACTAATGATTATTTTCATAATCGATTAATCGGTCAATTTATTTTTTTGATAAATCGGATTTTTAAAAAGACATGTTTAATTTTCCCTTCTTTGCAGTAATCCCTTTAATAATGCATAAATGGACGTTTTCCCTCCAAAAATCATAGCGAAGAAGAAGAGCTCAGTCACCGAAATTGAAGTAGCAAAGTATAAACCATCAGTTGACAAACGTCACAAACACTTTACTGCAGTTTCACTGTTCTACCAGTAGGTTTTGTGTGTATGCATGGTAAGAGATAATGGACAGAGTGCAGAAATGTAAGCATTTTCATAAGCACAAGTACAAGTATGGGATTTACTCTGCATGGGAATGGTTTTATACACGCTTGCGCACACATTTCTGCAGTGGTTTGCTTTGCAAGATCTCAAAAAGAGGCTGTTGATAGCTCTTTTCCAAAGTCAAAGGTGTTGTGTGTGTGAAGTATCTTGTTTTGCCTGAAATACAAAAGATATGTCTGCTTTCATGGATCACTAAGGAAACTAAAAAATAGTTTAGAGTGGCTCAAATCAGGATATTTATAATACATTTTTAAATGAAACTATTAATCGATTACCAAAATAGTTGATTGATCAATTATCCAAATCATCGATTAACTGTTGCAGATCTAAACGCATCCCCGGCATTGTTTGAGAATAAGTTGCAGTGTGTTCACGTTACGTTTGGGTTAGTTTTTCCACCACCTCTTTCAGCAAGTCCAGTAATTTTTGTAGCCTCTTGAATCTTCCTTGTGAATTTCTCTCAATAACTACCGGTAATCCTAATTCCCAAAGCGAAGTCTTCTAGTCATCAATTCCCTCACCCACATTGTCCATGCTTTTTTTTAATTTTTTTTTAGTTTGGGTTATGCCGTCTTCCTGCTGTTTCTGCTGTTGTGAGATAATATAGACATAACTTTTCTTTTCTGCAATGAGAGCGTCTTCTCTGGAGTTTAACATCTTGTAGGTCCTTTTCAAATGTATTAATGAAGCTTGGGGTGATGCCTGCAATAGACTGGTGTCATGCGGGACAATGTGGGACCAAATAATGGCATGACTGCTTCAGGAAGCAGTGTTGTCAATGCATACCCATGCAGAAACAATGCACTTTGTGTGTACTATATCATATACTACACGTACTTGACTTAAGTGTAATTATGTTTTGTGCCAAAGTGAACCATTTTCGGGCTCGGATTGAATGCCAAGTGCGTAACTTAACCGTAAACAGAAGGCAAACAAAAAATAGAAACTATTATCTGTTGATTTTTTTTTTCTGTAAATTTTTGTGAGAAAAGATTATTTTGGAGCAATACACCCCTGATAAAAAATCTTATGACCAGTTGAAAATTTGCTAGAATTTACCTTTTGCACATTTGGATCTTAATAAGGTTTTAAGTTAGAGGTATGATATGCAAAAGCAAGAAGGGGGAGTATGACAAAAAGCACTTTGAAAAAGTAATTTACGTGGTTACTTGCAGATATTGCAGCGGCCATCCCTCATGACTGAGGGCCCTCGTCTGTGTGGTAACAGCTGAGTTTTTCAACAGGACAACGCTGCAGTTCACAATGCTCGCTTGACAAATGACTTCTTCAGGGAGAATAACATTACTCTTTTGGACCATCCGGCATGTTCCCCTGATTTAAAGGCCACAGAGAACATTTGGGGATGGATGGCAAGAGAAATTTATAAAAATGGCCATCAGTTCCAGACAGTTGATGCCCTTCGTGAAGCCATCTTCACCACTTGGAGCAATGTTCCTACTTGCTTCCTGGAAGCACTTGCATTAAGCATGCCCACATGAATTTTTGACGTGATTAACAAGAACGGTGGAGTTACTCATTACTGAGTCCTACTGAGAACATTTTTTGTTCTGGTTTGGAGAGTTTTTTTTGTCATTTTTTGATTGATGGTTTTAAACTTTTTGATCAGCTGATAAACAGCCTATTTCATTTCAACCTATTTTAATTGTTGTTTTCAATAAATAACTTTTTCAAAGTGCTTTTTGTCACACTCCCTCTTCTTGCTTTTGCATACTGTAGCTCTACTTAAAACTTCATTAAGATCTAAATGTACTAAAGGTAAACTGTAGCAATTTTTCAACTGCTCTTAATTTTTTTAAATCAGGTCTGTATTTGTCCAGGCATTGTTTGATCAATGTGTGTTTTTAAACTCTGCGTACACTAATTAAATATTTTTTTTTTTCAAAATAACTCCTTTATTCTGTATCAGGCCTCCTACCATTGTGTAGATTCAATACAGTGCAGTAAAAATGTCTTAGCGGGGTACCCTAAGCTCTCATCAGGTGATTGCTTTGTTGCGGCTCACTTCACCAAAACTTCCCCACAACAAAATAGTGGTCTTTTCTTTTTTATGTTTTACATGGATTCTGCAAAAAAAAGAAAGAATACAGAGAGAAAGAGAGGGATGGGCTGACATTTTCACTAGAAAGAGCAGCAAGAGAAGGTGACAGGCCAAAGTAAATAGTGCGACACTCCCCCAATGCTGTAGGCTACTTTGTGTGTGTGTGCGTGTGTGTGTGTGTGTGTGGTGCATTTTAAGTTTGACTTCTCTCCTTTTGTCACCCAGGGACATTGGCTATACAAGAGACATCCAAAGCTTGACAGAAAAGGTCAAATCCCACCTCTCTCTGCCCCTGCTTTCTGTGTACCAGTAAACACAAGGAAGGGCACTGTAGTCACGTAGTGTCTCTTCAATCTACTCCATTAGCTCATGCTTTGCAGCCCACTTTCCTATGTATATAATACAATACATAATGGAGTAATGACATGCACTGGAATGACAGATTGGTGATGTTCAAATGTGGAAAGCCATTTGTGTATTGTGTATGTTCTCCCAATAATACATTGGGAAGCAGGGGTGTATATATAGCCATCTATGTTCACTAAGATGCCATTCCAGACAACATGCATAGATACTAGGAAATAAAGCATTGGATTTAAGCATGGCGGGCTTTATATGGCTGTGTATTCATATGTATGTGCGTCCGGTAAAGCTGATCGTGCGCACTCTGGTTGGAGAGTCCTTGTGGATGTCCTTAAAAATACATTTTGTTTATAAGATATCAGGTGTATTTTCATTCGTACTGTAGGTCCAATGTTAAGCCTTCCAAACTCACAGACAGGAGCTTCATGACAAGATAAAAGACATGTAGTATATTAAGTCAGTTTAATATTTATCTGCATATGACATTTCATTAAAATCTGATGGTGCAAAATATGTAAATTTTGCCACCGGAATTATTGTATACATGCAATTTGTAGTGTGAAGTGGAAAACAAACACAGTGTGCTGCTGCACTAAGATTCTGACACTTGATTTTTTTCCCTGGACTTTATGATTGTCAAAAAAATGTAAATCGTTACTCTTTTAAATGGTCACTGACATGATTTATCAACTTCGCTTAAATGTGTTTTATATGGTTTGTAATTCTGTTTTACGTTCGTTTTATGAATCGTTAAATTCTGTAAAAAGTACATTTTTACATTGGCATTTTATCATCATGGCAGGCGTGGAGCAAGTGTGGATTTTCAGCACAGAAAAGATGTGTTTCCGGAAGCGATATTGGCAAAGTAGTATATGTCTACGAGGGCAGTAAACAAAAGCTTCTTAGAGGTAGCTCGTTGACTTTGAAAGGTTTATTGTTAATCGATGCCAAATTGTTGTTCGGCCCTTGGCTTTTCACAGTATTTGAATGATAAAGTAAGTTTATTTTTTCCAAAAGACAAGGTTTAAGACAACAATGGCCGTCGTATGTTTTATTTGCGTCTTTTGGTTTGACAAAGGTTTTACGTCGGATGCCCTTCCATACACAACCCTCCATTTATCTGGGCTTGGGACCGGCACAGTGAGACACTGTGCCCCGTTGCGGCTACATTGATCTATTAGTTTTATACTGTATTATTTGTTATTCTAGTTATTTATTTTTGTTTTACTTTGTGCAGCACTTTGGAAACTTTATAAACTGTGCTGTATAAGTAAAGTGGATTGGATTGGATTTAAAATCCAATGGTGGGTCCTGCTGCCAAATCAAAATCACTGGTCTAAGGTACGGTGACCTGCACCAAAAGACACAGATATGGCAACAGTAATGTTAATGGAATTGTTTCACCCTTAGTTTATTTTGAACATGCTTAACACAACTGCAGTAACAAACATCTTGTATGGTTACATTTTAACATGCCCAAAAACGAATAGAAAGAGGCAGAGCTTAATAATACCTACCCCTTCTCCATATCTCGGCAATTGCTGACAGTTTGTTTGAGTGATATGTCGTCCATAATGTTTTTAGCTTTATTCAGTATTGTAGTGCTTCTTGACACTTTATTTTGTCTTTACTGTTCTATATTGGCAAACTTACATTACAAATCACACATATATATTTTTAATTCATAATTAATTAGTAAACAAATTATTCTCAACGATATTATGTTCTTTTGTGATAGCAGTGTTTTAAAGAGTCACTATTACATATGAAGAAACTTGCAAACACTAGGTCTCATGCAAATGTAATTTATATGTTGGTCCCATGCTGTTTGCATTTTGTGTACAACTTTTACCATGGAAGTAGACCGTCAAAGTACAGTACAAAACAGTACAGTACAAGTGAATGAGATGGGTTTTGTGCTGAAAAAAGGCCTGTTTTTGAAGAGAAAAAACAAATGGGCACATTTTCTCAAATTTTTTTGGACTAAAAAATGACTAATTTGCAGTGTTGTGAATGCTGAATCACGAATATGCAGGGATCCACTGTATACTCATGGTCTGACAAGATAATAGTTGTGTTAATTTATGTGTGTGTGAGTGCGTGTGTGCGTGCGTGCGTGCGCGCGTGTGGGTGTGCGTGTGTGCACAGTGAGAGGCTGACTCATTGACTATTTGCTGCTCAGTGCTTGTTCATGCAAATGAGTCCCTTGACATGCCAGCGTCTGCTCATAAAATACTATCCATAACCTCCAACTATTCCCTCTATCTTCCTTGTTTTTCTGTCCCTTTTCCATTTAGTTTCATTTCCCACATGACCCTCTCCCTCTTCTTTCTCCTTTTTCCATTTTCATCTCTGATCTTTGTTTCCTCCTTCTGGCCTTAAATATAAAGTAATTTGCATAGGTTAGTTGTTCCCTGTGGATGTGTCTGAGTTTCTAAAATTGGCTCTGTGCTATGTAGTCTTTTTGAAAATATATATAATTTAGAGGGTGTCCTTTTTATTGTGTCATTAATATTAATGCAACTTATTCATTCATTCATTCATTTTCTATGCCGCTTATCCTCATTAGGGTCGCGGGTATGCTGGAGCCTATCCCAGCTGGCTTGGGCGAGATGCGGGGTACACCCTGGACTGGTCGCCAGTCAATCGCAAGGCACATATAGACACAATCATTCACACTCATATTCATATCTAAGGACAATTTAGAGTCGCCAATTAACCTAAAATGCATGTTTTTTTAGAATATGGAAGGAAACCGGAGTACCCGGAGAAAACCCCCGCACATACAGGGAGAACATGCAAACTCCACACAGAGATGTCCAACAGAAATTGGAACCCTGAACCTCCTGACTGTGAGGCCAATGTGCTACCCACTCGAACACCGTGCGGCCATGCAACTTATTTTATATTGTAAAAACATTTTAAGAAGAAAATACAAAAAGACCCGTATCAAAATATTATTAAGGAAGAACAGAGCCATATTGAATAAAAATAAGTTAATATATCATTAGGAGAAACAAAGTGTAATACAGTTGTCCCACGCTACGTTGCAGTTTAAACATCACTGCCTTGCTCCTTTGCGTTTTTCAAAAATCAATTTATTAATAAATGATCACAGTTTTGTGGTTGAGTATGGCCTTTTAAAGGTGGAAAAATTGAAAGACAAGTCATTTGTAGTATTCTACACTGGTCACCAGGCGTCAGTAATTTTACATTGATGAAACATTACATTACTTATACTTGCACTCCATGAATGCAGGGTCCTCCGATTCCGTATGGAAGTTGTATGTTTTTGGATTTTTGCTTTGTCCTTAACCATTTATTTTCAAACTTTCAAACAAAGTTAAGAATGAATAAATTGGAGGCTAACTAGGTTAGCTTGATAGCTTGCTGCGTTTAAAGCGGCAGCCGTCTCTTGTGTACCTGCAGAGATCCCGTAGCCTGTGAGTAAGAGTTGCACAACGTGGTGTAAACAATGACAGCAGCATTGTCCCATTATTTCACAAGTGTATCAGTATGTACATTTACACTCGTGTATGTATGCTCCTCTGTGAATCACCACCGTATCGTGGTGGAGGGGTTTGCGTGCCTGAGTAATCCTAGGAGCTATGTTGTCCGGGACAAACAGTGATTGAGAAGACTATGAATAAATACGAGAGGAGGGACTGCACCTCGGCCAGACGTGAGACTGGTTACCCGGCTGAAGAGAGTTGGATTTGATGCCTCCCAGCTGTGTAGTCAGGTGTGCTGGAAACATCTGGCAAAGTCTCCCATTTGTCAAGTCTTCAACTCTCACCTCCAGCAGAGCTTTGCCTGCATTCTTGGGGAGGATAAAGCTATTTAGTCCCAGTGGGCCATATCCCGTGCCTCAATTTCTGAGGCAGCCGACCGGAGCTACAGCTGCATGGTGGTTGTGCCAGTCATTGGGGCAAGACCCAAATCCGATGATGGAGAGCAGAGGTCATGGCAGTCGTCAAACTGAAGAAGTCTTATTGAGCATTGATTGATAGAGGGGCTCCTTAAAGTAGCTGACAGGTACTGGCAGGCCAAACAGCACGCAGCTTTGGCCGTGGTCGAGGGAAAAACTTGAGTGTGGGAAGACTTGGGAGACCATGGAGCACGACTTTCGGTCTATTCTGGCAAACAGTCCAATGCTTCAGAAAAGGGACGCAGTCCTCGGTCCACAGTGTTTGCAGGGGGTACGGAAGTCTGCTGACCTTGACTGAAGATATAGTCGGACAGTGGAAGGAGTCCAACTGACATACCTTCATGGAGGAAACAGAGTCTGAGGACACGAGCGTGGACAGTTCCATCACCGTGGCTGAGGTATCTCCGAAGGTGGACGGGTTTTGCCCTGGGTCTCAATGCTCTGGATGTTGCGGGACTGTCTTGGCTGACATGTCTCTTCAACATTGCGTGGAACTCGGGAACAGAACCTCTTGATTGGTAGACTGGGGTAGTGGTACCCCTTTTAAGGAGGGTGACTGAAGGGTGCTTTCCAACTATAGGGGGATCACAATCCTTAGCTACCCTGGGAAAGTCTATTCTAAGCTGCTGGAGAGGCGGGTACAACCGTTAGCCGAAACTTGGCTACAGGAGGTGCATTGTGGTTTTCGTCCCGGTCGCGGAAACTGGATCAGCTCTACACTCTTGCAACGGTTCTGCAGGGCATATGGGAGTTTGCCCAACTGGTGTACATGTGCTTTGTACACTTGGAAAAGGCATTCGACCGTGTCTCTTGTCAGAAAAGGGTGGATTGCACACTCGGGTTGGGAGTGAGGTCTTGCCACAGGTGGAGGCGTTCAAGTATATCGATGTCTAAATCAAAAGTGAGGGATGGTTGGAGCGTGAGGTTGACAATCAGATTGGCGTAGAATCTGCATGAATGCGGTCAAGAGAGTTGAGCCAGAAGGTAAAGTGCTTAACCCTTTAAGCGCCAAAGTCGCGATGTTGGCAATAGCAACATTGCTGAATTTAACGAATTTAAGCGATTTGTGCAGTATGATGCCTTATGTAGTTACTACTTTACACCAGGAGATGGCGGACATCTGTAACTTCAATCTGAGCAACATTTGTGGGTGTGTTTGTATGCAAAGTTTAGGATTTTATAGACTTTGAACACCTGTATGCTTGCAACAGCGCGTCCGCTCGCACAATAGTCCAATACTTTGTACTTCAGTCCACATACTTGAGCTTATGCGTCACTGCACAGTGTTTGGTGTTGCAAGAACATGGTTGATTGTCAAAACAATGCTAATGGTGAGGGAATTGGTGGCAATGTAAAAAAAAAAAAAAAAAATGCGGAAATAGCAGCATGCACCTGGTAGTGTCTGTTGGAGACTCCTCAGCAGAAAATGTGCCGCTGTTAGATAGATATGACTTAGGAACCGGCAAGATACATAAACAAATAGATAGATTTCTTTATTATTATTGAAATATTGGCGCTATAAACTTATACACCACGTGTAATAGCAGACTCGACCATGTTAAATGAAGAGAGTATAGTATCATAGTTAAAATCAAATATGGACTCACTTTGGCTTTCATAGTGTTGACGAGACAGCACTGACTTTGCAGTATGGAAGAAGCGTCTGATAAAAATAGGATGGCACAGACATGAACCGCAACCTTGTGCGTCACTACGCTCACAGAGAAAACTTGCCCACTAAGAGTTTATTTTTGTAGTCAAATGCCAAAGGTTGTGTTATTCAATTAAGAGATGTGTGTTTAATGTTTATTATTATTAAAAGTGAAAACAGTGAAAAGGAGTTTGTGACCCCTGCTTTAACCTGAAATAGGCTGTTCATCAGTTGATCAAAAGTTTAAGACCATAGCTAAAAGAACCCCTAAAACAGCTCTAAAAAAGAAATACAGTTTTCCAAAAAAAAATGTAAGGAGTGTCTGCGTCATTGTTGTTGATCACCTCAATAATTTGTTTGGGCTAAGAGGCTTGTGGGACTGTACCTCCATGTGGTGAAGATGGCTTCACAGAAGGCATTTACTATCTGGAACTGATGTCCGTTTTTGTAGATAGACTCTCTCCTTATCAACATTACCTGTTCAACCAGCCCTGATGTGAGGGGGATGTAAATATCTGCCATGCTGCGCTTATTCGCTGAGCCAACTCAAACAGAGCAAGCCAGCACATCTGAACTACTCATCTCTCTTATCACCTTTGTTACATGTACAAATCTGAAGGGCACACTGCAAGGAAAGGTAGTTCAGGTAGGTGTGCCCACCGTGACAACGTATGCTATGCAGCTGTTATTCAAAATGTCAGCAATTGCATATTCCCAGTAGAGTTCAGAGATGGGTGCCTTCATCTGTGTATGTGTGAATATGTCCTACGAACAGTACTTCACACTAATATTTGAATGTGTCTTAGGGTGTTCTCTTGGAACTTGAATCTTGTGGAGTCCAGGCTATGTGTGCATATGTTAGTGTTTTTTATGTTGGTGTTTCTTGAAAAAATATACATCTCCTTGGTGTTTCTGTGTGGCAAAAATATGTCTTTGTGTGTGTAATGCAGCCTGTATGTTTTATGCAGACCGAGGAGAGCCTTGTGCTATAAATAAAACAGGGTTGCAGTGTGCTCACCGGCGGAATAATCTAGCTGACACTATGGAGAAAGATAGAGAGGGGATGGAGGAGACAGAGAGAGCAAGTTTGTGTGTGAAAAGCAGATGAAGATAGATTGAGATAAAGTAAAAAAGAGAAAGAAACAGAGGCTAAGGCTGGTCAATAGAAATCGTCTGAAAAGAGAGGTTAAGAGTCAATCGACTCTATCTTGCACCTTGATTTTGTGAGTATTTATATTCCATAGAGGTGTAGTGTCTTTCCCCATCTCTTGAGGTGATCCGTGTAGGGAAAAAAATGTGCTCATATTTGTCAGGAAGCTTATGGAAACCAACCACATGGCAACATTCGGGTGAGACATTTGTTTCATATGTGTGATTCAGATATTAGATATGTAGATGGACGTATGTCCGACCTAAGTAGGACACCCGCTTTTAAAAGCTTTTCCTTCCATACAGCCAACATGCATTATACATTAAGCCTTGCTCGAAGGCATTTGTCATAGTATCTAAACAACCAATGTTGCTGTTATGTAATAATTGTTGGCGTCCAACATTGCCTTTCCGTCGGTTTGCAAAGCAATCAAGCATTACTTCCAAGTCTCCAAACTAAATAAAGACAATATAATACATACATTGAAATGAAGAATTGAGAAAACATTTAATTAATTGTCATTGAGTGTATCAATCATTTCTGTCTTCATGTATGTCATTTAATGGCCAGGTCATGGAGTTGAAGGGTCAGATGATCCATGTGCCCGAGTCTTCCTCCTTGATGTTTCTGGGCTCACCACGTGTTGACAAACTGGAGGAGCTCATGGGCCGGGGTCTTCACCTGTCAGACATTCCCATCCATGATGCCACACGGGACGTTATCTTGGTGGGGGAGCAGGCCAAAGCTCAGGATGGCCTCAAAAAGAGAATGGACAAACTAAAGGTAGAATTATGGCCTGTTTTTACCTTTTTTGTTAGAATTTGATTATAGAATGGAAGCTCAAGTTTTGAAAACAAGCTGCTGTTTGTTTTTTTGTCAGAACTCTGAAAACTGTCAGAGTAAAAATCCTGAATCTCCTCTGTATTATGATTTTGACTTTACTCATCATTTTTCCCCTGCATGTCCTGTTAAAAGTACGTATGTAACAACCAGTTATTTACAGCAAAGTTGTTTTATTATTATTTTCTTTTACAAGTAGAATAATCCCTCCTTTATTGTGGTTAGGTTGGTTCCAGACCTGACCGCGATAAATGAATTTCTGCGAAGTAAGATTTATATTATATAAGTGGACTATTATGTTCGTTAGAGCATAGAAAACCTGTTTGCAGCCTTCTAAATATGGTTTTAAGATATAAATAAAACTCGTGCTTGTATGTAATGCGTGGAGGACAGGAAGTGATGTTGAGGTTTCAGAGTTGAATTTTAGCATGGCATGAGTTCTGGCCGCAACAGTAGCTTGTGTTATGATTTTTTAGGATTATTATGTCGTTATTATTGTGTGTGTTGTGAGATAGTTTTTTTCCAAATTGCTATTATTAGCTGAAAACAACCATGACTAATGTGATTGCATGTGTGTTGCTTGGGGCGTGACTTGCACTGTCGGACCAGGAACAGCACCAGCAACAATACAGTAGTTACTGAAGAACTAATGAATAAGGCACATAGATTTAGATTTGCCTTACATTTAGTCAAAATAGGTGTGTCCCATGACATGCAGTGTTCGCGCCCTTATGGTAACTCATTTTTTCTCTCTTTAGAATGCACAAAAAAGGCAAAGACTTATGTGTTCATGTTTCACATAAAGATTGTGGATGATGGGCAAAAATTCCAAGAGTGCAGTTTTCTTTGAAGCATTTTTGTACCGAGCAAATGTGTACATCCCTTTCATTGCTGCTTCTTCTTTTCCTTTCGGCTTATCCCTGCTTATCCCTTCAGGAGTCACCACAGCAAATCCATTTGTCTGTTTGATTTGCATGTTTTGGCAAAAGTTTTACATTGGATGCCCTTCCTGACACAACCCTCTGTATTAGGGACATGATCTTTGCTACATGTTACATATTTGGTTGAGCCGCTGTCATCTTATTTCTCCCCTTAGTCATGTTTTGTATCATTCTTTGATGGCATTACAAAAATGCTATACTGACACTTCTTGAGTCCTCAGCAAATCTCATGAATTCATGATCATCATTCAAACTCTAGATTTTTGTGCAACTTTTACTTGAAATTTTGATTTAACTCATCAAAGTTAGAGGTCCCACCAAATGGGCAATATTTTATTCCAAATTTTTGAAACTGTAAGTAAGTATGGAGGTATTGCTATGTGGTGCGGTTCCCATCATTTACAAGAAACTCTGGTAAATCTGTTGTATCACTTCTAATGATGAGTCAAATCTCACCACTGCCAGACTGACTGCATAAGCGGAACTCCTGGGACTTGCTCTTATAATTGCTTTCAAAGCATCCGTGAGCAAGTCACTAGGTCCTGACCCAATCCCATGCATCTGCTCTTTGCATCATCTCTCTGTTACTACTCCCCTAGGCCACTCTCATAAATAGATGTATTTCTCTCAACTTGCCAGGATGAACAGTAGTAAAGCACTACATCAGACAGACTCAGAGGAGCCCGCCCACAGACACAAACATGCAGGCACACACTCTCTGAAAAAAATCAAATTAACACGCAGATACATTTATGTGCAGGAGCAGTTTTAATCTGGTGCAGTACTCCCACATCCTATCATCACTATCATTGTCATCAGTGTCTTTATGAAAGCAAAGCACCTCAAACAAAACCTCTTAATCTCCCTCTCTTTACTCTTTCCTCCTCGTCCTGCTCTTTTAGGCCACATTAGAGCGCACTCACCAAGCACTAGAAGAGGAAAAGAGAAGAACTGTGGACCTCCTTTATTCCATATTTCCAGGTGATGTGGCCCAGAAACTGTGGCAGGGTCAACCAGTGCCAGCTCGCAAGTTTGATGACGTCACCATGCTGTTCTCAGACATTGTGGGCTTCACTGCTGTGTGTGCACAGTGCACGCCTATGCAGGTCATCTCCATGCTGAATGAGCTATACACTCGTTTTGACTACCAGTGTGGCATTCTGGATGTTTATAAGGTCAGTAAACAAAAACGATGTAAGCATAACTTTCATGTAAGTGTTTGTTTGGTGAGCCCTAACACATTAAGCCAGGGATGTCCATATGAGCCCCAGGAATCATTTTTGGCCATTTAGTTGCATATTTTAAAAATAAAATAAATTCATTACTAATTACATATATTATTACATTAATTTGCCTTGTCAACTATAACACAAAGATGGTATTGATGTACAATGTTTCATAGTGGCTCCTTCATCGTTTAGTTTTTCTTCATGCTACATTTTCTACATTCCTCGTTGGAAAAGGTTTGGACACCCCTGGACTGATGGGTATGACAAAAACAGAGTTTGATGAGTTCAAATACCCCACTTTGTCGAACTGACTCTTCATGGTGTCACATTTTCAAACTCAGACATTTCTATGTGTGTTTTTATGTCTGTATGTATGCAGTGTGTCAGAGTTTTGGCCTTAAAACAAAATTCTTTCTCAATCTCAGAGCAGATTCTGAGTAAATGTATGTATGTGTGTAAAATGTAACACAAACACAGGTGGACACTGAGGAAATTGAGGCACTCGTGTGATGACATCGTCATGGTTACTGTCTAAATGACTTAGCCACTGGGACGCCCAAGTGAGAGCAGTTTTTCCTCCTCGTTTTCCTTTTTCACCTCATTTTTTTCCCTAGCCCTCTGCTCTTTTCTTGTATGTAAGGGCCTGTTTGTCTAAGACTCACACAAGGTTGACTTAAGGAACTAAATCTGCAACAAGCTGCAGTAGCGATTAATCGTGTCTTAAAGCAAATGGGGCAAAATGGAGTGCTAGAACAATCCACAGAATGTTTTTTTTTTCTTCATCAAATTTATTTTTCAGCTGAACAAAAATAATTTGGTTTATTTGATTTTTTTAACTGTACAGTTATAATATGTAACTTGTAGGGGTGACAACAATAATGTGTTAAGTACGATAACTAAATTATTTTGGTAACTATGTGAAAGCTTTTAACCCATGCACATCATGGCAAGCCAAACCGCTCAATTATAACCGCAGACGGAGTCTGGAGTGTAGCATCTCCCCTGAGTGTGACCTAAATACATCAACAGCTGTGCAATTCCATATACTTTGTGTATCTGGACGACAGCAGCTGTTGAAGCCAGAAATAAATTTAAAAAAAAAAAAGATAAATAGTGATGCTGGGAACACCAAGTGTAGGTAAGATTACAGTGTGTGTAGGTAGGATTATAGTGTGTTTTTTTAATGTAAAAATCCCATGTTACAACAAGGATACCTGTGGCTTATATACAAGTGTGCCCCATGTAAGAAAAAAAATCTTTAAATTTGATGGGTGCAGCTTATATCCAGGTGCGCTCAAGAATCCATAATTTACAGTATAACTGTGTTCCATCATTTATCTTTCTGTTAATAAAACAGTAAAAATAAAAATACAGTAAAAATATGCATGTTTGTGACATAGTGGAAAATGGTGATACATCATGATTAATTAATTTGAAATCTGTGAGTGATCTGATTAAAAATTAATTATCGACTAACTATTTTAACTAAACTTAACTATTATATAACTAATTATTTGCAGCCATAGTCATTCGTAATTGTAACAATCACGCAAAGTTGAACTCCACTTTTGCCACTTGAATGCCACCTTTCTTAAGAATCTTTCTAAGAACAAATTGAAGACGGTTGTTACAAGCATAGTGGTGCATCTGGCCCATGTTTTTTTGTCTTGTATGAGGCATTTAAAACATGTTCATTACCATAGAAGGCTCCTAACCCTAATTTTTCCCACAGATAGAGACTATAGGTGACGCCTACTGTGTGGCGGGTGGTCTTCATAAAAAGGTTGAGAGTCATGCAAGGCCCATCGCACACATGGCTCTGAAGATGATGGAACTTTCTGAAGAAGTGCTGACACCTGATGGGAAGCCTATTAAGGTGAGTTCTCTGTAGTTCTGATGAGGTAGAGACAAGTGTCCTTTCACCGAAGATATGCAAGCTTTACCACTACTGTGTCCCCTAGTTTGACATCATAAGTGTCAAGAGTATGAAGGGCTGTTTACACAATGTTTTATTTTTATTTTTCCATACAAATACACATACACGTAGATGGTGTGACTTTGTGATGAACTAAAACAAGCATATGCAAAGAGACATTTTCGTTCAACCATAAATCAGCAATATCGCCTTTGGTCTGCTCTTCGTGGTGCATGGGTTGACTCATCAGATGAAGGTAAGAAATATGTTTCCATACAAGAGAAATACAATAGACTGCGACTGTCAAAATATATTTCCCATCATAAAGGAGATTTGAGAAAATATCTGATTTTTTCTTTTTAGTTATTATGCGGTACCGACCATCCTGTTTCTTGTACTTAATGTGCTTTCTCCAAAATAAAATTGCTGTACAATCATTGCAACACATATATAATACAGTACTTCTTACTAAGAGTGGAGAAGGTTTGCAACAGACTTGCTGGATTACATTTTATATGCAAATGGTTCAGTAAATATTAATGGTAAAACGCAAGAGACATGATGCACCTTAAATGTTGTCGTGTATCATATGCATACAACCTTTCCCGCCCCTTGTCTTTTAATTTAAAAACACAATAACACTAACAGTAGTGCAATGCACAGCATGTTTTGTGTATGTGTGTGTGTGATTACAGTGGGTTTATTATTTAATCCTGTTTTCAATTTGTGATTGGATGACCAAATGTTCATGAATGTGTTTCAATGTATACGTAATAATAAGTAATGTACCACACTGTCATGTTATCTTTTTAAAAATGCTATTACGTAACAGCTTTTGTGAACCAAAATATGCAAACAATGGAAAATCCAACATTGTTTAAGAGTACATGAGTTCAAAATGTTTCTAATGGTAATGAAATGGACATGTGATGTGTCTGTTTAGTGACAGAACAACAATACACAGCAAATGACTTTTTCTGCAGCCATTTCCCTCCGCCCTTTTACAGGCCTGATCAAAATTGTAAGACCAAAAAAAGTAGAAATGGGAGTCCAAAAGGTGGAAATGGTCCGAAAGAGTGAGGTTATTGCAATGGAAGAAATCCTTTTTGTGCAAGCATTGTGAACTTCAGCGTAGTCCTGTTGAAAAACCCAGTCATTACCACACCGACGGGGGGCCTGCAATTATGAGGGATGAAATAATGAAATTTCCACATAGCCAGCAGCCGTTGGATGCTCAACCTGAAGCGCCAATGTTCCATTAAAGCACAAAGTAGAAAGCAACACTTGGCACCAAGGATCGTCCCGTGTCTTGACGGACAGGATAGTCTGTTACTTTTACATTTTTTAACACTTGAATTTTTGTTCAGTGACCCTCATGGTTTTTTAAAGAAGTTTAAAATGACTTACTGCATCCAACTTTAGCTGTAATGGCTTGCTGCGAGAGGCCATGCTTATGCAGCTTAACAATACAACCGTGTTCAAAGAGAGAGCATGACAGCGTGGGATAATGACATTGAATTCACAATTTAGCCAAAATTATGGCTTTTAAAGTCTGTGGTCTTAAACTTTTCATTAGCTGATGAACATTTCACTTTAATGGTTGTTGCTTACTCAAATATTTTATTGTCTCAACCCCAGTTTTTCTTTTTGCATTTTGAAGCTCTACTTAGAACCTCCTTAAGATTCAACTGTGCAAAATGTATATTCTTGCAATTTGTCAAATGGTCTTCAAATTTTGATTAGGAGTGTATTATACTTGTGATTAGGGATGTCAGGATATGTAAATGCATATTAATGTTAAAAATATGGGTCATTATTTTAGTTAAAAAAATAATACACAGTTACAAATCCTATATTGCCATAGTTTTTGCATGTATATGTTTGTTGCGAATAGTGACGCTTCCTTGAATAGTGACTTTCATCAACGGTTTTCAAACACACCTCAAACACAGACATTTTCAGGTATCGTGGAACAACCTTGTCTCGAAGCCCCTTAGACGGGCTGACTGATGTTGACATTGTGGGGAAATAGAACACATAACAAACCATTCTTGCACATTTACTTTGGCTTTGGACAGAGACATAAAGAGAATGGGCGATAGAAAATGCAGGTAAGGAAAAGGTTCTCTTTAAGGATATTTCCAAAGACGGATCCCAGACGTCCTAAGTCCTGAGTCAAAAAAAGGAATGGGTGGTTGGAGGACAGGTAGTGGGCCGCCAGCAGGACTCCTCCGGAGGCCGGCCGGGACGGTGAGTCAGGTGAAGCCGGCGGGACCCCTCCGGCGGTCGGCCCTTTGTTAGGGCTGGGGCTCGGGCGCAGCTGCAGTGGACGGGGCCCTGCGAGGTGCAACAGTAGCTACTGCAGCGGAGGACGCCCTTGGAGGCGCAACTGGGACGGCTGGAGCGGAAGGTGCCCTGGGAGGCGCAACTGGAGCGGCTGCAGCGGAGGAAGCCCTTGGAGGCGCAATTGGAGCGGCTGCAGCGGGCGGGAAATGCCGTGGATGAGCGTCCGGCGGCAACTGTCGTGGCGCTGCTACCGGCAGAGGCTGTGCATCCTCTGCTGCCCAGCAGGACGCACTAGAGCACCAAGCTCACCTTGTTGGTGTTCCCCCGGCCGGAACCGCCTGGTATCTACGTCGCCATTGGGTCGGTGTGTGCGCCGAAGGTCCCGGCCACAACCACGCCATCGGGACAAGCGTGCGGTCTGGCCCACACACCATGTCCTCTAATTCCTCCGGCGAGAATCTGGCACACTCCTCCTCCATCGCCTTAAAAATCTGGATTGTCCAGAAGTCCATCTTTGCCAGGTCGTCTTGTCTTGGTTGGATCATTCTGTTATGTTTTTGCCTCGGCATTGTAGCAACGACCCCAGGATGCCTGAGATGAGACTCAAATGCAGGTAAGAAAAGGTTCTCTTTAATGATATTTGCTGCTAAGGAGCCACAGCAGAAACTAACGACAAAGAAACGCAAAACAAAGCAAATGATTCAACCACCACGAACACACCTGAACTAAATAGAAATGAACTCAAATTGGCGAGAAGAAAAGCAAAGCAGGGAGACACAAACGAATGAAACAGGAACTGAGGTATAAAAGAGAACAAAGGCAAAATTGTCACTCAGACTAATACACAGATTGTGACAGTTTAAATCCACCTATCCTGTGGTATCAAGTAAAAGAAGAATAATTGGTTCATTACACAACGTTAGTTTGAGGGAAGAGCTGGTGCCCACCAGGTATTGGTAATGAAGTGCTGGACAATATCGGGTATTGGTAAGAAAGCCGATATTGAGCATCTCTACTTGTGATTGTTATGCTCCCAACTCCTCTGGTTACCTCTGGTTTTAGCCTATGTATAGAAAATAAATCAAAAGGATTACACAGAAACAATATGTGTGGTTGAAAGAAGGGCAGGCATAATTGCTGATTAACAGAAAACACAGAGGTTCTCAGTGCTTTCAATTTGTCTCAAAATAGAAGAGCCTTGCCAAGCGCTTTTGGCCGGCACACTTGCTCTTTCATTTTCTTCCCGTCTTGTCCTCATCGTACATATCCCTCTCCTTCCATTCTTCATCCTTGTCTTTTGTCACACAGCTTATTTTTTGTGTTTGTTCTATCCTTGCATCTATACATGCTCTTCATTGTCCAGTTCCCTTCCTGTTGGTCCAATGGAGAGCAATGGCCATTATCAACACTTGATAAATACTGTTCCATGAGTGCACTCAACTCCAGCCATTGTTGCACAGTTATGCAAACGAGCATGTGAGCTGTGAGGGGAAAAAACGTGAGTTGGAGGGGGTGAGATCCAGACTTGCAGAGAAATGTAACTTGCAGGGAATACACATTGAGCTTTAACAACATGTTTACTACTGCTTCAACTTTAGATGCCAGTGTGTGTTTGTGTTTATGGTGTGAGTGTATGCGTACCTGAGGGTTTTACAGATGCATACCTGCAACACACACATCACACAACTCAGGTACTGTCAAATCAACCTCTTTAATGTTCTTTTGAGGTCTCACCCATGTAATGATTGGTTTAATTCTGTTTCCTCTACCGGTACTGTCTCTTGGTCTCTCTCGCGCTCTCTTTTTCTCTGTTATCCCTGCCTCACTACCCCCATCCCCTACTGTTGCCATGACTACCTTGCCGTGTCTTGGCATGCATACAGTTTTGTGGGTTACCAAGGTGATGAGATGCTCTTCTACGTAGATCATCAGGAATCAACTGGGCTACGTGGTCTTGCACGTCTGCTCACTGTATGATTGGATCCTCATGAAGACAAAGATTCAGTTTTTCTAGAGTGAGCTGCGAATGAAATGGTCATAGTTAGAAAGTATAGACTATTTTGAGTGCTTTTTGCCACTTCTATACTGCATTGTACTCACACGACTCATCACACTGCTACCCGCCATTGACACATTTCCATTGCTCAAAGCAGGTACTACTAGGTACTATTTCTAGTACCAAGACTGAGTACAAGTGGGGCATACTATAAGGAGACACAACTGTTACATTTACAAAAAGTCTAAGAAGTACGTGCAAGTGAGTGCGTAATCTGAGCATAGAGAAAAGAAGCAGCATTCCAGTTTAAGGTAGTTAAGTTTTCAAAAACCAGACAGCCAATCAGCAGCAGGGGTGCCCGCCTCCAACCAGAGCGAGAACTCCTGAAAACACCCAAATTCTTATATGGTACATTGTACATCTTAGAAAGATAGGTAGATAGATACTTACATAGATACTGTAATTTCTTACTTGATAGTTACTCATTGGTTTGGTAGTACTTGAAATATGCTAAGAAGTGAAGTGCTAAGTGACATACTGAACCCGTCATAACTTTGGACATACCTTCTTTTATAGACTTAGCAAATGTGTCCAAACTAGTTCTGCCTATTAATATGAATTATATTATTTTAATCAATGTCTTTTGTTTGTGGAAATATGTTAACTACAGTATAGACTGCTATTAATATTCTATATGTATATTGTAAAAAATATGGAAAATAGCACAAACGGCTTACCTCTAATTGATGATTGCTGTTGAGAAAGTTAATTAAAACATCAAAATTTGTGACAACCTAAGACTCTTGCACATTACTGTATTTTACTAATACAAATATTCGGCTTAGATTTTCTAATCTGAGCAAGTGAAATAGATCGAGCACTGTTTCTCCTTGATAAAACCCACTTGTTGTCTTCCGTCTTTGTCTGCAGTTGAGGATCGGCATCCACACGGGATCAGTCCTGGCTGGTGTTGTCGGTGTTAAAATGCCACGATATTGTCTGTTTGGGAACAATGTGACTCTGGCCAGCAAGTTTGAATCGGGTAGCCATCCCAGGTGTATCAATGTCAGTCCTACGACTTACCAGTAAGTGTCATGCTCATACACTGCCAGCATTTTTTGCTCTGTACACTTTTTTGGATATATATTTTTTACGTCACTTTTTTTTTTTTTTACTTTGCCTTATTTTTGCTTTTTACTTTCACATATTACAGCACATCCACATTTTACACAACCATAGAGCTATCAAACCAAATGCATGTAGCAGGTTCCATCCTGTTCTTGGCACATTATTGTGTACATTTACACAATGCTGGGAGCGAAAGACAATCTGTTCCAGGACAGCGGTTATTTAATTATAGTCATCCCTCTGGCTCGCAGTTCAAACATCACTCTCTCACTCTCAAGGTTTTTCAAAAATGCATTAATGAATTGATAATTGCTGCTGTTTCGTAGTTGACTACAGCCCATTATTAGTCCAAAAATATTGAAAGACAAGTTATATGTAGTATTATGGTCACAAGGTTTCAGCAATTAACCTTGATAAACGATGAGGAATTACTGTATGGAAAAAATGGAAATCATTAATTCTAGGGTCAAAATGTCATTATTATAAAACCTTTATTAACATTTGCATGCAAATGGAAATTAGTACCAAAAGTTGCTCCATAAAACCACCTTAGAATTCTAACAAAAACTCAGAATTCAGAATTAAAGTCATTGTTTAACATTACAAATGTACATATATTCTGTGCTAAAGTTTGATGCATTGTTTGCTCCATCAGGTTGCTGAAAGATGACCGCTCATTTTCCTTCGTCCCCCGTTCGCGTCTGGAGCTCCCCGAGAATTTTCCCAAAGAGATTCCAGGAACATGTTATTTCCTGGAAGCAGGAACATCCCACAGTCATGCATCATTGACCAGTTCTCGCTCCGCTCCCCCATCCTCTATGAGGAAAGTGTCCTACAGCATCGGGACCATGTTTCTAAGAGAAACAAGTTTGTAGATGTCGCAAAAACAAACATATGTGGCTACTGAGGATATGGGAGGCAACATTTGAAGCCGTGCAACAGGCAGGACAGCAATAACACACATCCGCGGATATGCAAATGACAGCTTGGGCTTACAGGTGTGGGATGGCTGCAGGTGACAGATTCCCAGATGGACCTACTCCCAATGATTTAATTGGCAGAGAAACCTGAACATAGCTTTAAGTTCTTGCAGGGTTCTCCTGACCCACACATGAGAACATGTTCTCTCCAGCAGCTCTTTGTGTCAAAAGAAGAACCTTACCATTCTAAAATCTGTGCCACTTCTACAAGATTGGATGGCGTTGCTCTTACGAGCAATAGACTTAAACAACTAACCATGAAGGCTGCTGTCTGTTGAGCTGCCTACAGTATATGGACATGAAGGATCACAAGTGAAGAGCAGTACACTCCCACCTTCCTTCTGCCCTTTCCAACTGTCCTGAACCATGTCCAGCTTTCCATCAGCATTGATGTGCATTACAACACCTGCCCAGCGGAGCAGTTGGGCGGGTTTATGAACCATTTCATGACAGGTGTGCAAAAGTGAAAATGATTTCTCAGCTCAGTGCCTTTTTGCCGCTCAAATCAGGACACAAAACACCGAATTATTTCAAATATTTGATTTTAAAAGCAGCACATTGATCTTATTTTGTCGTTAACACTTGTTTTCAGACATTCTATTGCCACTATCTCTTCCCTGAATCAGTCAGTGAATGAGTGACAGTGAAAGTCACCACCTTATCCCATGTAGGGCCGTTAGTGCTGTCCATTATTTTAAAACAAGAAAAGTGCACTTCATAAGTTCCCAGTATTTGACATTGCATTTATCTATTATAGCAAGATGTACCAATACTACATACATACATTGTTTTCTTTTCACGATAGTACAGCACTTGCTCCTGTTAGGATTTCAATCTTCTATGTTCATTTTCCTGCTACATACTTGAAATCTCAGGCCTTCCAATTATGTTGGTGTAGCTCAATAACCGAGACACACTGAAATAATTGTAGATGGTCATGTTTTGTTAATAGAATCAGTGATGGTTACATCATGAATTATGATAGGTTGTTTAAAACTTGCATATAAGAAACTCACAATACATGTTGTTTGGATTAGCTGACCTTAGCTCTAGGGATAGGATTAATAATAGATTTTTTGATTATAGGGTTTATAAATCATGTCATTAGGCAAATGAAGCTAGTTTAAATGCACCGTTCATTCACTTTCAACTAGTTTGTGGTCAAAACAAAAGCATCATTATGTCATCGTAGGCCAGTGGTTCTGAAATAGTGGGGGGAGGGGGGCGCCATATAACAACATAACAAGATTTTGCTCAATTACTATTGTTTTTGGGGTCATTGTCTTGTTGAAACACCCAGTTCAAGGGCATGTCCTCTTTAGCATAAGGCACTGGTTCTCGAATGGGGGGGGGTGGTTCCTTTCAATGTTAGTGTAAACCTGCCAATATGTCCAAATTTGTTATACTCAACATGCCATTTGACTCTTGATTACACTTGGCACTTCTCCATTATGTTGCATTTTCCTGGTTTTAGTTTCAAGTTCAGTTTGTGCAGTATAGATCAATAAATAGATATTATTAGTTATCAATAGTATTTCAAATGAAGGGGACGCGACATAGAATTACTGAGAACCACTGTCGTAGGCCAATATCCACCCTGACATCTGGAAAGTTGTCAACCCAATAAATCATTGAAACAAGAGTTCAGAACATTCAGAAATACATTCATTTAAAACACTAAACATAACAATTTCCATCCTGTTCTTTCTCTCTCACACACAAACAGCAGGTCACAGAGTTACTACCCTAAATGGACTGTTAACATTGTGCATATACAATTAAAAGGTATATTGGCCACATATTTGCATTCAAACACCAACTTCCAAATGTTTCATTTTGAGTGTCACCAGACTTTGGGTCAGACAAAATCACCATGGGCTATATTAGAGATTGCTCTGAGTATTTTGTTTTGCCTTCCTTTCATCATGTTAAGTCATAAAGCATACTGCATTACTGAACACTTGGAAGGCGGTGAGGACATAAAATGGGACAAACGATTTGATAGTCAATGTTAGGGAGTTACATCTCTTTCATTTTAACAGTTATGCAGTGGAAGCTCTGAAGATTGAACACAATCTGTTCTAGAATGCTGGCAGACCTCTGAATTGTTGGCATTTTCAAACAAAGGTCTATGGGACATAATTGGCTCTAACGCAGTGGTAATTTGTTCCAGTGAAACATCATGCCCAGCCATTTTGGTCATTTGGTAGACCGAGGTGTGCCACAATGGGTGTGACAGCGCAGCAGGGGGAGGTGCCAACTGATTCAGCCCGGCGTAGTGACACTTTATTGCCAAAGGTGCGCTGAAAGCTCGCCAACGCCAATCTGGTCTACTCTCGGCTCAAGGCGAAGCGCAGCCGGTCTAGTGGTCATTTGGCTGACTGGCGCAAAGTCCGCACACGTCACCAAAACCCCACAGGCCGGTTTACACAATGTCAGGCACATTTGAATGCATTTAATAACCACAACAACTACAGTTTAAATCTGAATCAGCACAAACATTTTGATCTATATAGACTCTCCCGTCTGCCTCTGTCACCCCGTTTTTTGTCTGGGAGAATTTTGGCCTTCTTCCGCTGTCTTCATCCATATTCAATGAAACTTTGCCTGCGGCGCATTTAAAGGTGAGGAGAGGAGCTCATTTGATTGGTGAAGATTTGACCCAACTGTGTTAAGTCACGCTTTCTCTACTCCCTCTTTGCCACTTGTGCCGGTAGGAGGGACGGAGGCGTACCTGCGCCAAGCTGCGCATGGCACGAAATTGCAATATGCACCTAAAACACGCCCATAAGCAAAGGTGCGCTTTGCTACCACGTAGTCTACGAATATAGAGCCCAACATGTCTGTTAAATAAAGGGACTCAAAATATCCTGTCACGATAATAAAATCTGCATTAAATGTACGGGCAATTTTTGGAGTAACTTGGTTACATTATTGACTGTGCCATTGTTAAAAGAAGATAACCATCCTTAGTATTAGGATTTGAAGAAAACTTTTTAAAATTTTCATCATCCACAATCCTTATGTGAAACATGACCACACGTCTTTTTCTTTTTCTGCACGTTCTAAGGAGGGAGTTTAAAAAAACAGGATGTGGGAGCTAACTATGCACTTAACGGGGCACACCGATTTCGAATATAAAAACCTAAAAAAAACACAAAAATGTTCTATTTACATAACTGACGTGTGTATAAACCAAGCGACAACAACATTCTTATTATAGCAGCTAACACAAGTATTTTTCTGGTGTACTGATGCAGCGCCTTACACCACTAACTATAATGAGCCCATTCCAAAACAGCGCAATTGGGCCCAAATCTGTGCTGACCAGGAAACAAGAACAAGCATATAAACACTCTAAATAGACAACCAAATTACCTGTAAAGTGTTAGTCCACATTCCTTGTTTAGTTTATACACAGCCAAGGACTGTATTGTGATATCATGTGCTATGTGCTCCATGTATAAGAATCAATATTATGGTGTCTGCCTGGTCCATCTGCTCAGGGGCGTTTGTTCCAGTTTCTTTTGGGT
The DNA here is from genome assembly GCA_024372805.1 of Oostethus manadensis. NCBI lineage: Eukaryota > Metazoa > Chordata > Actinopteri > Syngnathiformes > Syngnathidae > Oostethus > Oostethus manadensis. The sequence continues at coordinate 1,433,087 of QODF01000005.1, forward strand.
AGGTGGAAAAAAAGCTTGCATCCCTGCAGGGTTTGTTAGCACTAACAATCCTTCACTAATTGTGATGAAATCTATTGGAGGAATGTCCTTTTCGCCATTTACACAAAGCCTTTCCATTGACGGCAACACTGTATACCACTCAGTGCAGCAGAAACACTTCATTTCTGTCAGCATGGCAAGCTCCACATTTACACCACCAAGTCATGCTGGTTTAACACCCCCCTGCCCCCCTTTTACTACGAAGTTTCACTCTCTCTTGCAGGCTCAGCTTCTCAGATTCAGGCTGAAAAAGATAAGGTTCTGGATCCTCATTTGTCAAAAGTACAGTAGTAGCTCTCGCAAAGTCTGCCACGAGTAGCAGTAGCAACAAAAGCTTGACACATAGCTGTTGTTGATTGAAGTATCTATGGGCTATGCAAAATCAGTGTGCCCAATGATAATGATTAGAAATATCAAAATATGGCAAAGTACTGTAAGTATTCCATGTTACCAATAATATAGCTGTACTACTGCATGATCACAGTGTTTATATAAAACTATTAAACATTGTTGGAGTTTTTTTAGAGGGCTTTGTAGTTAAAATAGGTGTGTATTGTCAGCTCCCTTACAGTTTTATCTCTTTTGAATGCACAGAAAAGGGAAAAACCTGTGCTCATGTTTCACATAAGGATTGTGAATGATGGGCAAAAAAATGTTTTCCTTTACGGTTTGTCTCATTTTGGTAACATTCACACAAGTGTAAAATAATGTATAAGCTTCTGGATGTGTGAGCAGTCTGGGCTTAGTTTACCCATGGAGAACATCATTCCTGGGCAATCCAACCTCCATCACGCAGGTACAGGAAGCAATTCTTTGACTAGGCCCAGATGGGTTCACCGTTGAGTTCTTCAAAATTTTGTCTGCCACCATTTTTATTTTATTAAAAATCCTTTTCTGACATCATGTGGCCCCCACCATGTCGGAAAACCTAATTTCTCTCTTGGTTAAGAGTGATAAAAACCTTTTTAGCGCGGCAGCTATTGGCAAATTTAACTTGAATGATGACCCAAAAAATCTTGTTCCACTCGGGGCGATTATTTCACTGACTATAGAGAAGTAGAGTGGCGCTTCCTTCTTTTTGTTTTACAGAAACTTGCTTTTAATTTGAAATTTATCACAGGTCATCTTGCATTCCGGGTATGTAGACCTCCTCAAGCATGTCATAACTTTTCTTCCTGTCACTCACACAAGGGTGTCAGAGAGATGAGATGGCGATCCTTTTTACTTTTTACTGGACTCTGAACAGTCTTTTGTTTTTTTTTTCCAAAAACAGGTTTAAAAAAAAAAAAAGTTTATATTGAGGTCATTACCTTTCAGAGTTAATCCTCTGCTGCTTTCTGAGCTCAGTGATGTCATGTCATGCAGTTAAAACTTTAATGTATAGTTTTTTGCAACTGTTACCAGTGCACTTCCCCGCCAAATTTGGTTTGATTTCAGAATTATACAACCTCAGAGGTGTTGGACTTTGGAGGCTCCACTGTCGTAAATGTGTTTACTATTAAGCTGCTTATGTTCATGCAACCGTCACCTCACGTACACCAGCATTTTTCCCATCAAAGTACAATTACTGATGCAGCAGTGACATGCAAGGTAGTGTTATATAAGAAAGGTGTGTGTGTGTCACTAAGCATTCAAACATGATGCTATCTTACTGACACCAGCATTTACACAGATGTGCCATATTTGGTAGATGTAGCGGCATAGAAAACGGATGGCTGGATGGTATCGCCATCATCATGTGAATTATTTCTACAGTCATGGAAAAAGGTATTTGCTCAACCTTGTTTCTTCAAGTTCTTCTTCATTTTAATGTCTCATACTGGTCGTCCCTCGCTGCAGTGTATTTCAGATTTTGTGGTTTCACTGTTTTTTCAAAACATGTATTAATAAATCATGCAGTTTCATGGTTGAATATGGGCTATTATTAGTCAAAAAATGCACATTTTAATTCTGTTTGCCTAAATTAAACATTTTCAAGTTTAAAAATGGCTAATTGACGTAAAATACGATTTAAATAAAAGGCATTTAGAAGATGCATTCAAAGATGTGATGCTATGTAGTATAATAATTATATCAATAAGTTCAATAGTCTAACTTCTTACATCAATAACTAGGGCATTGCACTGCTAACTCTTATGAGTTTAATAATATTTTTTGTTGTCATTATATTGTTCACACAAATATGTACCTTTAGTTGTACCAGACATTCAAATGAACAAGAAATTGAAGAAACGAGGGTGGTGTAATCATTTTTTCTATCACTGTATAAGTCTGCAACTTTCATCAAAGGTCTAACTTTGATAAACTACTTAAAAGGTGGATTTTTTAAAAACAGAATAACATTTCCAGAGGTTACTACATACAGTATGTGTTTAAAATAACAGTCTAAGATACTAAATACACTTATTCAATGCAGCTGAAAGTTAAAATTGCAGACTATTGCATTGCTTAACCGGCATTATTAATATAAATATTTTGCCAGTGTTTGTCATATCTGTTAGATGAATCACTATAATGCTGTACACTTTTGGCAGAAAGATGTATCATGTTTGATGAGAATATGTCCACTCTTACAATAAACACCTAGTATACCAATGAGTAGGTATTTCACATTGAATATGTCTTTATAAGGTTTGATAACAATGAATAGGCTCTGCAATAATGATTATAACACCAAAAATGGATTTAAAAAATAGCTTGGATTTAATCTTGTCAGCATTCTACGTCTATAAACAAATATGTGCATTGGAAGAAGGAGCAATCCCACTCAACCTGCGCAGTGCCTGCTTTCAGCATCTCAGCTATAAATAAATAAATGCTGCTACACTGCTGCGCCCCCACAACTTGTGTCCAACGCCTGCATGTCCAAGTCTGGAATGTCTTGGCGTGATTAAATTGTTGTTAGATGTTCGGTGGTACACACTAGAAAGGATAGTGGTCCTCTATGTTTTTATTCTTACCTACCTAACCTGTATTGTGCACATCACAGGTGTCCATCAGCATCATGATGGGAAAGAATAGTTAACAAGTTTTACAGTATGGTGGTAAGTTGAAGTTTGAATACCCCGAATTTTCTGAAAAAAAACAAACAAAAAACTAGAGAAGCACTCGGAGAGCTCAAACCTGCACAAAGTGCCATACTGCCCCTAATGATGTGACTCACACCAAAATAATAATCCAGTATATTTTGCATCGATCTTTGATATTTTGGACAACCTGTTGGAAACTTGTCCTGTATTTTTTTGTGCTCTGACCATTTTTTGTGGCGTTACATGCACAAATGCTGAAAATGGTCCTGTCGTGTTATGTTAAATAAAAAATACAAAAATAGTATATAATATAATAGTGGTATAATAAAAAAAAGTCCTGGATCCAGACGTTGATCTGGGTCACCCCCGAAATTCAATCAGTTCCTCCTTGTCCCATTTCCGACAATTGCTGAAAGTTTCATCCAAATCCGCACAAACTGACAAACAAACAGATCTGCACCGTCAAAAACATAACCTCCGCGCTTGCATTTGGCAGAGGTTAAAATCCAGCAGTGTCCAAGTAATTTTGTCCATCGACTATTTCAGTGCAGTAATATTTGAAAACAATTCTCAGTAAGCTTGAGCGCCGTTACCAATTTTATTTTTGCCAGTTTAATCTTCCTGATTTTGCTCCACTGTCATTAGTTTGATAGGAATCACCCTTTTTTGTGCACACATGACTAAGATGAGGATTCTATGTTTGTTGTGAAGTTTGCCAAAGGAGCACTGAGCTATGTCACCTTCAAGCAACTCAGCACCATTTAGTCTTTTCCATATGTGGGCTTTCATTTTACACGTCGAAACACTGGAAGCACCAGATACGTCACCAACGCAATGTTTAATAACCACATTTTGGTGTTTTTAATAGCTTCATTTAGACTGGTGTTTTATTTGTAGTGATATCAATAATAATAATGATAACAATGATAAAGCTGACTAGCATCACGCAATGCATTGGGGTCAAACATTTGATGTACCACTGTATTTGTATTGGAGCTAATCAAAGATGTTAAATCTGTTAGATCAGTCATACTAAAAAATACCAAATTAATGCTTAAAATGACCTTGGGTTTGTCAGTGTTAAGTGAGGCAGAATATTGTACTTGGGCCTTGTCCACGTGTAGCAGGGCGTTTGTAAAAACGCATATTTTTCCCTCTCTGTTTATAAAAAAAAAATGGTGTCCACACAACTTCGTATCAAAAAAAAAAAAAGGCATACTCACGTAACCGCATAAATGCATTGAGAACCACAGTCATAAGCATGCCAAACCTGTAGGTGGCAATAGCAACACCCTACACAGTCCTGTGGGCATCCATGTTGTTTCTGGTGTGCGTGTGTGACATCCCAGCATACTTTGTCGCAGCCAGTGACGTAAACCTAAAACTCTGGTTATTTGATCTGGAGTTTTCTCCATATCTACACTTTGTTTTGAAAACCTTCGTTTTTAGTGCCGTGTATCTGCGGGCTCGTATGGATGACCGGCAGAATCGTGGAAAAATAACTTGGTTTTATAAGATACCCGCCTACGTGTGGACAGGGCCTAAAACTGAAGCACCATTTCATGAATATCTGATATCCAACTGCCAACATTAAAAGTTGAATATATATATGAATTCATCTATGCCTTTGTAACTACCTATAAAAGCCTTCCATTTAATTTTAATTATATTGATTTTTATCGGGTTTCTTTTGCCACATTTCTGGTATTCAACTTGGACTGACAAAATCCTGTCCTCCATCATCATTACTTGTCTTCCCATTTAGTTTTAAGAGTTTCATTCTGTTATCTGTGCCCAGGGTGCCCCAGTATATCCTGGGACGTTTGGCTGATGGATGTCTGGATGTATTACAATGTATGATAATTATTGAAATGTTTTGTACCGAGGCTGAACATGAACTGTGAGCATTAGAAGGTGATGTGTACCTGGATATTGGTCAATGAACGCTGTTTGACTTGACATGAAGGGCACATTCGTGTTAACATGATGTAAATAAAAACACAGTGTGTTTAACGAGGAGCAGCGTGGTTGTGATTGTCTTGCAAAAAAAAAAAAAAGATCTTGTAAAGGCTATTCTTTCTCTTTCATCTTTATTACCGGTCCTTTGGACTGCGTTGCTGTAGGAGAAGTAGTCATTTTATCACACAATGTAAACGGTTTTGTATTAAAAATTAAGTGCAAAATACACTGCCTGGCCAAAAAAAAGTGGCCACCTGGATTTAAAATAGGTAGGAGGTTGCTGCAGTTGGTCAGGTCTAGGTTCAGCAACACTATGTGCTCAAAGAACAAGGTCAACTGACTACCTGAATATACGGAATGAGCAGGTTATTCCAACAGTGGATTTTGTCTTCCCTGATGGCAAAATCGTGAAATAGTGGTTCATGGAGCATGAGACATCATTTTCACACATGGAGTCCAGACCTCAACCTCATTCAGAATCGGGATTGGGATGTGCTGGAGAAGGCTTTGCGCAGCGGTCAGACTACCATCATCAATGCAAGATCTTGGTGAAAAATGAATGCAACACTGGATGGAAATAAATCTTGTTGACATTGCAGAAGCAACAAAATATGAGTGTATGACTTTTTTTGGCCAGGCAGTGTATTTGTGGCTATGCTATATACTTAAACTGACTGTCAAATGGAACAGATAAAAAGTAGTGTGAGGAAGTAAAAAATTACATGTTTACATTTAGTAAAAAACTAAAATAGACAAAAAATGATGTGGAGGGTCCCAATGACTAGGCTTGCGGTTTCCCCCCAAGTGTCTTAATGTTTTTATATTGTATGAGCAAACTGGACGATCCACAAAAGAACTCCACAGAGAAAAGCATCACAGAATCAAATTGCCAGCTAAGGCAGCAGCGCCAACAACCCATCCACAACGGTCTCTGTCATAATTAAGTATTATGACAGAAGTACTAAGTATTCCGCAAAAAAAAAACATAAACCAAGGCCAATACTGTACTAGGAAGCAGCATATCTGCTTATCTTTAATATTAATAAATTACTTAATAATTCCAGATATGCAGTTTGTGTTAAAAAAAAAGATTAATAAAGTATCTGTTTCATAGTGAATAATGAATTTGGTTTACTATTAGTAGAAAATATATGCATGTGTGTGTATATATATATATATATATATATATATATATATTCATGACCTAAATTAGACATTTTCAAGAATAAAAATGGCTAATAGAAAATACAAGTATAAGGCATTGAAAAATCGAATACAGTGTCAGTATTGCTTGTTAGTAGAGCGATTGAAGTGCATCGTGAGCCTCTCCTTAATCGTAAACAGCGGCAGTAGAGAAATATTCTACACTTACAGTCTTTTGGTGTCAGTAATGTTGCACTGATGAGACAATAGCCAACAGGAAGTACAATGTCGTAATATTTCTTGTCTTATTTCTGTTTAAGATGTAACACAACAGAAAAGGTTACTATAGGGGTGTTATTTCATGTCTACAAGGCTCCAATAACAGTAAATACTGTATTTAAAAGGATGTAAATAGGTTTTTTATTCTCGAACTACAAAAATATACACTTTTTTAATATTGAATTGTACTTCACAGAAATTCACTTAGCACGGTCAGGTCTCCAATTTACCACGATAAACAAGAGATGACTGTACAATGAAGGAAACCTCTCAGCAGGATACATCACCATGGTAACTGATGTGGAGGAGCTAACTGGCTTCGTAGCTGGTCACGTTTGCAAATTAGAGCTCGTAACTGTCAAAACACCACCCACTGGCCAATCAGAGACCCCGGATAAGTCAAGCTTGCTTGGTAGTGCAGGCCCCTGCTGTGATATTGCTGTTGATCCCTCACTTTGCACATGTTCACCCTCCATCCCTTTTATGCAAATACATCGTCATTACACTAATTGGTAAAGCATGAATGGTCTTCGCTGCACAAGCATGTGTCTATGGGTTGTGGCATAACATTGCACACGCTAATGTGGTAATGGTAATTACACACACGTATAAACACACACTCAGGTATGAATAGGCAGACAAAGGTCATGTCATTTACACACGGTGGCTGTCATATTAGCCAAATCAAGCAGGGCTGAACAATGGCGGTGCAGGCAGGAGAAACATCTTGACCGGGTGTTTGTGTCTATGTAGTTGGGGGAGGTGGGGGCTAACCACTCTGCATGATCATGAATTATGCAGAGCTTGTTTATGGCATCATGTGTGAAGGAGACACTCTGATCTCTTGAGTGTGATCTGTGAGCATCGAAGAATGCTGCCCGTGTTTGTCTTTCTATTTGACTCCACACCGGAAGGATTTATTTTCTACTGTCAAATTTACTGCAGTAATCTAAATCACACGTGGGACAGTTTATATAATATTCTGTTATTATGGACCTGCATGCTTAACATAGCTCTGAAATATTCTTCATGCTATTGTTTAGTCTTTGTAGTAGACTTGCCTGATTTGTAAATAAATTCATGTGAGGCACACAAAGTCTTAAAAATGTTTTTTGAGATCTCAGAGGGTTGGGGAATCTTTTTTGTCGGGCCTTGACCTTACAGTAGTGCTCATAGTAATAGCAGCGCAATGTGGTTAACCAGATTAATCACTGTTATTAGTTGTTATTAGCTATTAGTTTTACCAATAGGTGCAGTAGATTCTCAGAAAACAAACAAGCCCAGCATTCAAAATATGCACGCTCTGAAGGTTGTGCAATTGGGCAATTAGTTGAAAGGGGTGTGTTCAAAAATAGCGAGGCCAAGGGCTGCGGACAGTTTGTGAGACGACCCCCCAAACAACCCCCAAGACAGTGAAGAATGGTGGTCCAAGCATTATGATATGGGCATGTTTCTCCTACTATGGTGTTGGCCTATTTATCGCATAGCAATAAAAACGTAGCAATAAAAAATACTAATATCAGTGATTCATCTGGTTAGTTGCATCGCACTGCTGGTATTTTGAACACTACTGTATGATAAAGCCTCCAGCTTAGTTGGGTTTCTTTTTAAGGTGATACACCATCATATTGTATGTTCAGGCTGTCAGGGCGTGTCTAGTTCTCACACACGCACACACACATACATAAATCAGTCTTCCTCAATGTCCTCCCATTCATCACTCCCCATCACTCAGCACTTTGTCTTTTAATAATGTCCCTCCTGACAAGGCCTTGCTGTGTTGGTGTTGCTTGGGACAGGGATTCCCACTGCAGCACATTAGTGTGCAGCGAGAACTTATACAATTTTCACCATTAATTCGCTCATTACTTGAAAGATCAATTACATTCTCAACTAACAATCTTCCAAACCACTGGCAGCTGTTCACAACAGAAATGAATTTTTGATTCATGTTTTCAAATTGTAGATGTCGTAGTTTCCCTACGCCTTCCGGTGGGGGGATGGGTCCTGACTGTTGTTCAGAATACCCGCCCTTTTTGGAGTCCTTAAAGGAAGTACCAGAGAGTGCTCCCTTGGGGGATTCCCTTGTTCTACTGGGTGACTTCAACGCACATGTTGGCAGCGACAGGAAGACCTGGAGAGGTGTGATTGGGAGGACTGCCCCCCTGATCTTAACCCGAGCAATGTCTTGCTATACGACTTCTGTGCTCATCACGGATTGTCTATAACGAACACCATGTTCAAGCATACCGGTACCAGGACACCCTGGGCCGCAGTTCGAAGGTTGACTTTGTGGTTGTGTCGTCAAACTTGCGGCCACATGTTTTGGACACTCGGGTGAAGAGAGGGGCAAGCTGTCAACTCATCACCACCTGTTGGTGAGTTGGTTCCGATGGTGGGGGAGGATGCCGGTCAGACCTGGCAGACCACGACGCATTATGAGGGTCTTCCGGGAATGTCTGGCAGAGTCCCTTGTCAGAAGGAGTTTCAACTCCCACCTCCGGGAGAGCTTTGACCATGTTCCGAGGGAGGCAGGGGACAATGTCGATGCGGCTGATCGGAGCTGTGGCCGGTGACTATCGTGGCGGTAATCCCAGAACCCGTTGGTGGTCACCAGTGGTGAGGGATGCTGTCAAGCTGAAGAAAGAGTCCTATCAGGCCGTTTTGGCCCATTGGACTCTGGAGGCAGCTGACTGGTACCAGCAGGCCAAGTGGTCTGCAGGTCTGGCAGTCGCTAAGGCAAAAACCCAGACATGCGAGGAGTTGTGAGAGGCCATTAAAAACGACTTCCGGATGGCTTCAAAGAGATTCTGGACCACCATCTGCCGTGCACAGTCAATACACACCGTGTATGGTGGGGACGGTGTGCTGCTGAACTCGACTTGAGATGTTGTGGACCGGTGGAGGGAATACTTTAAAGACCTTCTCAATCCCACCGACACGTCTTCCAACAAGGAAGCAGTGCCTGGGGACTCTGAGGCGGGTTTGCCTATCTCTGGGGTTGAGGTTACCGAGGTGGTCAAAAAGCTCCTCCGTGGCAAGGTCCCGGGAGTGGGCGAGATCCGCCCGGAGTTCCTTAAGGCCCTGGATGCTGTGGGCGTATCTTGCTCGACATGACTCTGCAGCATCGCGTGGATATCGGGGTCGGTGCCCCTGGACTGGCAGACTGGGGTGGTGGTCCCGCTTTTCATAAGGGGGACCAGCTGGATCGGTTTGCAGCTGAGTGTGAAGCGGCTGGGATGAGAATCAGCACCTCCAAGTCCGAGTCTATGGTTCTCGCTCGAGAAAGCGTGGTGTGCCATCTCCGGGTCGGGGATGAGGTCTTGCCTCAAGTGGAGGAGTTTAACTACATCAGGGTCTTGTTCACGAATGAGGGAAGGATGGAACGCGAGATGGACAGGCGAATTGGTGCGGCGTCTGCAGTGATGCGGACTCTGCACCGGTCTGTTGTGGTAAAGAAAGAGCTGAGTCGAAAGGCAAAGCTCTAAATTTACTGGTCAATCTACGTTCCTACCCTCATCTATGCTCTCTTTGGGTAGTGACCGAAAGGACAAAATCGCGGGTACAAGCGGCCGAAATGAGTTTTCTCCGCAGGGTGGCTGGGCTCTCCCTTAGAGATCGGGTGAGAAGCACTGTCATCCGGGAGAGACTCGGAGTAGAACCGCTGCTCCTCCGCATTGAGATGAGCCAGATGAGGTGGCTCGGGTATCTGGTTAGGATGCCTCCCGGACTCCTTCCTGGGGAGGTGTTCAGGGCACCTCCAACCGGTAGGAGGCCGCGGGGAAGACCCAGGACACGTTGGAGAGACTATGTCTCTCAGCTGGCCTGGGAACGCCTCGGCATCCGCCCAGAAGAGCTGGCCGAAGTTGCCGGGGAGAGGGACGTCTGGGCTTCTCTGCTTTGGTTTCTGCCCCCGTGACCCGACCTCGGATGAGCGGACAAAAATGGATAGAACCCTTTTTTTCTCAATTAACTTAAAATATTTAACATAATTAATCGTTTCATTCATTTTAAAATAATGCCGGGTCAGAAATGTGTATTTTGCAAGGCCGCATTTGGATAAAGTTTCACATGAGCACTGATACATAAATAAGTAATTCTACATATCTTTTATTCCAATAGAGCCCTAGGAAATGTATTTTATTTTTTCCCAAATTCACTGGCTTGGGGGTTCTGTCAACATTGCCCCCACATTGGCAAAAAAAGGCGCACTCTTTGTCTTCTGGTGTGAAGTGTAAAAACGCAAAGGCCCAAACTGTTACTGCAGACGAGTTGAGCACTAATCCGCGTGTCCTCCCTTGCTTTGATATTTCCATCTGGGTCACCAGGGTAAAAAAGAGATGAGCAGGATTGAGAAATAGAGTTGATCCAGGCATATTAAAAGCTCTAAGGAGGAAACCTTGCAGGGCTGTGCCCAGAGAACATGCATTTTTAAAGTGTGTATGTGTGTGTCCAGGAGCTACACACCTCCTTTGAACATACACCCCATGTTTTCAACTCTAAATGTATGCAGAATTTGCATGAAGTCATCTGAAAAGTGAAGGAAGTTTCACACTCTGTAAAATGAACCATCCCTTTAGTTTCCTAGAAGTCTCACGTGGCAAAATCCTGATTAATCTCAGATCAGTATACTGTATCATATCTCCAGTGCGGGATTACTACAAGCACACCGGAAACAACAACATCACATTTGGGTTTGACTTTATAATATGTCGTCAGCGACTTCCAGCAGACTTATTTTGTGACAGATTTGTTACAGTACGTGTGAGAGCTCTGACTTTGCATCTGCTGGTCTCTCGTTTGCTGTGTAAATGTTAGCTGCAGTAAACATGGCTCCCTCAATCCTTTTGTGTGATCATAGCAGACAAGCATCTGAAGGAGAAACTGTGTTTGTGCGTGCGTGTGTGCCCTCTCGCTTCCTGGAACATCCTTTAACTTCATTACAATACTCCCATTAAATTCTCATTAAGAATCCCATTGCTCTGTAATGGAATCATTCGGTATTAACATGGGATGAATGTATTATTAGTGCACTGTGCATGTGATGTGTTCACTTTCATGACTTTTGTGTAGGTGCATTATATTAACATTAACTGTCCCACGTCTCTGCGAATGTGTCAAACTATGACAGAGATTCAAATTAGGAGTCCATGTCTGTCCCTGTTCAGGATCACGGGTGGGGAGGAGCCTGTTCCAGCTGACCTCAGAATAAAGGTGGAGTACACCCTGGACTGGTCAGTCAATCACAGTGTACAAACAAACCATTCACACTCCCTTTCACACCTAAGAACAATTTAGACTCTCCAATTAACCTAACATGGATGTTTTTACGATGTTGGAGGAAGCCGGAGTACTGGACAAAACTCACACAAGTACCCATACTGCTTTAGGGCCGTCATTATTCAGCAGTTGATGGGCCTTCAGTGGGGACTTAACCAACAACCTCTTAGTACCACCACTATCATGTCGCAATTACGCAAACCATCAATGATGTACATAAGCAAGGCATGACATTATAAATGTTGCGTGTTGGACTTCGTCTTTATTACTAAGGCACAAAATACAGGTAAACTTTTATCTGCCAGGGACAAACAAAGACTGCAGCGCATCGTGCGCTCTGCCGAGAAAGTGATCGGCTGCAGCCTTCCATCTCTCCAGGACCTGTACGTCTCCAGAACTCGGGGGCGAGCAGGCCGGATACTTGCTGACACTTCCCAACCTGGACATGGACTATTTGAGCCACTCCCCTCTGGCAGAAGGTTACGGTCCATTCGGACCAGAACCTCTCGCCACAAGAACAGTTTCTTTCCTGCTGCTGTTGAACTCATGAACACTTTATAACATTTGCACTATGCTCACTTTATAACCAGTATTTTTGGCACCTTATAATACCTGCACTAAAAACACCCTCATGCCTTTACTTATCAGTGATTTCACCTTTTTACTCAGGTTCTATGTTAAGTTAGTTCTATGTTTATTTAATGCTCTATGTTTACTTAGAATTCTACGTTGCACTGAGTCGCCAAAGAAAGTTCCTAGTTTGTGAATTGTTCACTTACAATGGCAATAAAGTTTTTCTGATTCTGATTCTGATCTTTTAATGCCTTGCCACCGATACGCCCGAGTTACATCGCTGCTAGTAACTGGGAGCATTATGTAGCTGCCTGCAAATTTGGCGGAAACCTCTATACTACAACATCATCTGGAGAAGTTCAAAATCAATGCAGCCAGGCCCAGCAAGGACTTTTATGCTGCCTAAATACTATCAGAAAAACGGACCTACGTCCACAACTGAAATTCTAGTATTTGTTCCATTATAACATGTTAGACGTTATTAGATGTTTTTTTTTGTCCAAATAAATTTCTCATTGTTTTTAGTTCTAGAGAATGCTTCTGTCCTCTTAGCGAGCATGGTTGACCTCTTTCATTCTAATTTCAAAACATAAGCAAGGGCTGCAGTCAACCTTGTACATAGACGGGTTCCGTTTGCAGCAACGAGCTCCTTTCAAGACCATAGTGGCCAATTTTTAATTCTTTCCGGCCAGTTATGTGGCACACCTGTAGTCCTGACCTGTGTTTATGCTGGAAAATGGGATGTCAACAGTTTTATTACAAGCTTCTTTTCCTCTCTTCCTTAAGTGGGTGACCACTACTTGATTATTGGCGTTGACTTCAAAATAACTCAGAACCCTATCCTAGATAGGTCCGCCACTATTCCTCAGACGTTATCAAAGTCAGCTAAAGTCCTAGATACGTATAAGAACAGTGTAGGCTTATTTGATGGTCAAATCAAAATTTCCTTTAGATAAAACTTTCGCTTTTTTCTCACATGTTCATCACTCTTCTCCTGGATAGATTTCTTTCTCTTGGACAATCATTTCTCATCAGACATTCACACATGTGATACTAAAACAATGTTATTTCGGTCCATGCACCCGTATCTGCAAATGTAAGCATAAGTACGCCTCTGTCCCTCCTACCGGCACAAGTGGCAAAGAGGGAGGAGAGAAGGCATGACTGGGTTTAACACAGCCAGGTCAAATCTTCACCAATCAAATGAGCTCCTTTCCTCATCTTTAAATGAGCTGCTGGTGAAGCGCATTGAAAGTTTTGTTGAATATGGATGAAGACAGCAGAAGAAGGCCAAAATTCTCCCAGACAGAAAGGGATGTTTTGGTCCGGGAGGTCCAAGCTCGCAGTGGCGAACATATGATCACGCGAGCAGACCTCCACAGGCTAATGATGCAAAAGCGGCCTGCAAGGAGATTACAAGTATCGTAAATCAGGTTTTCCCTGACGTGCTGAGAATCAGAGCACTGGAGGCACATGGTGGCCACTTTTAAGGTAAGCATTTTCCCCCACTAATAAAGACACTCGTATTTAGTAACCTATGTTTGTAATATGTATATGTAATATAATATGTATACGTAATATGAAAAAACAAAAACTATGCATAATGGGAATAAAAACCTGTGCATAAAATACGCATTACCAAGCTCGTGGTCTGGCCCTTGTCACTTGTCACATGAACTTGTCACCAATTCATTGTGATCATTTTTGCAATTCTCAGTTACACAATCAAAGATGTCAATACGTTTGATTAAGCGTTTATTTACAATTAACCACATCTATATCAGATCCACTGGCAACCGATGAGGAGGAGGAGGGGGCGGCGATTCGAGGACATGAGGTGGTGGCCAGAAAGAAACGGGGCGACAGAGGCAGACGGGACAGTCAATATAGATGAAAATGTATGTGCTGATTCAGATAGTTACTTTAAACAGTGCCCAAGCTTCCTTCAAGGAATTTCCTTGAAATTACATGGTTTGTTCAACGAATGACTCACCAGACATCTATCGACGTACTTTGTGGGAGGCTTGCAAGAGGTTTATGCGAGGGCAAATTATATGTTATGTTTCTGTCGCTAAGAGGATAGAAGCATTATCTAGAACTAACAAACAATACGCTTCAGCTCCTACACCCGCTCTTTACAAAGAATGCATTTATTTGTAGTCCGGATTTAATTTATTGTCCGCAAGTAGAATTCAGAAGCAGCTATTCCAGGCTAGACAACATATTTTTGAGATTGGAGACAAGGCAGGAGACAAGGACCTTACAACTTAAAAAATAATCAAATATTTTGTTCTGCTTATACTGACCTCTACTCCCTGCATTGTCCTTTGGATATTTGGGAAAGAGACAACCCCCTTGATAAGATTTAATCCAGTCTACATAGAGGACATACAAGACGCAATTTTGTCACTTCAAAACGGTAAAACGCCAGGCCCAGATGGGTTTACTGTGGACTTCTTCACCATTGTCATTACGCCAACTCTCCAAAAAGCATACAATGGATCTTTAGCCCTCCACTACGTTAGATAATTTCTCTCTTGCTTAAGAGTGTCAAGAACCTGCTTCTGTGCAGCAGCTACTGGACGATTTCCCTTTCGAATGTTGACAGTTATTTTCCAACGCTGACAACGGGTCCTACCAAGTATTATATGACTGGATCAAGCCGGGCACTCCTTTCACAATACAAGGAGGCTTCCAAACATCAGTTGCTTGCCTGGATTGAATCCACCAGAGGTGATTATTTCATTGGATGTGGAGAACGCCTTCCTCTTTTTTGTTATACAGAAATTTGGGCTTTAATTCAGAGTTTATATATTGCATCAAGTTGCTCTACACAGGCCCAGTTGCCTTAGTCCACGCAAACCAACTCCAGTCTGTCCCATTACTTTATTCGTGGAACCAGTCAGGGTTTCCCTTCTTCTCCTCTTTTATTTTCCTTTAGCCCCCTGAATGCATCAAGAGAGTGGATTTGAGGGTATTGCCCAAGCTGGATGGGTACATAAATTGCCATTATATTCTTTTGTACATGTCCAACTCAGCTGTTTCTATCCCAGTCTTTGACATCTTTGGGTCCTTCTCTGGTTTTCTTCAGCCAAACATATACCACATTCTTTCTTTCCTTTCAAATATGATTGAAATATTTGGGAGTGTACATGATTCTATAAACCGACTTTTCTCAAACAATGACTCTCCTATCGTGGAAAAATGCAAATTGTACTTTGAAAGATAGTCTGTTCTCCCAATCTCTGGTTGGTCAAATGCACTACATTATAATGGTTGTCTTACCCAAATTTTTAGACCTTTTTTCACGTATTTCGTTACTTATTAGGAAGTATTTTTTCAATTGCTTAATCAATTAGTAAACTAACTCATCTGGGGTAAGAAAAATTCACACATGATCTCACTCAAAGATAATCGGCCACGTAAAAAAAAACCCCGAATGCAGCATTTTTTTATTATTATTAATAATGGCATTGTTGTAACCCGGCACTTATGCATAGAGTTAGGGTTTGTGATTTCCGAGCGTCTAAAAAAATTTTCTAACAAAGAAAGAAATAAAGACAGAACTTGAGCAGTTTATTATATCTTTGCAAAGGGGTTTGACGTAATTTTGTTTACCTGGAAAGACATTCTGTATTGCAATGAAACAATCATAGCCCATGTACAGCATACAAACTGAAATAATTACACCGTGAACATAAGTCCTGTGTGTGAGTGTGTCATTTTGTTATGTTACGCTGTTATTTTGGTGTAGATGCTGCCAACAGAACGGGCTTTGCTTCAATAAAGTCAGTCTTCAACATCCAGGCAGACAGTTACAGTATTAAGAGGTGGATTAAGTAGGTAAATGCACTGCCTGCCACTGCAATCAATTTATAACTAATAAAACTCACCAGAGTATGCTCCTTAGTGGCTGCAATATCACCTGTAAGACAACAAACCCTTTCCTGGGCTGAGACAGTGCAGCTAGTTTCAGGGTTGGCCTACTTTTCCTTACAATATCTAGATTTTCCAGAAATGTCAACCTTGAAAATGAAAAAGTCTATTCCTCCTTGTTTGTTATTTTCTGAAAATTGCTACAGACGATTTAGTTAGTCAATCTTGTTTTTTTTCCCGCTGTAACATACACAATCTAACACGCATGCTCTGAAAAAAAGATAATAGTCCGTTGGGATTAAATTATTAGAATTTCATGGAACAAATACTGGAACTTTAAATTGTAAAAGTAGTTTAGTGCTTCAGGGCTTTTAGCGTATGCTAGAAATGTGATAAGATGCTTTCATTTCTCCCGGAGATTAGATTAAGTATCTATCTATCTTAAACTGTGGCATCACCTACCTGTTCTCCATCACCCGTCATGCGGAAAATTAACATTTCACTACAGTGCACTAACATGACATTCATTCATTCATTCATTTTCTATGCCACTTATCCTCATTTGGGTCGCGGGTATGCTGGAGCCTATCCCAGCTGACATTGTGCCAAAATTTGAAATGTCTTCTACCGAGCCTAATTTAGTGCAACATGAGAACCACTGCGCCTCGTATGTTTGTTCATAGTGATGCTGATGCCAGCATAAATGAACAATGTTAAAAATAACAACATAAAGTGAATAAATCATTTGCAGATTAAAGTGGAAAAAATAGGGGATGGGAATGTTCTGTCGTGGTTCTGGTTTTTACCCTCATACACACGCATAGTTGATGCTTTTGTACTGCATAAGCTTGTAAACTTCAAATAAAAATATGTTCTTGCAGTAAACATTCCCCTGGCCTGTTTGACTTTTGACCTTAGTGAACGCGCTGTATTCGTCTTCTTTCTTTCAGCTGCAACAACAATCCAGCAATCTTTCCTCGTGTGTGTGTGCATATTTATGTGCATCCAACCACACGCCTGAGAAGAAAGCGATGGGAATATATTGGTGTTTTGATAATTTTTCAACCTTTGGTGGTCGAAGGAGAGCGAGGAATGTGCTTTGTGTTTGCAGGCTGCATAAAGTTTGTCTACATGGGGACACTGTGTCATCCTGTCCATGTTTTTATAAAGCTTTGTCATTTATGGAATGAGAAAAGTGCTCCCAACTAATGGATAAACTTCCTGATAAACTTCCTTAAGAAGCAACAGACAAAACAACAACAGTGAAATAGTACATAAAATATTGATGTTATTACTTCCCCTGGTGGGTGGTGTATTAGCAAAAGGTGCAGAGTTGTAAGTTGAATACATAAAAGGGAAGGCACTAGTAAAATAACCCTTCTACTGCATCCTTTAAAACCCCAATTTCCATAATGAAAAAACTCTTCAACTTGACTAAATCTGCTAAGAATACCCCGATAAATCAACAGGCCGCTATTAATGCAAACATTTTTAGGTGTCTTGGTGGTTGTTAACATAGCCAAAATCAAAAAAGAAGCCATTTTTGGAACATTTACTTGTGACTTTGGCAAAAGAGAAGAATGGGCGATTGCAGAGGATTTTGGAACCTTTGCTTGATATTGATTGCCACCATTTGTTAATATTTTTATTTTGAATTTTCTGTTTCATCTGACGTTGTAGCAATGCAGTGGTTTTCAAATAGTGGGGTGGGCCCTTCCGGGGGAACGTGGGGATATGTCAGGGGCGTACTTTCAATGTTGGTGTAAACCTGCCAATATGTCCAAATGTATTTTGAGTTGTCAATAGTATTTCAAATGGAGGGGCGCGACAACATTTCTGGCCCCTAGGGGTGGCGTCACAGAAAATAACTAAGAACCACTCAGGGGTTGGGCTAAAGGGGCAGTCGTGTTTGCTGCTGGTTAAGACCCTGTCCACACCTGGGGGTTTTGACAAGTCAATTCTGGTCACATGACGGCGACATGTCTGGGAATGCCATCAAAATACTCTACAGTTTCAACCTGAAAACATTCCCGTGTGAACACGCTATAATAGTTCAGCCCAAGAAAAAAGAAGAGCTGCCGAGTCGAGTTAGCAGTATTGCTAACTTAGCAACTTTGTCATTATATTTAGCAACTAGCGACAAATTTAGCTACTTTTTCTAGTGTTACTGAAGACTTCTGGAGACTGTGATGGGAAAGCACGTATCATTCTTAAAGCTGGGTTATATAACCTGGAACAAAATGAAAATGTTGATCCAAAATTGGAGTTGAAGGCATTTGCTAAGGCAGGAAGGCGAGCAAATATTCTAGCGACTTTTAGGGCAGCCAGTAGATGCTTTCCTTACTGAGGAGTTGGTAACACTGCTGTTGGCCACATTGGTGTGTATCCAGATATACCGTGCTTTTTTGCTGACGCCAATAGAAAGGTTGATTTATCTATATTTATATATATTTGTCATCATGCCTCATTATCATTCTGAATTACAATATTTTACACATCAGCTCCTGCGGTGATCTTGTTGTATGTATTGACTTCAGTGAAAATAAAGCAAAAAATATGTACTGCATAATAATAGGGGCTTTTTGTTAGTTTCTGTGGTAGAATCAGGGTTAATACTGCCATGCTATAATTTAGAAGCTTTTTTGCACTGAACAGGAAGTCACTGTGTATACGCTTTAATGCTGATAATGAGGAAGTACCTTCATTCATGGAGACACCCCATTTAGTTGCACTGAGCTGGCTGTAGTGCACTAAACCTGTAACCCTTCTTTTGGGTGTGTGAGTTTTCATATTAGATTCATTGAAGAACGTGAGCGTGAATGGTTGTTTGTCTATACAGTATCTGTCCTCTGATTGACTGCTGACCAGTCCAGGGTGTACCCCACCTTTCACCCAAAGTCAGTTGGGATAGACTCCAACTCACTGAGTGAAGAAGACAAGCGGAAAAGCAAATGGATGGATGTGGTCATGTTTATTAGTTTTTAGCTTAGAATCAGTGAGACGCTGACTGAGGTGAAGTTACACTTTCTCCTCTTTCTTTAATTGAATGCTTTACTCTTGCAACACTCTCAGGACACCGAAAATCAATAATTATGCTCAAGTGTGCGTCTGTGGGTGGATGGTTGGTTAATAATGGATCAGTTTGTGTTGACACTTGGAGGGAAAGCTGTGTGTGTGTGTGTAGCCAGTAATTAACAAGAATTTAGTAGGAAAACCCAATGGCCAAGTGAAGGGGTGGGCCAACCTTTTCGCTCAGGGGTCACATAGATTTTTAAAATTTGCCAGACAGTCCACCACCAGATGCATACATATCAAACATAAACATTAAAAAAGGCATGCAGTGTTAATACTTAGAGATAACTTTTAGTGAGAACAGTGTTGTTGATCATCCTTTTTTGCAAGTCTGTCAAAGACAATTCCCAGACAGATCTGAGTGTCACGCTCTGGGTTTTAGTTTGCGTGTCAGTCGTTAGTTACCTACCATTATTAGGCCTGTGTTCCTGTTTCATGCCTTTTATTTTGTAGTCACTTCCTCTTTGTTTCCTTTCTGTCATCCACCTTGACTTTTCTGCTCCTACACACTTGCACCTCCTTTCATGTGATTATATAGTTGAGCCAGTCGCGTCCGTCTGTGTTGGAGCATTGTCAGTTGTTGGCTGTTGGTAAAAGACTGCTCTCCGTTGCAGTCATTTGAATTCCGTGTGTATTGCTTTCTGGTGCGTGTTCTGTTTGTTTACAACTTCCTGCCGCTGTACTGCAGCAAGTATTATTAAAGGAGGAGGAACACGGTCGAATGCCTTCTCCAAATCCACAAAACACATGTAGACTGGTTGGGCAAACTCCCATGCACCCTCAAGGACCCTGCCGAGAGTATAGAGTTGGTCCACAGTTCTACGACCAGGACGAAAACCACACTGCTCCTCGTGAATCCGAGATTCGACTATCCGGCGGATCCTCCTCTCCAGAACCCCTGAATAGACCTTACAGGGAAGGCTGAGGAGTGTGATCCCACGATAGTTAAAAAACACCCTCCGGTCCCCATTCTTGAAAAGCGGGACCACCACCCCGGTCTGCCAGTCCAGGGGCACCAACCCTGACGTCCACGCAATGCTGCAGAGTCGTGTCAACCAAGAGACGCCACGGCATCCAGGGCCTTAAGGAACTCCGGGCGGATCTCATCCACCCCCGGGGCCTTGCCACCAAGGAGCTTTTTGACCACCTCGGTGACCTCAGCCCCAGAGATAGGCGAACCCGACTCATAGTTCCCAGGCACTGCTTCCATGTTGACTCAGGGAGGAGGTGTGTCAGGATGTCCACAGCAAAAGCCAAATCACCGATTCCATGGCTAAACACAAATGATCAGTAATCCCACTGATACAAATAACAGTTGGTGTCCTTTACCTCATTCATTCTGTCGAGTGCCAAAGAATATAATGCGTCTTTTTGGTTAGCTTGCTAGCTAAGTCTTTGTCATTAAGCACAACACGGCGAGTCACTGTAATGCGAGACATGCTTATTTTTATTATTCTTATTATTTATTGTAGATAATAAATTGCCTTCGTGCTTAACTCTCGGATGGCAGTCGGTCAGATAAAGGAGTTTTGCTGACCCGGCAAGCTAGCTACCTACCTCCTTTCTTGCGTTGACAGGTTTGTAGCGTCATTAGCACGCAATGGCTGGTCTTGTATTCCAGTAAAACCGCTTTCTTTACAGAGTGAAAAAAGTATTTAGTTATCCCTTCCTATTAAAACACTCGGCACTCGCCGTCGACCTTTCTTTTTTCTGGGCCATCTTTTGCTGCAGGTGGGTCCAGAAAAGTAGCGTAGAATCACTGTATGTAATGCGCCACCTGGTGGAACGACCAGGCATTACAGGAAAATGGCAAATGAATGCGGTCAGTTGTTTGATTCCAGCAATTCTCTACCAATCTTTGGCGGGCCGGCGTGGGCCGTGGTTTGCCCCCCGGACCCGGAGAAAACCCACGCACAGGGAGAACATGCAAACTCCACACAGAGATGCCCAGTGGAGATTTGAACCCTGAACCTCCTGACTGTGAGGCCAACATGCTACCCATTCAGCCACTGTAGGAAAACTTAAAATAATTTATTAGGATTTTGTGCAAACAGTGCACAGAAGATGACTAATGTTCTGTTTACCTGAAGGTTTGTGTTTTTAAGAAATAACAATGGTCTTAAAAATGATACGCTGTCTGATATCCATCCATCCATCCATCCATTTACCTCCGCTTATCCGGGTCCGGGTCGCGGGGGCAGCAGTTTCAGTAGGGAAGTCCAGACTTCCCGGTCCCCGGCGACCTCTTTCAGTTCCACCGGGAGGACACCAAGGTGTTCCCAGGCCAGCTGTGAGACATAGTCCCTCCAGCGTGTCCTAGGTCTTCCCAGGGGCCATCTCCCGACTGGGCATGCCCGAAACACCTCACCAGGGAGGCGCCCGGGAGGCATCCGGACTAGATGCCCGAGCCACCTCAACTAGCTCCTCTCGATGTGAAGGAGCAGCGGCTCTACTCTGAGCTCCTCCCGGATGGCCGAGCTCCTCACCCTATCTCTTAGGGTGAGTCCAGCCACCCTACGGAGGAAACTCATTTCCGCCGCTTGTATCCGCGATCTCATTCTTTCGGTCATGACCGCTGTCTGATATGACTTATGTAAATATGATTTATGTAGACCCCGCGACCCTAATGAGAATAAGCGGTAAAGAAAATGAATGAATGAATGAATGATTTATGTAGAGGATTAAGCGGCATAGAAAATGGATGGATAGATAATTAATGAATTATTTATGCATTGCACACTTATTGACATGTCACTGTATACCATTAAAATCTGATTATACCATTGTTTATTCCCAACATAGGGTCATCTTTAAAGCTCAGTTTTCAAATTAAAATGTCCTATTAAGGCAGTGTTTTTTTTCCGGGGGTACCACAAACATATATTCCCGTTGGGGGGGCACTGAAAATCATTTTATCTCCAAAAGCGGGGCGCTGCAAAAAAAGTTTATATATTTTCCCCAACGTTGAGTAATGAAGTCCCAAGATTTCCCAAGGAGTCCCAAGAATCTATAATACAGACATGTAATAATACACAATTATAATGCACTACATGCAACATATATCACATATATATTGTTACTACAGCTACACCTGAATAACTGTTTCCACTCTAGTGTTTGACGAGCTCTTCCGTCCAGTCTTGACTTTATGAACCTTGCTCTGCGCAAGTTATTCGAATTATCTTATAGTCTGCTTTGTTTGTGTACATGATGTCATAGAGGTCAGGTTGGCTTGATTTAGAGCATCTTTTTTCTAACATAACTACTAAAAATGTCATGATGAGACACTGGGAAGATATGCTTATCCCCACCGGAGCCTTTTTATGTGGTATTTTATTATTGCACTGGGTAATGGGATTATTGGATACTTGACCACATTGTTTAAAGCCCTTTAAGGCTGCACTTTGAAGAAAAATAAGTGGAATTATACGCATTGAATTATTGTTTGTTCAGAAAGAATACAGTCCTTGTAGATTGGGCACTGTGTCAGCTGTTACCGGCATTATTACAGTGCACAGCGTATGTGTTTTGATTGTGTCAAATGTGCCGTGACTTCCTAATCACAAGTTGCACTGCACGGAGCATGATCAGGAGCTGGGGAAAAATACACAAAGTGGTGGCTGACAACACACTCATGCACGTACACACACACACAGTCACATCTGGCCTGAAAAATGCATACAGGCTGATTTTAGGAGAGTGTGTGTGTGTGTGTGTGTGTTTAGAAGTTCTATTTCTGTAAGGATGGGAACCATTGTTGAGGATGGAAAATGATCTACAAAGAACGTTTAGGATCAGTGGGAAATAAACTGAAACATTTAGATGCAAGTCTAAATAAAGTGAGCTACAGACCGTTGCCATCTGGAATTTACACTTCATTTCAGTCGTCCGTTCAGTCAGTTGTTGCCCTACAAAAATGTACATTTTAAAGACACATTCCTTACATAAAGTTGTATTTTGCCTCCTTGCCAAACGTACCCTGTTTCCATGAGGAAATGAACCATTTCAGTGTGTTTTCCGGCTAAACTGGCCGTGCCTTTGTGGGGTAAACGCAGCTGAAATGAATACCTTGCTTAGTGGATACGTTCTGTTTAGCTGAGTGTGGCCGGGGTATATTGCACGCAGGCACCCGGACCCACTGAGAGGCTCGTAGTGCACTAAATGGAATTGGGCCAAAATTTAAATCAAGATTAAGGAGAAACACCAGGTAAGCGGATTGTTTCTCTTTGTTTGGTAACCTTTTCCAAACAAAGGTTTCTTCCCCTGCCAACATAATGCAACAAGTCACTAATTGCTACCTGTAATTTTTGTTTTCTTATTTCAGCTAAAATGATCTGTCAATTCTAAACAATGCTAGTAGTAATTATTTGACATTTGTTTCACTTTCTTACACAAATAATGTGTGTGTTTGTATGTAATTCTGGGTTTAATTTCAAAAACCTGAAGTTTATTGTGGCAGAACGAGAAGTAGCATGCTCAAATCTTTCCATTAGCTTAATCGTGCTAATGCACGGTTGAGGAAGCCTCTCTTCTCTGCGTCAGCCGGAAAAAAAAAAGAACAAAGAGAAGGTATAAAAAATGTTTTGTTTTGCAGTGAACTTAATGGTTAATTGGCCTGTGTTGTAATCTGGTTAAAATTAATTTACTTTAATATTAAAATTAGATGTTGGAGAACTGTCAAGGCCGCACGGTGGATGAGTGGGTAGCATGTTGGCCTCACAGTCAGGAGGTTCAGGGTTCGAATCTCTGTTGGGCATCTCTGTGTGGAGTTTTCATGTTCTCCCCGTCCAAAAACATGCATGTTAGGTTAATTGGCGACTCTAAATTGCCCATTAGAGTGTGAATGGTTATGTCTGCCCTGCGATTGAATGGCGACCCGTTCAGGGTGTACCCCGCCTCCCGCCCCAAGTCAGCTGGGATAGGTTCCAGCATATCCCTAATGAGGATAAGCAGCATAGAAAATGGATGGATGAATGGAGAACTGTCGAAGAACCATGTTAATTGACTACTCATCTGACTGTATCCCTTGACTTGACCTATTTTATTAAAGGTTGTATATGTTTTTATTGTGCAATATTTTTCATACTAAAAGTTCACAAAAACCCTGTGGCTTTTTGTTATTTCTATTACTCTCATCTCCTATTAACCTAGGTCATTCATCCATCCATCCACCAGAGATCAGTCTTTACAGTACAGATAAAAAATAGATACTGTCAGTTTCTCCATAGTACTTCAAATTGGGGAGCACGGAAACATTTCTGTTCCCCAGTGGGGGCATGACAGAAAATAACTGGGAACCACTTGGCCTAGGTTGAAAGGTGTACATCCCTTGAAGCGCGTTACACTAGGTCCCTGGTACTACAGTACTTGACCGCATGTGACAATGTTACCTGATGATTGAATTATACTATATAAGGAGCTTTCTAGCTGTTCCGATGGAGATGCACGTTTGCAAGTGTGAAGCATGCCGCCGAGGAGAAACCAACATCAGCCAAATGAATTCCTAACAATAATAACGCTAGTCAAAGGTATGCGCTACATTTATTATTAAGCTTCATATCTGTAACAGGACTCTTGCTGTAATCCTGAACAGCATCGTCTAATTGCTCGCTCAGTGGCGTAGGTTCAATTCTGTTGCCTAAAGTGCAAACAAAATAAATATGACTAGTCCGGTGTTGTGTCAGATAAAAAGCTATTAATTCAGGGTCGAGTAAAGATGGCCTCTATTTTGTGTGACTCCAGGCTGACCTCTATGTAAGATTTAAGATGGCGAGAAGGCAAACAAATTCACGCCAGCTGGAGGCAATGACTGCAAGTATGTGCGGGTGTCTTTTCAAGCTCTACTTCTTTCATCAGAGTAAAAAGGAGTGCATTTACATACTTACTGAATGATACATAAATAAGTGCACGTCTTATTTTACATCTAGAGACCCAAGCTTTATTTTCATGACTCGAAAAGCAAAACATACAAGTAAACCCTCAACATTGGAGGTGGAAAAAAAAAGGGCCAGCATTTCAGAAAAGATGTAGATTGGCCTGATCAAAATATTAAGACCAGTTGAAAAAAATGCTAGAATTTACCTTGCACATTTGGATGAGGTTTTAAGTAGAGCTACAATATGCAAAGGCAAGAAGGGAGACTGAGACAAAAAACATCTGGAACTTGTAATAAAAAAAAACTTGTAATAAAAAATAATAAAATTAAATAGGTTGTTTATCATCTGATCAAAAGTTTAAGACCACAAAATCTGCTCAAAATTCTCATTTTCTTGTCAGGCATTCACACAGTCATGCTCTCCTGATGGCTAAAGCTAAGAAGCTCTCTCTTCTTAAACGTGGTCGGATTGTCGAGCTTCAGCGTGCCGTTGCTGCTTAGGTTGGACGAAGTAAGACATCCATCCATCCATTTTCCATACCGCTTATCCTAATTAGGGTCGCAGGTATGCTGGAGCCTATCCCAGCTGACTTTGGGCAAGAGGCGGGGTACACCCTGGACTGGTCACCAGTCAATCGCAAGACAGACAAACAACCATTAAGACTTAAGACTCACATTCACACACCTAACATGCACGGGGAGAACATGCAAACTCCAACAAGAGATGCCCGATGGAGATTCGAACCCCGAACCTCCTGACTGTGAGGTCAACATGCTACCCATTCTGCCACCGTACGGCCCCAAAAGGAGCCTTATACTGTAAATCATAAGACCGCAGTTTGGACACCCCTGCTTTAGCCAAACAGTGAGTGAGTTAAACACTTAACAGATAAAGAAACTACAATTTTTACATCTAATACACAACAATATGGTCTTATAGCTGTGCAACAAGTACACACATGTGTTTTGATTTGAGAGACCCGACACATGACAATGAAACAATTGTGGGTCCTAATGGGTCTGGGTCATCATGGGCGTGTTTTTATTGTATAAAGTGTACTAGAAATAATCAACACAGCACACCACAGATTTACACACCGTAAAATAAGGATTATCTCCAGTGACATCTGATATCGGGCTTGGGTGACTGGTTGGAAGGATGCAATTGGGCTCAAAATCGTCCAGATTACCTGTGTAAGGGGCTTAATGTGTTTGCGGAAAAAGTACAGAGAATGTACTCACAAATCGCCTGACATTGGTTTTAACTGCACACGAGCATCTTTACATAACTAGGAATCAGGACACGTGTCTGTTGACCTGTTAATGGATAATTTCTTGATTGTTCAAAATTGATTGTGGCATAGATGGGAGACTGAGTGGAATGAGCTGTTCATACTTATTGACAAACTTCACTGAGGCAAAAATGATGAGCCTTTACTAATTATTTGACCATTGGTTGCTCTTCCAAAAAGTGAAGTAATGCAGCTAAATGACCATTTTGCATGGCTCTCCATCCATCCATCCATTTTCTATACCGCTTATCCTCATCAGGGTCACGGGGATGCTGGAGCCTACCCCAGCAGACTTTGGGCGAGAGGCGGGGTACACCCTGGACTGGTCGCCAGTCAATCGCAGGGCACATGTAGACAAACAACCATTCACGCTCACATTCATACCTATGGACAATTTAGGGTCGCCAATTAACCTAACATGCATGTTTTTGGAATGTGGGAGGAAACCGGAGTACCCGGAGAAAACCCACACACGCACGGGGAGAACATGCAAACTCCACACAGAGATGCCCAATGGAGATTTGAACCCAGGTCTTCCAGATCTCCTGACTGTGTGGCCAATGTGCTAACCACTCAGCCACCGTGCGGCCCGCATGGCTCTCCAATCATCCAAAACATTTAACATGTTATTCACCAAGTTTTATTATTTACATTTTCTAAACATGTTTTGCAGTTCAGTAATATACAGTATTATTACAACCTTTTCTACCCAAACAAAGACATCTAAAATGTTCTTCTGGGTTAACATTTCCATAGAGAACAGAGTGAAACTGCATTGAAGGCATTCTGTGAGTTGCATATATAATAAATGTTGACAGTGGTGGCAGTTAGGGAGGACACTACTTTCTGCCACATCAATCAAGCTACAAGGCACAGGAGACTGTGAGGCTATCTGGACTAACCAAATCCAAATTACGAGAATTAGGAAATGTTTTTGTTCACGAGCTAAGCTTGGAAGAAACCACTATACACTTGAAGGTATAAGTAAACTATCAACAAAATAGGCTTGTAGTGCTGTCTTTGCATGCTGGAATAGCACATTTCCAGAACAACACCAAGTACATTTGCCTAACATTTTTCGAAGGTATTATCTTTCGAAAGACAGAATTTCATGTCTTGTAGCGGATCTTAAGGTAGATCCAGGTATACTGAATCTTGTGTACAAAACATGGAGAGACTTTCAGTTTTACTGTTACCCTGTATGCTTTGCGGTAACTCCTTATCGTCTTTATAACCCTTTTGTTCCCAACATGTAAGTGTTTAATCGGAATGACCTATGGCTTTCTAACACAACACACTGTTGCAATACACTGTTATAGTACACTGAATAGGAGGTCATGGTCAAGGTCTTGTGTGTGAGGTCAGTGTAGTTCACACACTTCTGTAGTTTTTTCCCCTGTTCCGGGGTACATAAATTGATCATATGCTTTTTTGACAGCAGAGTTCGGAGGTCAAGTTATTTTGATATTGGTATTTCCTTTGTGATGGACTTCCTACAGTTGAGGGGGCTGCCCTGAGAAACACACTGTCTAATGACTTTCTCCAAAAGTCTGAGAAGTTATATCTAAAGGCGAGAGAGATGGCCATCAGAATGTCTCTTCCCTAAAATAAATTCATGATGAGAGCCAGAATACGAGCCAAAAGCTGATATAAAAAGTAGGGGAAGGGGTTTACAGAGAACTAAGGGGTAAAAGGCAAAGTGCATTCACAGCGGGTAAAGAATAAAACCTGGATCAAAATGGTTCTGATGGAAGTAAAATTAACATTCAATAAAACATTAAAATACAACTTTCAAACATTAAAGGGGAGTCTTAAATGTTTCAATTGAAAATATGTATTAATTACAAGATGTCATTCTTGTGTCATGAGAATAAAACAACATAGCATTGATAGAAACCAAAATCATTGACCTGCTGTATTAAGGATTGGCTTCACAATGGTATACAACTGGTAATACAATGGTTTAAGTGGAAGAAGGAAATCAAACAAGCTGTTTTGTTTTCCTCATCACCACCTCATAAGCTTGTATGACCCAACATGCGCTCCCTATGTAAAGTTTTGTAGTGCCAACATTGAATCAAGTAAGCCTGGAATGTACAGCAGGGTTGTAAGTTAAGAAGGGTGTCGGTGGTTCCATTGCTTGTCTTCCCTCTTAGACAGCGCTGGGATTTCAGCGCTTGTCAGAGAGCCAAAGATTGTGTCACAGTGAGTTAGGAGTGAACGTGTGTGTGTCTCTGTCTCAAAGGTGCTTCAGCCTTCATTTGGAAGCTCTCCCAGTAGGCGGAGTCTCCGTCAGCCAAAGGTGAGGCAGAGGCGATGAGGTCAGTAAACGACAGCTGTGTGAAAGCAATGGGAGCAGCAAGAGATGGCGTAGGATGCTGTAAGAGAACACGACAATAATTTTGATACAATGATGCAACTAATGATTACAAATGATACTTTTCATGTCACTTACCGTCGAGTGTGGTGTCTTCATTGGTCCTAATGCTACAGCAACATGATGGTCTGCATCCAGTAAACTCTCCTGCACACACAAAGCATTTCTTTCTCATTTTCTCTCACCCTCGCAGTAGAAACAACAAATACTTTTTCAACGTTATGCTGCTCTTAATAATTCAATCGTCGGCTGACTTGACCAGTCTCTTTATGAAACAGCAACACACCAGGTGCCTGTCATTGTGCTGAAGTACATGAAAACAACCCTGGTTTTACTGCATTTTCTGTGTTATGTATCTGCGTGTTCACTTCATCTCGTCCTTTTGTGTGCTCGGCTGCTGTGACTTGTACACAGAGGTTAATCCGACAGCTGCTCATTTCTCCTCCCGGTAATGCTTGTTGCTTTAAGCGTCCTATCCCTTTTTGCTCATTTGACCTTCAGAGGTTGCTGTTCATGGAGGTCTAATCACAGTGTGTTAAGGAACCAGCCTTTGAATGTTTATGAGTAATAATCCAAGGTGTTGTTTTCCCCCCCTTCTCAAGAGGTCAAGCCTTGTTGTTTGTGTCTTGTACATATTTTGCCATAAGCAATATGTATTTATGAATTGCCATATGGTTTTTATCATTTTATTTATTTAGGTTTGATGTTGATTTCAATAAATTATGTGGTAATAATGAGCAGCGACATTTGCCTCTGTCTCTGCGGCCACAAAATGTTTATAAGTGGCATTATTAGACAATTATTGAAGAAACACCTTATGTTCTATTTTAACGTCTTGCGTTAATTCAGTCACCATTTTTTGTCTATACACTGTATGATACAGATGGTTCAAAAAAAGGGACTGTATTCTATCATCAATCCGTACCTGTGAGCCGTCACTCCTTTGTGAGAAAACCCTGCCACTAGAACTGCATTAGGTCTCGGATACCTCTTAAGGGTAGGATGTGAGGAAAGAGACGCGCTGCTCTTTTTAGACCACTTGTAACCTTTTAACAGAAACCTCCTGCCAGCATGCATGTAGGCGAGGATCGAGAGGAGGATGAAGTCAGTGCCGGGGCAGAAAATAAAATGATGGCAATATTGGAAGGACGACGTCAAAGGGAGATGGTAGCCTGATCAACTCCATGACACCCCGCATTGCTGCAGTAATTCAGTCAAAAGTGTTGTGTGCTGTACATGATCATACTTGTCATGTTCTTTTCATTTGGCCGACATTTAAGTAGGATTGGCTTTTTTGCCGATATCTGATATGCCAATATTGTTGTGATTGGGCATGGCAAAGAATGGCTCAAGGAACTCCACAAGTTTGCTGAATCCGGCGTCTGGAGGACAGAAAATGGCTGATACACATTTTCCGACTGGTGTCTTTCGCCCTGGGGTGGTCTTTGTCGTATTTTCTCTGTTGACTCTTTAAGCGTCAATTGAGTGTTTTTTTTTTTTTTCAATGCCACCTGTCCCTGTTGCTGCTTCTTCACAAATGCCGCATTTCTCTCTGAAAGATTCATCCCGAGGTGGAAGCTAAATTAGAATTATTGAAGGAAGAGGTCTTTGCGGTCATTGCAAACCGCAAGTTTAATGTCCGATGGAGACCCCACAGGCATAACGTTAGTCAGGTACAGAGCCAGCAAGCTTGTCACTGCATCCACCCACGCTTGTTTACACACCTTACGACAAGGTTTGATAAGGTCATCATTTGCGCGCCGGTAAATTGCACCCTCATACTGAGGCCTTTTTCCAGCATTTTTAAAATCTGTTTTCATCACAGGGAAAAAAGCTGTAAACCTATATTTACAGATTTTACATTTTTATGCCAATATTGGGCTGAAAAATCTTAGTCATGAGTCATACTCGAATTTTGAGAATACATAAGTCTGTGTTCACTGAACTTTTAGGTGTAATTCCAATTCATTGAGCAGCCCCTGTATATGTGCTCTGGTTGTTCAATTTGTATGGGCAATTTAAAAAGATTGTTTGCCATAATTCATCAATAGTAATTAGTTATGGTCAAGGTTAAAATTACATAATGCTGTCATTTTTTTTCATCCAAAAGCTTCACTTTGACATCATGCAAAGTTCAGCTTTTCTGGATATTCTAATCAAACAGGCATCCACTGAAGGGATGCTCAAAGCATTTGTACTAGCCACCACACACATGCTCACTTCAAACACCCAGTCCGCTTCTTCCGTTTCATCTAGGTGCATTCTGGTCTGGCGGAGTACAGAGGCCTGCGTGAGCACTTCAGAAGACAGGTGGAACTCCGCCCTCTGCAGATTAAAACCTAGCCCTGTGCCGATGGCTTTAATGAAACTTTCTTTCAAGGCCTTGAGGAGAGAGACAAACAAAAGCTGAGGTAAGATTTTCGCTAAAAATGTAATATTTTGCAAGTGTGTGCTGACTGAGTGCTGTGTTGAATGCATAATAACAAAAGGGGATCTAATGAAAGGTTTATGTTGCATTGTTGTCTGAGTGTGCTGAACCAAAACCAATCTTGCCATAGCCAACAAGACACAATAACAGTATTACAGGGCTAATCACTATGGCAACCATTGAGCTCTGCCATTAGTCAAAGGTGTGATGATGATATCAGAGCTTGACGTCTCAAAACCACCCTCTCAATCTCACAGCTTTAGTTAGCACCAACAGTGCTGTCCTGCTCCATCTGTGTGTGTGTGCGTGCGTATGAGATAGAGAAAGAACAGTGGCAATGTTAAGCTTCTTTCCCACAAACGCACACACAAACACCCCCTGCAGGACCATGCAGCAATGCAACGTGATAACAAGGTTGTATGGTTGCCGTGGTTACCCAGTGGCGGTAGAACATGGCGAGCTGTCGGAACTCGGAGCCGGCCGACAGGATGACGCTCCACTCGTATGGTGTAAACTGACGAGTCATGATGCGGAAGAACTCTGGTATACTGCTGCTACCTAAAGACCACAAGAGAGAATGAGGATAGGTTGGGGTAGGAGTGGAATGGGCTACGGGCAGATACAAAAGAAGTACAAAGGGAGTTTATGGTCACATGTGACTGATAAAGGAAAAACACAGAAAAAAATCACTGTAACATCCGTGATCCAAATGACGGCAAGCAGTATAGAAACTGGGTGGATGATTATTCCAAGAGCATGCAAATACACTCATTTTTTATAGGCCACCTTTTCTTAGATGGGACAACAGTGACACCCAGTGGCCAAATTGGAGAACACGTTCTAAACGTGTGACGCTATAATACTGTATATTGGATTTCCCTTTCTGAAATTTAATAATATAATAATAAACGTTTTCATGAAAGTCTATTTTTAGATGTACCTGCACAGTGCGGAAAATATGTTTGATTTCTTGCTGATTTTGTAATCTTATGAATTTGCAAAGACATTCATTCATTCATTCATTTTCTGTACCGCTTATCCTCATTAGGGTCACGGGGATGCTGGAGCCTATCCCAGCTGGCTTTGGGCGAGAGGCGGGGTACACCCTGGACTGGTCGCCAGTCAATCACAGGGCACATATAGACAAACAACCACTCACACTCACATTCATACCTATGGACAATTTTAGTCGCCAATTAACCTAACATGCATGTTTTTGGAATGTGGGAGGAAACCGGAGTACCCGGGGAAAACCCACACACGCACGGGGAGAACATGCAAACTCCACACAGAGATGCCCAACGGAGATTTGAACCCAGGTTTTTCAAGATCTCCTGACTGTGTGGCCATTTGCAAAGACATACAGTCCAAAATTCGTATGACGGAGAGACAAACGGTAAAAAAAAAGAAAGAGAAAATAACAAATAAATGTTAGGGAATTCATTTGTATTTGATAGAGGGAAATATGTATTTGATCCCCAAGCAAAACGTGACTTAGTACTTGGTGACAAGCACAGGATTCAAATGTTTCTTAGGAAAGATCTTGGTTTTCTGCACATCCTTTTAGGTTTTGGTTTTGAGTATGTCGCTTTACTTCAAGTTCAGCTCCCTCGACAGGTTTTTAAAGGAATTAATGTCCAGACACTAGCAAGGCCTGTTTTGACTTTGTTTTAGGTAATTGTCATACTGGAAGACCCATCCACCTTCGGTGATCTGGCTGTGGCCAGAAAGTTCTTATACAATACATGGCCCTCGTTCATCAGCACTTCAATGCGGTATGGGGCGCTTTTCCTGTCAGCAGCCCCGGGCAGAATATCTGACACCAGGGATGGGGTTCCTGGGCTCATATTCAGTATTTCTATGTGTCATATACATACAGTATATCAAGTCAAATTGATGGCAAAGAGCTCAATTTTGACCACATCACCTTCTTCCAAGTATGGTCTGACTCATTCAGGTGTTCATGGGCAACATTCAGACTGTTTTTTTTGCCAGGCCAGGCATCCCCCCTACTTCATTACTCAGTTGAATTGAAAGGAACCCTCAGGATGTTGAACTCCAGAAAAGAAGCTCTCATTGCAGAAAGGGTCTATCAAAGCTGCAGTACTATTACGTACTTGTCGAAAACCAGGAAAGAATGCATAAAAAAGGCGGCATAAGCCTAACTAGAGCAGTGTAGGTGAGGGAATGGCTGAAAAAAACGCCACTTTCTGCATTATGATACCTTTTAGTTCCAGATGGAACTACAATAACTGTGGGCTGTGGATGGCAAGTATGTTGCTATGAAAAAGCCAAGCAACTACACAACACTTTGATACACACCACCTTCATTGTTTGTGCTGCGCTAACTAGTTTGTGCAAGTGTCATGGAGTTCATTCAATACATTTAACATTTTAAAATTTTCTTTCCGCACTGGCACACAGGGCTGCACGGATTACACATACTTCACACCTATTTACCGTAACTTTACTCATTGGCATGCACAAATGTGAGGACAACGGCGAACAGAGTGAAACCTGTGGGTGACAAAACAAACCACTTATTTTCACCACTACAGCAGACAGAGAAAGAGGAGAGAGCAACTGTCCCACAGTACTGCCCTCTTCAGTACTGTGGGAGACGGAAAACTCAAAAACATCTCGCTGTATGAACAAAATCAAAATCTGATGTCAAAACAGAAAGTCAACATTTGCCGCTAACTTCAACACTTCTTTACCGGGCATGGATGTCTTCATGATATCCACCCCAACTTGCATCCCCTTCTCAGCAGCGAGCACCGCATAGTCCCCTTGGTGGGAGATGTTGAAACTCCATGTCAGAGGATCCACGCCTGAATCTGGGCTGACCTGGACAAATAGTTACATTAATATGTGAATATGAATACAAATCTTCCAGCTCAACTTTTTAATGTAGCTAATGAAGGGATTAATTACACATTTACAGCTACAGTTATTAGAGACTGGCCGTTTGGTTGCACAACCTTTAAAGACCATTAAACCAGCTCTATTATCAGAGATGCATGCAGTTCTGTGACGTCATCTCCAGGGACGTGTGAAATATTAGTGCTAAAAGTTGTCTCCACATGAAGCAGCAGACTACACACGTCTACACGACCTTGTTAAGGCACATATTCGCATCGAAGGCGGCATTTCTCACCACACTGCAACTACATATCAGTGCGACATAGTGAGCAAGAAGCACTCCTCACGCACTTGGTGCGGTGCAGCCAGGTAAGGTTTCCCTTTTGATGATCGTTCCAGGCGGATCTGCGCCCATGGAATGTGCATCCTCTCACACGCGAATCTCCTCAGCAGCAATCTACCAGCCTGCCACATCAACGTGTCCGTTTGAAAGAGAGAAGCGGACATTGAAGATTGCAGAACAACTTTAACAACGCGCGCTTACCATGGCCGATTTAGCATCTTTTGCAAACACAAACTGTCCGATTCGGTTTTTCTCCTCCGGCTGAACACAACGAGCAGCAAACAACCATTCGGACCTGCTCGGTGTCCATGATCCACAGCGAAAGGCCCAGCGAACAGAACCCATCTCGTCGCCGGCGTCTGTCATCTGGGCGCGACTACAAGCCAATTGTTCTCAATAGTTTGACCTTGCTAACGTTAGCATTGCGCGCTAACTAGTTCAAGTTGCGGTCTGTCTGACGGTACATAGCAGAGCAGCCTGTGTATGAAAGCGTGAATAGGCTAGCTGTAAGCTCACTGTTTACATTTTGGATCTGAAAGGAGTACACACACGTCCGGAAGTGAACGGGCAAATTGATGACGTCACAAGCAGGCGCTGTGAAAGTTGACCAATAGGAAGTCACTACACTATCCTTCCGGAAAGCGCGAGGCTATGTCACTTCCTCCTTTCGCAAAATTTTACGACAGCGCTTCTGCTACATCACGTGCAGTGGTAGTTATTATTATTATTATTTTTATTGATGATAATATATGATGAATAACCTTTTCATATATTGGGGGTTATTTTCTTAGTGACCTCGCTGGCATGCCACTGTTTCTGCGTTTCCCTTTATTCACCAAGAGTGACCATAAGTAAAAACCGAGTAAGCACGTAGTGCAAACGCCGATGCGTCACAGATTAAACATCATATCCGGTCACCTGTCATACGCGTGAATGAACACAAATACAATACAAAAACACAATACAAATACCGCCGTAAGCAGAGCGCAAATATGGATGCAGCTAGGTTCCCAATTGCAATTGGGACTACGTGAAGAAAAATGAGCATTTTGCGTTTAACACTCACAATTACGAGTGCGCTTGAACGCCTCACGGCGAACGGAGCAGAAGGGAGACATAGCACGAAGTTGGTAATTGCCCGTGTGCATTATATGAAGGAATAAATCATTTTAATTATTATTTTGTGCATTAAAAGTGTTTAAACTCAAAGATTTCATTTATATTGGTGTTCCAATCCCCGCACGCCACAGCATTGACAACCTGTCACTTTAACGTCGGTTGTATGTATTTGTGCACTCTAGATACTGCTTTATTGTGATTGTTAAACTTCCCCCTACAATTTGGTATTAAATTTATATGCAAAAAAACCCAAAAAAGTTATGCTTAAATTCATACCTTTTCAAAGGGAAGGATTCCAACACCAGACTGGAGTAAAAACTATGTATGATTCCATCCATCCATTTTCTATGCCGCTTATCCTCATTAAGGTCATGGGGATGCTGGAGCCTATCCCAGCAGACTTTGGGCGAGAGGCGGGGTACACCCTGGACTGGTCGCCAGTCAATCGCAGGGCACATGTAGACAAACAACCAGTCACACTCACATTCATACCTATGGACAATTTAGAGTCACCAATTAACCTAACATGCATGTTTTTGGAATGTGGGAGGAAACCGGAGTACCTGGAGAAAACCCACACACGCACGGGGAGAACATGCAAACCCCACACAGAGATGCCCAACGGAGATTTGAACCCAGGTCTTCCAGATCTCCTGACTGTGTGGCCAATGTGCTAACCACTCAGCCACCGTGGGGCCATGTATGATTGTTATTTATAAATTAATCAGTGCTCATATCAAACTTTATCAAAATGTGACAATGCAAAAACAAATGTTTGACCTGGAATTACTATGAAATGGATTAACCAATTTATGATCAATATTTGAAGTTAATTAAGATAAAATGGTGTATGTTTTTGTGAAGAAGTAGGCGGTACCCATTGTACAAGATGTGGACATATTCTGTACATGCGTAGACCCGATCCTGTTTCTGGTACAGATTGTGTAGTGACCCGTGCCGTGTAGAGTCGCTTAGAAAAGAACCCCCAATACATTACATATATTAAGTATGGTTATTGACGATGTATATTAATATATGTATTTATAATAATAAATATCACAGTATGTGATGTTGCAGAAGTGAAATTTACAAGCGGAGGGGGTGGCATAGGTCTCGCGCGTTTGCAGAACTGATTGTGTTTTTGGAACGGATCGACATAAAGACATCAAAACTGAACACTATTAATGATGCACTCTAAAAAAGTTGTAAACATGTGAATAGTGTTTGAAAGACAGAAACATTAGGCATTAAACTACTGAAACATTTAATGCTAAGATTATTTTGGTCACAGTTGGTCTTTACATGTTTACTCTTTCGCATTTTTTTTGTCAGTTACTTTCAAAATCTAGCACAATTCCATTTTGAAGATATTGCTAATGAACGTCTGAAATTGTTTCTGTTTCAAAGGACATTTGCTCATGTTGGATGTATGCAAGCACAATGTCAAGGGTTGGAGATTATTACAAGATAGCCTTCTGTGAACATTGTCCTCAAAGTAATCAGCAAAGTCATCAGATTCACAAAACAACATTGAGGTCACAGCATTGGATTTGAGATTGTATCAAATGACACATGAGAATGCATCAGGACTAAAGAAAAACGTGTTTATTGGAGCCCCACTGATTTATCGGCAGCCTGATTATGACACATACTACTATTGTATTTGGGACTATATTTCTCTGGCATTAGTATTATGTCAGCCAATCAGCTCCTTTCCTACCTCAACCTGCTCGTATGAGTCAGCTGTGTCTCCACAATAATCATTCTGGAAAGCAATTATGTTCTTACTATCGCAAAGTTTTGTCAACTCTTTGTCAATTATTAAAATTTTTCTTCAGTGGTTTCCAACTTGCTGGAGTATCATCTTAAGTTGTCTACAATTTGTGATGAGGTGATTAAAATATATTATTATTATATAATATATAATTCCTTTGTTTTGCCTGTGTTGCTTTTTATGGAATATCAAAAAAGAAAATACTATCTCATATCAAGTGTCAATCACTGGAGCTCAGTAACATCCGTACTGTGGCCTCACAGGCTGATGAAGGACACATAAACACAAAAAGAGAAGATGTTCAGCTTTAATGTTTACTAGGAAACAAGAGACCAAATGTGAAGACAGAAAGAGAAGAATACATTTGTGTAAATGCCCAGCCGTCACGCGTTTTGTGATTGAAGCATGAAATTATTTTATTCATCTAATTTCAATACATAAGTCTTTATTGTCAAAGTCTATTTCTCACATATGGTGATATGTTTTTTAGTTGTCTGAACTCTGCAAGACTGTTGAAATGTGACAGATAAGTTTGGAAAACCATTTGGAAAACAATGCGTATGTGGGTTTTCTCCGGGTACTCCGGTTTCCTCCCACATTCCAAAAACATGCATGTTGGGTTAATTGGCGACTCTAAATTGTCCATAGGTGTGAATGTAAGTGTGAATTTTTGTTTGTCTATATGTGCCCTGCGATTGACTGGCGACCAGTCCAGGGTGTACCCCGCCTCTCGCCCAAAGTCTGCTGGGATAGGCTCCAGCATCCCCGTGACCCTAATGAGGATAAGCAGTATAGAAAATGAATGAATGAATGTATTTAATGTTGAAAGGCAGGGACAAGAGCAAAGCGGAACTCCGATTGTCCTTTGCTGCCTTATGGTGTTGTGTGTCACAAACCTACAGTATGTACATGGAAACACTGACAAGGAGCAGTAAGAGGTCTGCACACAGTCACCCTATGTGCTCATACAAATTAATTGAAAAAAAATGCATCAGATGCACTCCACATACTGTACATGCCCAACTGGTAGTGCTAAATAGCATATTTTGTTATTTTGAATTGGTAATAATAATAAAGGTTACATCAGCAATGTGTATGCTTTCCTGTAATTAAAGTGCATTACTGTCTAAGAATTCTATTTATTGTTGATTGTTTGCTTGAAGGAACTGAGGTAAAATGGAGTGCACTACTTGGCTGCAACCAGCAGAGTTGCAGTAGAGTCAGTTTGTAGTCTAAAGAAGACATGGAAAACCTCTGTTTACCCGTCACTTGTTTTATCATGCGGTCTAAAAAATATCTATATAAATATGTATATATGCGTGTGTGTTCTATACAGAAACACTTGAATCATTCTGGGATGAAACTTTTATTTCCCCTTTGTGCTAGGGAAACCAAATTCTTTATCATTATTTAACAGTGAAAATGAGTTCAATCTTGTGAATCTAAGGAACCACCTTTAATACACATTTATTTCACATATCTGCAGGTAAACATTGGGCTTTAGGGAAAAATATGGGTTAATACATCAGCACAGCCAATAAATCCTTCAGTGTGAGCTTGTCTAGGCTTGACATGTTTAGCAGATTTTGCTTTGAGGCAACATGAGATGCAACAAACGTGACACGTTCCAAACACTGTGGCTCATTTTCTCTGTGCTCGCATTGATCTCATAGTCGAAGCAACTGAAAGCTTCAGTCTTCAGGGACTTGTGCACCTGGAAACATTTCACTTCAGAGTAAACTCTTGTGGAAACTATGCAGAGCTGTGAGGAATAACGATAAAACACATTAAATCATAAGAACCCCTTTTGCTGTGCTGGAGGAAATTATTGACCCTGTGTCTGCAACTGTGTGTGTGTGTGTGTGTGTGTGGAGAAGAGGGTGCCGGGAGGGGTGCTTGGTGCCTGATCGACATTCAGTATTGAGTGGGGCACATACAGACTGTGACATGTTGTCAAGTTATCAAAACAGCCATCTAACAGAATGTATGCCATGGTCTCTGACAATCTGATCCATGTTCTCTATAGATGTGTATATATATTTATATATATATATATTCCTTTGTATTTGTATATATTTGAAGTTTTATTTAAAAAAATGATTTATAATTACACATAGTGGCATTTTTAGTTTGTAATTGTTATTGCAATGAATTATGGTCAATGATGTTTAAAAAAGACAATGTGAGTTTTACTACATGTTATTTACAACTGTTTTAAAAAGCAAGCTGTCTGATATGATACTTTTGTAACGCTAAACTCTCTTTATTACTCGAGAGAAACTGGATGTACAGTAGACTACATGTTCTTGTGGTTCAGGTTAAACAATGCGTTCACATTATAGAGTCATGGTTTGCAACCTGGTCGACTACATTGGGACACTAAGGTGTTTGTAAATGTGCAATGATAATTTCTTCATTTTGCTCTTGCGTTTGACCTCTGCAACTGTTTAAGAGTTTACAGATCAGCTGTCTTTCATGCACTTCTGGCTTTTTAGCTGTGTCTCAGTCCAGGGGCTGGGTCCTTTTGAGGCACACTTCCATATGAATTTGAGCATGCCCGCTAGTCAAACATCAGGTGTCAAGCCTTCCCAAGCGCAGTACAAATTGTCTAATGTAAATAGGTCCTTACAGACTGCAGTCCAAAACGGCTTATTGGTCGGAATAGATCAAGGTCGACTACCTGGGGAAAAAGTCGTACTTTTTCTTGTTTTGGTTATTTGTTGAGTATCAAGAACAAATGTACTATCTTCCCTTTCTTTTCCCTATCATCTTTGTACATAGAGCTGAAGTCTTAGTGTTGTCTCGCAGCAAAAAGTAATACTCACCTAATTAGCATTTCTAGATCATGAAGCTATTGATGAAAGACTACTGATGTGTTTCTGATGCAAACCCCATGTGGATTCTATGGCCCACATTGTTACACGTCGCTGGCCACATAGATACAGTATGTTGGAGGTTTTGTCTGTTCCATACTGACTGTTCTTTCATTTTACGTAAAGAGTAAGAAAACTTTGTCCTTCATTTTGAAGAGTCCGTGGCAAAGTTTGCACAGTCCACAACTTCAAGCTTACAGTTTTCTGGTCTTCTAAGGGGAGGATATACCTGGTAGAGTCTTTGCAGGCATGATGATAACATTGATGAACAGATAAGTTTGTCTTTGTAAGGCGTTGTTTACTGGCCAGGACTGTTCAATGAAGACTAGTTGGGATTTTTTCTTCATCATCATGACGGTGATAAAGCTCAGAAATACGTGCTGGCTTTCCTATTAGTTTGTATCTTCAAAAATTAA
The DNA here is from genome assembly GCA_024372805.1 of Oostethus manadensis. Lineage (NCBI taxonomy): Eukaryota > Metazoa > Chordata > Actinopteri > Syngnathiformes > Syngnathidae > Oostethus > Oostethus manadensis. Next base: position 1,473,696 of record QODF01000005.1, read on the forward strand.
CAAAAAGGGTTGGTACAGCCGTCTGTAGCCAATAAGGTTCTTTTCAGTCCGTGTTCTATTTCACTTTCTCAAGTAAAATAAATCAGAGGCAACCAGAAAAAAGTCCAAATGTATGGCATCTGAGCATAAAGTCATGGATATGTGAGTGATCCTTCAGTGAAAGTCTGCATGTTTGTGTGTCACTAAGGCACAGTGGGTTTTTTTGGTTTTTAGGGCAGTCCAGTAGAGACCACTGCAAGGCCGGGGTGGCTGAGGGAGGCATGGCCAGTGTGCACGGCTTTGGGGCAGTCTGGCGTCAGAACACGGCCGTTCTCCCCCACGCTTCCTGTGATGGAAAGACGGGCCTTGTTTCGCATGGCTTCAGAAAATGACAGCTGGATTTGGAAAGACAAGAAAGAAGTAGGTAAAGAAACACAGTAAATCTTGTATTAAAGGCACAACAATTTCAAACATGCATTTCATTTAGTCGTGCATGCATCTGTACATATATTACGCACGGATGGTAGCAAGTATAAAGTTGGGAAAGTGCAGTCACACCGGCTTGGCTCAGCTCTACTTGCCCAAATTTTGGGTGATTGAGTCCCCTCTTCCAAAAAGTACCATGGCAAAGTACACACACTAGACAGTTTATTCATCTCCAAGAGACATTCACATTTCCAGCAGCTCTGCAAAAATGTCATAATATCCTCCAACACTTAAACATAATACAGACAAGGCGAAATGGGAGAGGTGAGAAAAATAAGAACGTAGAATAATAAATACACTTCAAATATGTAAGGAGATAATAGATAAAAGGTAATATATCCAGTCCTGTGTATGTTTTTATTGCTCCACTCTGTTGTGTTGAAAAGCCGGATAGCATGAGGGAGGAATGATCTACTCAGTCTTTCAGTGGAGCAGGACAGTGATTGTAATCTGCCACTGACACTGCTCTACTGTCGAGAGATGATGCTGTGCATTGGACGATGGAGGTTGTTATGATGGAAAGAAGCCTCCTCAGTGTCCTTTGCTCTGCCACAGATGTCAGGCTGTCCAGCTCAGTGCCAAAGACAGAGCCTGTCTTCCTCACTAGTTTGTCCATGCATGCGGTGTCCTTCTTCTTGAGGTTTCTCCCTCAGCACACTACTGTATACAGGAGGGCACTAGGTACCGCGGTCTGGTAGAAGATCTATGGCAGCTTCTTGCATATGTTGAAGGACGGCCAGGCATTGTACCGACAGCTCTCCTTCCTGTTCGGGGCGTCAATGAATGCAGTCAAGTCCAGTTTGTCATCCAGATGCACTCCCAGATATTTTTAGGTGTGAGCCACCTCCAAACAATTACCCATAAGGAGGACAGGTTCTGGCTGTGTCCTGTTTCTCGTAAATGCTCTTGGTTGTGTTGAGGTTGCACCATTCGACAAAGTCCTTGATCAATTTTCTGTAATCATCCTTCTGTATCCTCCTGATACATCCCACGATGACCATGTCATCCACGTACTTCTGTACATGGCAGAGCTCAAAATTGTTCTCAAAGGTAGCCTCTTTTTTAAAGAAGAGGCAGTATTAAAACAGACTTCGGCTGCAATGTTGAGAATGTAGAGTATTATACTGCAGCATCCAGGGCTAAGACACAACACAGGCGAAGCTACAACTAACATACTATATATGTTTATCATTGTAATTGTCTAGTCATGTATCCAAAAATGTTACATTGACATGGTAATGATGAGTGACCAGCTGTGTTGTACATCCCTCATATAGTATAAGCTGGGCAGGCTCGGAATCTCAACTGACCAGGTACACAAAATAGCTGTACAGTGATACCTTGGTTTCCGTTATTAATCATACAAAAACCGAGGGTCACACAAAAACCAAGGCAATTTCCCGGGTAGGAAATAATATAAATGCGATTGATCAGTTTCAGACACCCACAGATATTAACAAAAAAATTATTTTATAGACATTAATTATAGCAAAATAATCATACATGTCGATTGAATGGAACTTTTTATTGATGCAGACATCTTGTTTCTTCCTGTCAAATTGAACTGTGTTTCTCACCTTCTTTATCAAATTGCTAGCACTCGCAACTTTTTTGGCCCCGTGACGGGTTATTTAGCAAACGTACTCAATGAGAAATATACAGTGAGTCAACAACGTGTAGGGTGCTGTATTTGGGCACCTGATTTTGCGGAGCGATACAGTCCAAAGCAAACTGACTTGTTTGTTACATGCAATATTTTCCAAAAACCGAGGCAAAATGTGCGCAAAATATTTCAACAAAAAACAAATCCAATTAAAACTGGGGTTTTGGTTTGACTGTTCTTGGTTGTGCCAATGGTGTCAATAGAGAGTAGAGCAGTGGTGAGCCAAGTAGGTATTGCGCAATGGAAAGGGGCATTACAGCGTCAAGTGTAAATTTTTCACCTAAGCTACACAAAATGTTTCGGTTTCAAGTAACATATAAGTAGCTGATTCATTTTGGCATGATTTAATTAGGGATGCTCTGATTAGGGTTTTATGCTGCCGATTCCGATACCGATCATCCATGAATGAGATCGGACAATACTGATGACTTGGATTAACTGAAAATTTTTCAATTAATTTATGATGAGTTTTATTAGCCAGGGCCGCCATTAGACAATTCCAAGGGCCCCTGGCAAATAGGTAATGTTCATTAAACAACAACACACAAATACTGCTTGGAGGAGAAGACAAAATTAGTATTAATGACAACAATAGACACCTAAAAAGTTAGTACGCACCCAATGGACCTAATATCCACTTCCCTGGTGGAAGAAACACAAGATCCAAACTAACCGCATTGCTTGTTTGTTTTAAAAACAAAATATAACTGCTGTAAAAAAAATCACATTTGGAGTCCGAAGACAAAAACCTAGGCAGATAATTCTAACAAGTGGCCAATTTATCAGAGCATCCCTGTTTATTATTATATCATATGTGCATATTTAATGCATAAAATAAACACATGACGGTTGATGATTTGTACAAAAACCAGATTTATGAAGCAGCTTCTGTCTGAAATGGTCTGAGAATTCCTGGTGTGAATGCACCCCCAAACTATGGATCAAAAAGGGCTGTCACACTGCAAATGCAAACAAACTTGAACAAATACAAAAATAAATGTTAAATTAAGCAACACCATGACCAGCACAGACAAGAAGACAGAAGGACTTCCATTGTAGACATCTGCATTTCATTGGTGACCATGCAATTCTGTGGAGGATTTGTGCTTTAAGTGTTTCAAAATTGGGAAACAGGAAGGAAAAAATTGGGGATTCATAGAGAGGGAGTAAGTGACTATACTGCTCACAGTAGGGGGACACTTCATATGTACATGCTACTTCATGCTGTTTGCTAACTGAGTGGCGGCAGTCTGAATTGTCCAAAACCAGTGGGTTAAAATGTAAAATAGACGAAAAAGAAATAGTCCACCATGGGATATTTTGTTGTATCAATGCTAAAACTAAGATAATAGAATGTGACCAACTGTGCACTATATGGAAAAGTGACAAATAATAACAAATAAATCTCAGGGTTGGCACCTTTCTCTATATCTATATAATCTAAAGGCTCACCAAATTCAATAGCTGATTTTTTAGCCGTTACACAACCCCTCTCCCGTGGTTATGTGAAAATTAAGTTTGTATTTTTTTTTAGTTTGGATTGTGATTATTTCCACTGCAGAAGGTGCCAGCTGTCGTTTATAATTTGCAAGAGGAGCACCACTGTATGAGGGTGAGCAAGCATCCCATGAGTTTTGACTTTTGGACTCTTTGGAGTCTTTGTTTTTTTGTATTATGAAACGTGGCAGTTATCATAAATAACATGCAACAAGCGATTGTATTACCGTAGTTTTTAGCTTTGATATGTTGCGCATGTGCCATGCCCTATAACCTACCGCTCCAATTATGTCCTGCGCAAAACACTGAGCGCGGATCAGTGCACTCACACCTGCCAAAAATACAGTACTCTGTGTTGGCGTAGTGTACACCGTTCTGATTTGAATGTTGCTAAAATGGTATTAAAACATCAGCGCTACTGGTGGACTGATAGTATGGTATTTTATTGTAGGCCTTTTGCATCCTAGAACTTGCACTAGCCACATAATTAACAATTTTTAAAAACATCATTAAATAGCTGTGCTACATGAAGTGTTGATCAGTTTTTACCAGCAGCGATGCTAAATAACTGGGCTGTTTTCATGATGTCAGGGCTGGATTATGTGAAGGGATGCACAACTCCGCTTTATGAACACATTAAATGAGACAAATGGTGCTGGCTCTAAACCACCACTGCTTTGAATATAAAAAAGCACTTCCGTATTTATGTGTCCTGTTCTTTGTGTATTCTGTTATTATTATTATTATCATTTGTACATTTATTTGGAACCCTTCCTGCTTTATAGAATCAAGTCTCAGGTTGTACACACACAAGACCATTTTAACCACCACTGTGGTGATTTCCCCCTCCCTCTCTCGTCCCCTGCTGGCCATCACAGCTTTCATTTATGTGCCATCACTTTGGTATACACTGATGTATTACCGCAACTTCCCTAACCTTGCGCCATATTTGGCTTATATTTCATTTCCTAGTGGAAATGCACTTCACCCCAGGGATGCTTACAAGAGACAGTTTAAAAATGAAAAGCGCTAAAAAAACGTTATTGTTTTGGGCAGCTAGTTTACATGACAAGAAGTTAGAAAATGGGTCTCAGATGGTACGATACCATTTTTATTTCTGGCTTGCACATTGCAGTGTTGTAATGGTTTTGTTGTTTGTACGTGAGACATTTCAGATAAAAAATGTTCCTGTTTTTCTTGACATGGTTCTCTTGTAATGGGTCAGGCTTGTGCACTAGAGTACCAAGTGATTGAAATGTACAAATAGTATCTTACAGGCTTCTATAAGTGCTGAAAATGTTGGAGTGAGAAGTTAGAACTAATGAAAGCTGCGATCCCCATAGAAGCTAATTAATATGTAGCTGGAAGATATCATATTTTAATGAGAGCAATGCCACGTATAAACTTATATATGCGTAAAACCTCATAAATACGTAATCATTTTAATGTCATGTATATTTTAATTGCTTAAGAAAAGGTTGAAGAGAATAGAGAGAAACACTTACACCTCAAATGTCGAGCTAAATTCATCTGGTCAGTCTTCAAAAATATTTGTGTTAGATGTCAATTTTAAACCTGCGATCGGCTGCCGACCAGTCCAGGGTGTACCCTGCCTCTTGCCCAAAGCTGTTGTCAGCTGGGATAGGCTCCAGCATACACCCGCGAACCTGATGTTAATGATTTGTTGAGACAAAATGGCACTTTCTTTGATATCATTATATTACATTGCATATTGCAGTATTTGCTTTATTTTGAGCAAACGGTGTTTATTTGTTAAATGAATCCTGTGACATAACAGTAAAAAGCATGATGTGTGCATTCATTACACAATATGTGACCTGATATTAGTTTGGGGAAAGATCTGCTGCCGATATTGATATTGGTATCAGTAAAAAAAAGTAAATAAAGTGCTGGACAATATCAGCATATAAGATATTGGTAATGAAGGCAATATTAAGTGTCTACTTTTGGTCATTACCTTTCCTTTCTGAAATTACTTGATTTTTACTACCTGAGGCATCCATTTCTACTTAGGTTTGTTTCCTTACAAAGAGCGACACATGGTCAAGTAAGACTTTCTTGCATCACATGGATTCACAAGAAGTGAAGAGTGTTTTTTGGGTCAAATAACGTGTATATACACAATTGCCAGCATGCGGTCATAGAGTTATGCATCCCTACTCCATTGCTTTGTTCATTATTAGTTAAAAGCACAATGCAGTTGCCTTGTCATGTTATAAGCGATGAGCATCACCGTCAACATCATTTTCAGCAACATCATCATCAACTCCAGCCAAAGACTATGGAACCAAATCTAGCAATCATTCATTCATTTTCTATCCCGCTTATCCTCATTAGGATCGCGGGTATGCTGGAACCTATCCCAGCTGACTTTTGGTGAGAGGTACACCCTGGACTAGTCACCAGTCAATCACAGGGCACATATAGACAAACATTCCGAATCTAGCATAACAAAACAAAAACTATTAAATTCCATTAAATATTATGCAAATAAGCCAAAATAAGCCAAAATGTTCCAAAAGAAGGTGATTGGTTCCACAATGCTTGGCTTGGTTGCTCATGAGCAAATGAAGCACAACATGGTTTTGCAATGACAACCTCTGGCATGAGCAAAAACATGTACAGCACCGCTATGATGACCACCATCATGATCCCACCTAGCCGGCAGCCTCTAAATCCTACCCCTAGATCTTGACCCCCTCGGAGCCGTACACGTTGTACCCCTCCCTATAAGTGGCTAGATTCTGGGTGCTGGGAGAGGGGCTGGGGCAGTGGGGGGGGCTAAGGTCCACCTTCATGCGCTTTGCTTCGGCCCGCGACTTGTAACAGAACTCGACCAGCGCCACAAGCATGGCGAGGCCCAGGCCGCCCACTAGAATGTAGAAGACCCCGGCCACGTTTGACAGGCTCAGGGCTTGTGATGACTTGTCCTGTGGAGAGCAGGCGAGGGGGGTGGGGGTGGGGGGGGGGGGGGTGTTGATGTGTATTAGCGTGAAAGAAAGTGAAGGAAGAAAAATGAAAGGAAGAGAGAAAGAATCAGAAAGGGATATGGAGAGCAAGTTTAAAGGGGGCAGGGGAACAAAGAGAAAAAGGGCACATGGGTTAGGCACGTTAAACTGTAATCAACAGTCACTCAATGTGTTATAGACCTATTGATGCCATGCATTTCCCATTTGCTTAGTAATAAATACTCATAACTACATTCTACATGTACATTTACATCATCCATTTACATTTACAGTTTCCACTACTTGTACATACTATACATAGCAACAGATCTGCAACATGATACATCTGCACTGTGGTATCATTCCGTCAGTTGTGTTTAATTTCAAATGGATGAGGGCAAGCGTACGCCTTAGCATTTCACTGAACATCCAAAGCAGCTTGCATGTTTTATGCTTTAGCAAACTGAAAATGTCATCCTTGTTGTGTACTTCTGCTTGCCAAAATATGCTCATGGCATAATATTAATATTATGATTTTTCAGCAATTGTATAAAGTGAACAATTGTTCATTTATATATTAGGGGATGTTTGAAGATAATGGATTTCAAAACAATAGCTCTTGACACCAAAAAACAAATAAACAAAACCAAAAGTACAATAATGTATGTGTTTTACAGTGGAACCTCCTAATTATTCAAACATAATCAATTCCTGGACACAACATGAGAAATAATTCAATATTTAATGATGAAATGATCTATTCCAGAGGCTGCCATTAAGTATGTCATATTCCTACAAAATTAGACCGTTGCATCCGGTTGATATTGCTATAGTTTTTTCTGCCAATAAAGATATCGGTGCATGAGTGAGGACGTCAGCAACGAGCTTGCTAGCTCAGTATGAGCGAGATCTGGAATTATTTATATAGTATACGTTTTGCCTTTGGATTGTAAATATGAAATTGCAATTATTATCAAAGTATGACGGGGTAGTAGGTTGCCTTCTTTTAATACTTGTTTGTATAGCGTTGCAAATTGTGTTGTTGGCAACATTGTTTGATTGGGTCCTCCTTTGTGAATGTATTGCAATTACTGTCTTACTTATCGATTGTAGAAACATGACAAGTTATTTCATTTTCCTTGACTATTGGTCATATTGTCAATTTCATTAATTTATCCATTTTCTATACCGCCTATGCTCATTAGGGTTGCGGGTATGCTGGATCCTTTACCAGCATAATGAGGATGCTGGGATAGGCTCTAGCATACCCGTGACCGTAATGAGGATGCTGGGATAGGCTCCAGCATACCCGCGACCCTAATGAGGATGCTGGGATTGGCTCCAGCATACCCGTGACCCTAAAGAGGATGCTGGGATTGGCTCCAGCATACCCGTGACCCTAATGAGGATGCTGGGATAGGCTCCAGCATACCCGTGACCCTAATGGGGATGCTGGGATAGGCTCCAGCATACCCGCGACCCTAATGAGGATGCTGGGATTGGCTCCAGCATACCCGTGACCCTGAAGAGGATGCTGGGATTGGCTCCAGCATACCCGTGACCCTAATGAGGATGCTGGGATAGGCTACAGCATACCCGTGACCCTAATGGGGATGCTGGGATAGGCTCCAGCGTACCCGCGACCCTAATGAGGATGCTGGGATAGGCTCCAGCATACCCGCGACCCTAGTAAGGATAAGCGGTCCTAATGTGATGTGTGATATTCTGACATCATCATCTGTGACGACGTGTGCATGTTTCTTCTAACTAGCCGTGTTTTTGTGTGACTTTAAAGACATTTGTTTGAATTGAGAGGTACCACTGTATTTGCATTACTTTAGGATTATAATTTTAACCAATTGTATTGTGTTTACAGCTAAAATTGCGTGTTAGCAAAAAATGCCCACATGAATAAAATTTTAAAGAGGAAAACAGTATTCAGTGTTGCAAAAATGAGTTTTGGCTTTTCAAATGAGTATTTGAGAATGAGACATGAATGTGACGATATTCTGATGATAATCAGAGATGCATAATCCGATTGTATTTCTGATGCTAACTGCAATAAAATGAGTTTGCCACAGATTGCTACAGAAACTGAACAAGCGATCGATTATGTTTTAGCTGAATGCCATTCACCATCAGAATATGCATGAATATCAGTTTTCATTAGCAAAGCAAAGTAAGAAAGTCTTGATAGGACAGTAGTTGCAGTAATCTGGAGCATGTTGAGGATGAGAGTTTCAGGCTAGCATTCTAGGTTTTAGCAGCGTGAGACTGACCTTACTTCCAGAGTCCTTGGGTCCACATTCTCCCTTGTCATACCACCATTTGTTTTTCAGTTTGTCTAAGACGCCTGCTTCGCTCAGTTTCAAAACGGCAAGGTTTACCGGGGTTCTTTGCGTGTAAAAATAACATAAATAACATCATAGGTCATGTTATTTTATGTTATTAAATTCTTTCACATATACATTGCACAACTCAGTCACATAGTGGAACAAAAGTACTTTCATCTCGTAAACCGAGTGACCTAGCATGGCTCCCACTGGGTACATGTGTGTATGCTCGTTGAAGAGGGGCTGGGGCGGGGGAGAAGGAGCTAAGCGAGCTACAGACATATGAGTGGGACCCACCTTTGTCACTTCATGTAACACAACCATACTACCCTGGCTGCTACCTTTGCAAAGCACACGCAAATACTGTCAAGGCAGAAACATTCAGCTCAGGCTGTGATCGCATAGCTCTGTGCTACCCGGTAGAGACGGCTGAAGGTCCTCACTTTTCTTAGCATATAGTTTTACTTAATTCCCATATACTGTATAGCAATAAGCTCTTAAAATGAAGGCTGGTTTTGATTTTTGGCTTGAGTGTATTTTTTGTCTTAATTGTTTTTTGACATTTTGGCATGATTATCAACACTATGTACGGCACAGTACTGTATTTAGGGTGTGACCAGGATGGACAGGATCAGGAATGAGAACATCAGAGGGACAGCACATGTTAGAGGTTTTGGCCAGACTGAGATGGTTCGGTTTACACTGTATGTCCAGAGGAGAGATAGTGAATATGTTGGTAGAAGGAGGCTGAGTTTTGAACTGCCAGGCAGGAGGCCTAGAGGAAGACCAAAGCGGAGGTTTATGTATGTAGTGAAAAAGGACATGAAGGTAGTTGGCGCAAGAGGATACAGAAGACAGGGTTAGATGAAGGCAATTGGTTTGCTGTGGCGACCCTGAAGGGATGAGCTGAAAGGAAAAGAAGAGTATTTAGAAAGATATATTACAATAATAAAAATATCTGTTACTGTTTTATTATATATTTCATTTGTATTTTCCCAATAATATGACTTTGTATATATTATATATATACAAATATATATTATTATATATATGATATATTATGTATATAATATATATATATTTGCTCTATATTATAAGAAATTGTATACAAAATAAACACTATATTTAATTGTATGAAACACTATATTTTGCTATGGGGATGCTATATTTAGTCATAATGTAAATATAGTTTCTTTCAGTTAAAGTGCTTTATTGTACTTAGTGTAGTGTACAAAAACAGCGATGAATAAAAGCAAACGGATATTTTATCCATCAAATCAAATATTTATCTCATGATTGCAAAGGCAACCTCTGTACTCTTCGATTTCACTGTGGTTTTATCCATGAGATGTTTTAAATGCTGGGTAGTGGATTTGTCAATTTAGCATGCAGTACCTGACTGTTATACAATACAGTGCTGAATGCGCCTTCCACCTCCATCTTTCCCTGGAGTTGCCACTAGGAGGCGAACATTCCTGCCTTTACAGTAATTGCAAATTGTCTTCTTGAATCTCTTTCAGCACAGAACCTCCTTCGCATCTCACTTCTCTCTTTTAGGAATGAGTAGTGCCATTAGAGTAGTGCCAGCTATGTGTTGGTGCAATCACATTTTTGGTCCAATATTTATCATTCTGTAAGTGTTGTACCTTTGTCAAAAGCTCTGAACCTTTTTATGTGAAAAAAAGGTGCACGCCGTTGACAACAGCTGCAACATCGAATCTCTGTGAGAAGAGGCAAGCTGTCTCAGGAGGTTGTAGGGTATCACTTTTACCCTTTTTCTACACTCTTCACCAGGGCATATGCTTGCATTACTTTCCCAGGACAGGGGCCATCGCGGGCTCCCTAGCCGGTGATTGCCCCTGTTCCTTCAGGATGGGGTGGGCAGACAGAGAGGGCTAACCTTGGAATCCCCTCCCCCGCTGCCACATTCTCCTTTGTCATACCACCACTTGTTTTTCAATTTGTCCAACAGGCCCTGCTCGTTGAGCTTTAGCACGGCCAGGTTGACCGCATTTCTTAAGGTAAAAAAAAGGAGGAGGGGGAAAGGGTGGGGACAGATAAGATATTTTGGTCAGAGCAAAGGATGGAAGGACAGACAGACGTGCGGAGTAAGGTGGGGGCGGTTGGGGTGAGGGGTTGGGGGAGTTTGGGGGGGGGGCAAGGGAGAAAGGGAAGAACAACTAACGGTTGGAGTGTACAAAGATGGGATGCACCTCAGACAACACTATCTCACTTTATCTCTTTGACTCTCCATCGGCAAATATATTTTATAGAAAGCATTTTTATGCTCTTGTCTGGATGTACTATAACCGTGCAAGATTTGTCTTGTGTCAGATTGCTGCTGTACAGTGTGCTAAACGGGTCAGCAGCCTGCTGATGGAGCTCTTGTCCCCTCCCGCTGCTTTACTACTTCCTGCTAGTCAAAAAGTGTATGTGTGTGCGCGTGCTGGTGTGTATGTCTCCAGTTTCCTGCAGGTCTCTTGCTCACACCCCTGCGGTGACTGACCTCCAAACAAAATTCAGGGACAAAAGGCTAAACAATGTGTATTTAAGCCCACAGTGCTCAGCCAAGTTCCCTTCAGTGTTAAAAAATTGCAAAAGTTCATATTTCTACCATAAATGCATGGAAGGAAGTGAATTTCCGTGAAGGAGCATTCCTTATTTAGCAATGGAGTATTTTCTTAGTTAGAGCAAAATAACATGTTCACGACTTTCTAAGTATATTTGTATTATTGTATTATTCAAGTTCTGTAAACATGAAATAACACCCCTATAATCACCATTTTACTTGTATTACCTAATCTAATAGACATTGTAAAAGAAAATAAGCCATTTAAGATATAAATTAGACTTGTGTTTGTGTGTGTTACTATACATGTGTTCCGAAAGGAGCAGAGTGGAAAGACAGTAACGTTGTCAAAGTTGAGTTTTAGCTTGGCATGGTTTACAGGCACAACTGTAGCCAGTGTTTTCCTGCTGAATTCTACAAAGAATTCTGGACTACACTGGCGCCAACTTTTTACAAAATGTTATTAGAAATAAAGGAGAAAAATAAAATGCCTCCAACTATGAACTTAGCTAATATTACTCTCTTATTAAAACCAGGAAAAGACTCTACACTCCCAACTAGCTACCGCCCAATTTCCTTTATTAATGTAGATTTTAAAATAATCAGTAAAGCTTTGGCTAGAAGGTTAGAGAAAATTACTCCTTCCATAATCCATCCAGACCAAACCGGTTTTATTAAAGGTAGACACTCCTCAACTAACACACGAAGATTAATTAACCTCATAGATTATTCTTACATACAGAATTTGGAAACTATTATCCTTTCTCTAGATGCAGAAAAAGCATTTGACAGGGTAAACTGGAACTTCCTATTCAGAACATTAAATAAATTTGGGTTTGGACCGGGTTTTATTGATTGGATCAGAATATTTTATACCAACCCACATGCATGTGTGAGGACCAATGATCAAACTTCTTCAAGCTTTAGCCTTCACAGAGGCACAAGGCAGGGCTGTCCACTGTCCCCTCTACTGTTTTCCATATTTATCGAACCCTTAGCAGCGGCCATCAGACAACATGAAGAAATCAAAGGGATCCGCACCAGAGAAATGGATCACAAAATAAGTCTCTACGCTGATGATGTATTACTTTTTCTCCAGAATACTCAAGCGTCCCTTTCCCGCACGATTCAACTTATAAACAAGTACTCATCAGTGTCTGATTACTCTATCAACTGGTCTAAGACCACAGCTCTACCCATTAACTGTCACTTTAAGGGTATACCTGATGCCATAATACGGACAGGAAATATTCGATATTTGGGTATAAATATTTCACCCAAGTTGTCAGAGCTGACACAGTTGAATTACGTTCAGCTTTTGAAAACAACTGAGGGTGATCTTTTGCGGTGGAGACGTCTACCCATATCACTCATGGGGAGAGTGGCTGCCGTCAAGATGATGGTTCTACCGAAAATTAATTATTTGTTTTCAATGATACCCACCAAACCATCCTCCAAGTGGTTCAAGTCACTGGACTCCCACATCTCAAAATTCCTTTGGAAAGACAAACCATCACGTATCAGCTTAAATACGTTAAAACAAACCAAAGGCAGGGGTGGTTTAGAGCTTCCGGACTTTTCTCAGTATTTCTTAGCCAATCAACTGCAATATGTCTCCAAATGGCTCAAACCGAGTTATCCAGACGAGCCATGGCGAGATATAGAGCAAGCACTGTGTGATGATCTAGCAATCTGTGATCTACCATTCATCAGTTCAACCATTAAACATCATAAATGTTACAAAAGTATGAACATCAGCTCCACTCTGACAGCTTGGTGGGAATTTCTTAAAATAAACAAATGTTCCCTCTATCCATGTAAGCTGACACCCATCTGGAACAACCCTGACATCCTACAAAATAAAATAATGATAAACTTTCCTCTCTGGAAAAACAAAGGGATAAAACACTTAGATAATATCATAGTAGAAGGAAAGTTTGTGTCATTTGATACGCTCACCTCCCAATATGGAATCAGCAGCACCAAATTTTTAGAATACCACCAAATCAAATCTATAATAGGAAAAAAATACACGCCCAATCAATTGAACCTGCAAATGCCAACCAAGGTGGCAGAATTATGTAACTTCTGCGCCCCAAAGTTATTATCAAAAATATATAGGCTTAACAATAAAACAGAAGATTTAATACACCTACCGACTGCAAAATGGGAAACAGACCTACTCAGTAATTTGGATCAAAACACATGGATACAAATATGTTCAAATACATTTAAAATGACGAAAAACTTAAATCTACAGCTGATTCAGTTCAAAATTCTTCATAGGACTCATTATACAGGACAAAGGATGTTCAAGATGGGTCTCACAAAGTCAAATATTTGCTCACAGTGCACAAATAACTCTGTTGATAACTATATACATGCTGTGTGGTATTGTGCTCCTGTCCAAAGGTTTTGGCTTCAGGTATGTGAGGAGCTGTCCACTTGGTCCAAATGTAATATTCCAGCACACCCCACATTGTGTTTACTTGGCCATTTAGGTGGCATCAATATCGATAATAACACCTCACGTATGGTCCTTACTGCGTTATGCATCGCAAAGAAAACTATTCTCATGAATTGGAAAACAAAAGCCAATCTAAGTATGAACCAATTTAGGAACCTTTTATTAGATCATATCTCTTGTGAGACAATGTCTAGCTCTTTAAACAATCAATTGGACCAATCTCATTCACTCTGGTCCCCGGTGATTAGCTCTTTCACTTCACTCTGAGAGTTGGGCGGCTGGCGGAGGTGCCAGGGGCATACGGGCCGCTGGGGGTCCCTTGGGGAGGGGGGCTGGGCTACGCTGCTCTGCGGGGGACCGGTGTTTATCTCTGTGGAGGCTGGGGTAGGTCTGGTGCCGAGACGACCGGTTGGTGGAGGGGCGGGGGAGCGTGGGGTGGGGGCTGGGTCGTGACCGTCGGGCCCCGGGCCGGGTGGCTGGGCTGGCTGGGTGTGGGTGGGGCGGCACTCCTGGGCCCTGGGTTCCAGGGGCTGCCTCTACCCGGATGTGGGAGTGGGGGCGTATCTGACCCCCGGGGGCATCTGGGTTGGCCTGGACTTGCTGCTGCGGGGGTGGATGGGTGCGCGTCCCGGTGCCGGATTGGTGCCTGGGAGGACCAGGGTTGGGGGAGTGTGCAGGGGGTTGGGCGGGTGTGGGTCTGTGTGGGTCTGTGTGCGCGAGTGCAGGTGTGTGTCAGTGTGTTTGTGTGTATGTTGTATGTCGTATGGTGGGTGCAGGGGATTGAACAGAGGTGTGGGCACAGGAGGCAGTGGTGATGGGTGAGGTGTGTGATTGTGCTTGGATGGTTGCTGCTTCTTCGAGTGGTGGGGTGTGTTGCCCGGGTTCCTCTCTGATACGGGGTGGGGATGGCGGTGGTGGTGTTCGGGGGTGTGGGCTGCCGGGGTCTCCTACAGTGGCGCGCATGGTGGCTAGTGTGTAACATCTGGGTGAGGCTGCTCCCGGGCTGCGGTCGCTGAGCATCCGGGTCCTGGGAAACAGGGGTGCCTACTGCCCAATGGCTCGTCGTCTGGGAGGGAAAAAAATATATAATTTCCCTCCTAGTCTTACTATCCCTCGCACCCTCGCCCCCCCACTCCCTACAAACAAGCACATAGGATCTTGGGGAGTGCGCGTGCTCCATGGGGGTGTGGCGGGGGGGGTCACAAACATGACCTCCTTCTGTCATGCCCTGGGGGCCCCAAACTCCCCAGTTTTATTTACACTTTATTTATTATTATTTATTTACACTATACATAGATTCACGGACACCTCACATTCATTTTTGGGGGGCGGGGCTTGTGTCACAGGGTGGGCAGAGCTACTTAGCCGTGCTCAGCCGGCGGAGTGGTGTCACGCAGTTTCGAGTCCTCAATTTTAATTGCCTACACACACACATTTCACACTTCATAACCCTTTTAGTTGGGTGGGGAGGCGGGGACAAGAGGGTCCTATTACACCCCTGTTTTCTTGGACGCTCCCTGGGGCTGGGGGCGGTGGGGGGGGATTGTTTCGGCTCCGGGTCTCAGTCGGCGGCAGTGCTGGGAGGAGTGCCGGCGTGCCTGCCTGCGTGCGGCGCTCTGTGGATTTTACGGCGGCCGAGTATGATGGTATGGCTCCGTGTCTCGGGGGAGCTCGCGGTGATGCTGCTCGCTGCATTGGGGGGGTGGCACATCCAGGTGCATATGTGAAAATGTAGGTGTGTAAGTGTATGTGTGGTGGCATGTGTGAGTATGGGAAAAGGGTTTGGTGTGGGTACTGGGGCTGGGGTGGACGGGTCACGGG
>QODF01000005.1:1490467-1567523 GCA_024372805.1 Oostethus manadensis
TGAGGTTCTTCTGCACCCTTTCTTACATCCCTCACCCCACCCCCCACCCGTCCCTTTTCAGGTCAGGTCCGGCATCGAAATGTGGCGCAACAAAATTCATAATAAACGCAGTCAAATGTCAAGGGAGACTCATTTGGATTATGAAGTCTAGGAATAGAGAGAGAGAGTAAGGAATAGAGTTATTGCATAGTGTAAATGTAGCTCATAAATACTTGTGAGCAACCTGTGCGAATTGTTGTATTTATAATGAATTCCTAATATTATTGTTATTTATGCAGTTATTTACAAAAAAAATGTTTGTGGTAAATTTATTTATATTGTATTTCAAATGTTTTTTCCTCATTTATATTTAGTTTTTTGTATTAATTTGTAATTTGTTAAGCATGTAAAATGGGTGATACATTATGTTCCAATTTAAAATCAACGGCAAAAACAGTGGCATTTAATTTATTTCGTAAGCATATGTAAATCAGCAAAGAATGAGGAAATTATTAAATCTCTCTAAGGGATTTTGGATGGGAAATCCTGCATAAGAGAGTTAAGAGATATCAATAAAGACAGTGTTCTCTGGTGTGATCTAATCTAGAAATTATGAATGGATGATAGAGCAATGGATGAAAAAACAGTTCAAATGTATTTCTGTGTCATAAACAGCCACATATCAATATCACCATCATCTCCACTTGCATGAAAATGCATCAACTATAATCATCACAGTATATTCATCCTCACCAAAATGACACTATGAGCAGAGGCAGCCTCATGTGCACGCTCCTAGCCATGTTGCCAGTTCATGTTTAGGCTGATTGAGAGAAGCTAGAGACAAGAGCAGATTGTCCTGGGAGGATAGACCTCCCACTTACTGGCTGTCACCTTACCCTCATAAAAAGCACTTTTTGAAAGCGGAAGGCAATAAAGACCAGATAGATGGTGGTGCTTCGGTGACAAAAACACAAGGGGAAGTTATAGGACAGGCATGTTGCTTTGTCTTTCATGAGGCAAAAAGATAGAGAGAGAGAAGATAAACGGTCCGACTACTCTTTTTCCCTTATCAGACACTTTGTGAGAGTATTGCAAGGATATGTCACCTTTTTATTGCCAAACAAATGTCTGCTGAGGGAAGAAAAAACACATTTTGGTCTTGATTTTACTAAGTCAATCTCTATAAAAATTTCATAAAGACTTCTCGCATTGGAGAATTGGCAACCAATCCAACTTTTTAATCAGCTCAAGTCCCCCATTAGTCATGCCCCTCTAGTCAGTTGTATCTGTTTCTCTACAATTTCCCCCCTTTGGTTGTGGATGTAGCGGCAGCCGGTTTTGCCTCTCTTCATAGTTCTTTCATGTACTGCAATATATCTACTTCGTGAACATCATCATCATCATCACTGCAGTCTCTAAGCATGGAAGGAAGGATCACAAGAGACAGGACAGCAGACACATGGACAGTGTTACCTGATAGGTGGCCCTGTGGAAGAAATAATGGTTGAGCAACCCAACGTGACACCAGACAGAATGATGGAAAACGTAAAAATGATGAAGAGAAGCACCATGAATCAAAGGAAGGACTGAAGGCTTGAGGTGATCATGAGGAGGGATGATGAAAGTCTACACATTTTAAGATATCAATAGAGTTGCTGTTGGGTGGGAACTTGTAATGTTTTAAAGTACAATGTAGTTGTCCTGGGATGACTTGTGACATGCACTGATGAGGGTGTACACTGGCATCAGTGGAAGTGTTAAAATGGCAGAGTTTGATCAAATTGTGATGATGAGAAGTTTCCACCAGACAGCAATGGCAGTAGTAGTGTACATAAAAGGCACAGCAGGGAAGGTGGAATATCGCAGCAATAGCACAGTATCACCATTGTTACTGTTTCCTATTGTTACACTACTCCACCTACCTTAACTGTGAGCCTTTGGGTGTAGCAATTCCATATCCTTTGGAGTCCAGGTTCCCGCCGACTTTCATTGTGTCACAAGGCTTGCGCTGCTCCGTGTACTCATTCATGGTGGACTCCAGGAGGAAGGCGTACTTTCCTTTGGACTTGCGTACCCTCGCCACACCCTCTGCTGTGGTTTTGGTGAAGACGGTTGGCTCCGCCGACTTCATATATGACCACATTTTCTCATATACAGCTATTTTGGACCTCTGTGTAAAATGAAGGGCAACAATAAGCAGAAATGAATTAGTGTAGACCCAAAAGGTCATTTCCAAATAATCACGTTTTTCCTACAAGCTGCAGTTTACATTTTTAAGTAAAGAGAAAACACAATTAACAACAGAACAGAACAAGTTGATTTTCATTTTCTGAAGGGTGTATGACTGATTGAAGGGTGTGTGCAAACCAGACACGCATGCACATGGCAATATAAAATATTAAGGCCATCAATTAATTTTAATTTACTGTGTGATTAATTTATGAATTTATTATTGTCCCAGGCCTAATTCCCACTGGACATTTCCTGAACAAGAAATCTTGTCACGTTTTATTCTTGCGGGATCTTGTGGCACGGGATTTCATAATAAATAAACAATAAACAATGGAAACATACCTGATGGAAAAGTCTCAGCGTATATCTAATTATTAGTTCAATATATTCATATATATTCAGATATGGGCTGCACAGTAGTGGGTAGCATGTTGGCATCACAGTCAGGAGATCAGGGTTAGAATCTCCAATGGCCATCTCTGTGTGGAGTTTGCATGTTCTCCCCGTGCGAGTGTGGGTTTTCTCCGGGTACTCCGGTTTCCTCCCACATTCCAAAAACATGCATGTTAGGTTAATTGGCGACTCTAAATTGTCCATCGCTATGAATGTGAGTGTGACTGGGTGTTTGTCTATATGTGCCCTGGCGAGTAGTCTAGGGTGTACGCCGCCTCCCGCCCAAAGTCAGCCGGGATAGGCTCCAGCATGCCCCCAACCCTAATAAGGATAAGCGGTATAAAAAATGAATGAATGAACTTTAGATATGCTGTACTACAAAGCAGATTATATACCCAGATAAGAGATCACAGCGGATCAAAACACCACCTACTGACCAGTTGTGGATGACATGACAGTCATGGACAATCGTGTGGAGATTGGCATGGATAGTAAGGCCTCCCTCCACATGACACAACTCCTGTTTTTGTTGTTGTTGTTGTGGTGGGCAGAAAAAAAAGCGTCCACACAGTGTTGGGGTGAAAAAGATGTAATACATAAGGCACACTTACAGTTAAATATTGGCATGCCAAAGATTAATGGTTTTGCCAAAGATGCCAATGTTTTTGGCCACGCCAAATCAGCCTAATGTATACAGCCATTGGCATTTTTGGCCAAAAACATTAATATCTTTGGCATGCCAATATTTCTGGCCATTCTGTAAATGTGGCGCGGTAAACAGACATGCAGACAAAACCGCGTAACCCACCAAAACTATAGAAGAAGAAAGAACACGCACACGCATAAGGTTCATTGTCTTCTGCTTGTCTTGTTTGTCTAGATGTATAATCAAGTGGAATTACTTCTGAGAGTCACTTTGGTGTGAAAGACCAAAAAACAAATCAGAACTATCAGTGATATCGACTGGCAAGACTCCTAGTCAAAATATTCAGATTTTATGTTGGCTTTTCTGAAGCAGTAAACAACCGGTCACTTCTGGTCACGTGATGTCATCGCTTCCAGTAACGACAAGGTGACGTCAGATTTTCCTATTCTGGAAGCCATTTAAAAAATATATCGTTTCAGGGCACCCAGAATGCTGTTGCAGTGTGGATGTAATGTTAAAAAGATAAAATACTTAAAAAATACAGCTTCATCCTGAAAATGTTCCCATGTGGATAGGCCCTTTGAGTTAGGAGCAGAGTTTTCCAGGATTGGGCTTTTGATTTTCTCCATGATTAGCATCAGGAAAGTTGGTCACTGGAGGGTGTGGCATATCTGCCAGCTTCCGATGTCGTTATGTTTACAATAACACACGTTGAAACAGTGTGCTTTCTTTTAGTTACCCTTTAACTAAATGAAAGGATAAAAATACTTGAAAGAACTGTCAGTTTAATGCAGTAACACAGTAATACATACTTTTAACCACAAATGTGATTCTTACCATCTCTATAAATGCAAAGTTGATGGTGCAGCTCTTGTGTTGGATCTCATTAGAATGTGCATGTTTAAATGATGTGCCTACCATTTATTGCATGCACGCTCATGGATTGTCCGCAGACCCACCGTAATCAAGAATGAAAACAGCTAGCAGAGGAATCAAACTGTCATGCTGCACAAGCATCCCATCTTCTCCCCGATAGTTATTCTCCATGCGGCTCTATTCCTGAGAGCAGCACCCAATGAGGTGTACGTTTGTTTCTGCAGCGTATGCGTGATGGACACATAATACTGATGCTCATATCAAGAGCGTAAGCAAAACCCTGCGCTCGCCTTTCTCTCCCATTCTCTCTTTTTATTCTTTTTTATGACTTTGTGTGTCCTCCAAAGTCCATCATAGACACAACCTTCACACTAACAACTACTTAACGCCCACACTGCTGTACTTCAGCCATCCTGATCCTGAAGCTGAGTCCCATTTATTATTACATTTGTTAACAAGTCTGCCTAGGGACAGTAAATACGTATTACTTGCACAGTTTATTTGTATGTTAAGAATTCATTCTTTATAAATACAATCATGTTCCGTTTGCACTAACAATATACAGTAAGTACTATTGTGGTTGTAGTTTGCAGTGATGTATAACCACAACATGTAGTTATACCCAGGCGAGTGAACCACTACACAATTAGTGACATGACAATCAACACCGGTATTATCATTATAATTGTACTTGACAGTGTTTATTAAAACTGAGGCTGTTGCAACATTTTTGATGCAGATCTTGAGGTACCACTTGATAAATTGTGCAAGTGGTCATAATGCTCCATTGGGTGGTGTATGTGTGATGCAGCAATAATGACTGTGCAAATATACTGCAGCTCAGATGGGGGAGGGGTGGATGTGTGACAATATGAAGTGACTCTTTCCAGATTCTTGAACAATGAATGAGGCAGTGAGGGAGTAAATGGAGGCTGAAATTCACCTTCAAGCATCCACACTTTGAAAAACACATTTAATTATACATCGACACACATATCTGCTCAGAGGAGGAGATGAGGCACACAAACACACACACATACTCACGAGTGCATCCATAGGCGTCTGGTTACGCTCATGTGCGCTTGTGCATACAAACATATAGTCACACAAACAGACACACAGATAATTAACGGTGGTGGTGAATCCCCCTCAGCTGTGGGGGAGTAAATTGCTTTTTCACCCTCCACAGATTTTAGCCTGCTCGTTATGTTGATGATGCCAGAGCAGTTCACAGAAGCAAAAACTGTCTGCTCTGATAGCCGCCACCACTACCCCACTCATCCAAGCTGCCACCCAACACACTTGTGTCTTTCAAATCTGTTATTTGGACTATATGAGCACAAATGATTTGGAATGTTTCTAGAGTGTGGCAGAACACTTTCGGTGTTTCCTTCATGTCTAAAGTTGTTATTGTCACCATGTTAGGATGGAAGTCATGAATGGATGAAGCTAATCTAGGTATTCTTTCAACCACTTAACTCCACCCATCTGTCATGTGTTACCTCTGCTAAAATAAATCACAGCGGACTGTAGAAAGCCTACATGTGTAAATCCAAACTGATTTTACCTACATTTGGTTCATGATATGGGCCCAGGAAAACATTTTGGGACCCAGGTTTTCCATCCATCCATCCATCCATTTTCTATGCTGCTTATCCTCATCAGGGTTCTGGGTATTGCTGGAGCCTATCCCAGTTGACTGTGGGCGGGAGGCGCGGTGCATCCTGGACTGGTCGCCAGTGAATCACATTGCATATACAGACAAACAAGCATTCACACTCACATTCATACACATTTCTTTTGTCTTTATTATCGTGATAATAATGCGTCACCTTTAGTTTCAGTCATTCGTTGTCAATTTACAATTAGTTGTCCTGATAATTGAATTTAAATTTACAAAATTAAAAGTGATAATTTTACGTGGCATTGTGTCATACGTGTCCAAGGAAAACTTTCTTAGGGAGGGGAAGTTCCCTCTGGCTTCAGACAAGCTTTTATTTATCCACCTTATTCCTAGCCCCCATTTGGTCAGTGGCACAGTTGTTGAATGACAGAGGTGTGATGACACTTGAAGATTTCAATATCAAATATAATTTACATGTAAGCAAAAAAAAAGAGTTCCAAAACATTTTGAAGGCCATTCACCGAAATATTCTATCCACAGCACTTATTGTTTTTCAGAATCCTACCAACAGAACTCCTGAACTTCCCAGCAGTGGGTTAGATATTATTGCCAGCTGACTAGCCAATTCTAAAATTTGAAAACTCCTTACAGATGCTTCATTTCCTTAGATTTTCAACCCAAACTCAATTTCACAATTATTCTCCAATGATCAAAAGGAAAAAATTGGAACATTTTACCTGAAACTTCCCATCCCTTCTAAGGCCAAGGAAATTCATTCATTACAAAGTCCGCTCAGGAATTTACCCTTCTGAAAAATTTCTTAGACGCAGGTTTTTTTGAGGATAGTGTTTGTTCCTTCTGTGATGGGGATATTAAATGAACGGAACATCTATTTTACGATTGTATATATTGTAAGGCCCTCTGGGAAGATGGTCATTTCTGGATTTCCTCCAAAATCCCAAACCGGTCTGAATTCTCTGTAAAGGATATCATTTTTGGAATGCTAGAAGGAGAACAAAAATATTTAAATGTTTTGAATGTAATTATAATTTTAGGTAAATTTTTTTATCCACAAATGTTGTTTCTTGAAAAGTAATCCTACCTTCTCCACCTTTCACAAGAACTCAATTCAACTCAAATTCACGGACAAAAAACAAGCAGTGGACTTCACACAATCAAGACCTTGAAAGTCACAGAATGCCCCAAGTTTTTTTTAGTTTATTGAGTTATTTTTATGTATTTATTTTCATTCATTCATTCATTTTCTGTACCGCTTATCCTCATTAGGGTCACGGGGATGCTGGAGCCTATCCCAGCTGGCTTTGGGTGGGAGGCGGGGTACACCCTGGACTGGTCGCCAGTCAATCGCAGGGCACATATAGACAAACAAACATTCACACTCACATTCATACCGATGGACAATTTAGAGTCACCAATTAACCTAACATGCATGTTTTTGGAATGTGGGAGGAAACCGGAGTACCCGGAGAAAACCCACACACGCACGGGGAGAACATGCAAACTACACACAGAGATGCCCAACGGAGATTTGAACCCAGGTCTTCCAGATCTCCTGACTGTGTGGCCAATGTGCTAACCACTCAGCCACCGTGCGGCCCGTATTAATTTTTTCATTTTTATTTAATAATTTTTATTTTTTCATTTTCATTTTTCTTTTCCTTTTATGAAAGTTCCTTCTTATTTGATCTGTTGTCATTTAGCCTGGTCAGGCCTTAATCTTTGCTTGACTGTTTTCTCACAGTCTTTGCCAACGTTGTGTGTGTATTTGTTAATGTGTGTGTTCAAATAAAAATAAATCCTAGCCCCCATGAGCCTTTGCGTAAATTATGGGCGAAACTTCCGGTAGACACCGGAACTGGCGTTTATTTACACTACAACTTATGAACCGATCACGCAATTACTCTTTTTTTTGGCTCGATAACTACATATAAATGTTGGAACACCAGCTGTCATGTCTTAAACAAGGCAATGTAACAATTCCGTTGCTTACTAAAATTGAAAAAGTGGCCAAACAGCTATAGTAACATTTTGACTACTTTCTCAACTCCATTGCGCCAGATGGCGAGGCTATGAACAATCTTAGAAGCTCCGATGCATATTAATACCTTCATAGCAATAAGGTTGGTCGGGTTTTGTTGAAAGATGTTGGCCACAATCTTATGTAACTAAAAGCAGATGTTGAGCCAACAATGCTAATAATCGCGCAATGTATAATTTAAAGGTAACTAAGCAGGTAAGGTAAATTCACAACATTAACTTTATTTACAGTACATGGATCTGTGTTCACCAAATTGCCATTCCAGGTGACATATATCAATCTAACGATTGTTTGAAAGGTAATCCATCGATTTAATCGATACTAGGAAATAACGCATTGGATTTAAGACGTTAAGGTTTTATATGGATAAGTGTTTTTTAGCTATTTTATTGATAAAGACGTTAAACGTTACCCTTGTAACAGTTGGATTTGTCGCAAGTCGTTTAGTCATGCCTGTTGACTGGGGCACAGGGATGATGTCATGTGATGCTGAGCATACTCTGTTAAAAAAATCAGTGTGGACATCCTAAAATATGCAATTTTTTGTAGGGTATGGGGTATATTTTCCTTGGTATACATGTTTGTTGTATAAGTCAACCGGTGTTGACTTCTTCCTCTTCAATTTGTAATTTATACTGAGTGTTGGACCACAACCAAAGTTAAGTCCAACTTGAAGCCTTTCAAACTCATGGATGGGGGCGCTCAGGACAAGATAAAAGGTACGTAGCGAGCCTTAAGTTTGTGCATGTTTGTGTTCTGGTTGAATGGGGGGCTTGTCGTTCGGGAGCCACTGTTGTTCTGGGGTATGTTCCATTTTTTCTTGCAATGATACGCGTGTTGATGAAACACCTCCTCGTAGCTTTATTAGCGTCTGTGCAAATGTTACAGTATATATGATATTCATTCACTTTAATATCTTTCTGCACATGAAATTTCATTCAAATCTGGTGGTGCAAAAAAACTTCTTTAATACTTTGGTTAGAGGAGTGAATGAGGTATCAAATTAAAGTTAGTCATGCTTTGTCAGATAGCATTAATCATTCAACATGTTAATTTATTTAACATCAAGTGTTGGTTGTACTTTGTTCAAATGGATATGGATGAAGGAAATCTGGAAGGAGAAGAACAGGTTATCCTTCCAAAATAGCCTGGGAAAATATTTTTTGGTATGCTAACCACCTGGATAAAAGTTGTTCTGGTTTTACTAGTGTTTCATTTAATTATTTAATTTAATCTCTTTTTTTTTTTTTTTTTATGTTCTTCGTGTGTTCAATGTAAAATGTGAATCATTTAGGAATTAATATAGGTATCATTTATATTCAGATCCAGTTCAGATTTAAACTAAAGATCTTAATCTATCACAATCTAGGAACAAAAATCATCCGTAATCCGAGGACCACCTCTTTTCTTCACCACCCACCTGGTGTGGAATACATTCCTGTCCCGCTTACCGTCAGAGCAGAATTGTTCTGCTCTGCTTTATGTCAGACTGTGCTTTTCAGGTTTTCTTGAATACAGTGACTGTACTTCTGTACTGTCTGTCGTTTTCAAATACATTTTTTCACATTTCACTGAAAAAATGTGCCAAAAATATGAATTTTAGCACCTTTTCGTTGTCGTGTTACAGTATGGTTTGCTAGTGTAGAGTGGAGTTAAAGATGCTGCAAGATAGCTAGTGTGCAATTGCATGTGAGAAATTAAACGTGAAGAAAACAAAGGCAGCAAATAAAAAAAGAGTTGGATTATGACTGGAGGAGGATTCAAAGCCGTTTCTTGTGATTGTTCATGTACAAACACAATTAGCATGCTGTGCTTATCTTTTTTGTTTAATTTATTGGCAAGTTATATGCTGGCATGCTGCTATGATGTCATGCTGTTTACGCAACAGACACCGTTGTTGCTATCCTGCAGTAGAAATTCAAGTCTGATGCAGGTACATTTTTTCACTATTGACTAGAGGTGCCGTTACACAACTCCAAGGCACGTGACGAATAGAAAATTATTAACTCTTGGGTGGATGTTTTTTTTCTCCCTTTATTTGTTTGGAACTATTTTTATATTATTGTATTGTACTATTTGACACCAACCAAAATTTATGATTCATATGAATAAATAGGAAATATTTTGTTCAATAATTAATTAATTCATAATTCATGTTCATAAACAACAACACAAAAATAGTGTTTGGAGAACAAGACATAAATAGTATAAAACAAGCAATTAGTAATAAACAAAATGTCAGTGTGGTAAAAAGTCATATTTGGACTCCTTAGACGATTGACTGCGGACAGCTAGACAACACGTGTAAAGTAAGATGCAAGAGAAGTCAAACACCAATAGGTTGGACGCGGGGGTGATCAGACACACTGGCATCGATTGGCGTTGCCTGTGGCTGTCAAACAGAAGCCATTTGTGTTGTACAGACTGTTCTAATGGCAATACAGGACAAAATGCGTTCCTTGTCTGCTCAATACGGGTGTTAAAATTGTATAGGCCTGTGGCAGCACCAAAGAGATATACAGTATGTACGGGGGGCGGGGGAATCTATTGGAGGACAGATGCTTATCTGTTCCAAACGGACAACGCACTCGACTATTAATTGAGACAATGCGTCTAGGGAAAAAAAGGCCATCATGTGAGAAAATACATATAGTATCTGTAGATGTGAGGTTTTCATTTCTATTTTTACGTCGCACAATTCAAATGCAAATGATGAAATGCACAAATGCCATACCCTGAAGAACTCCTTTGTAGAACCTGAGTCCAGTGTCCCATAGGCTATCTCTGTCTGTTTGGCCAAGTCCTCGGCACTCTCAATGGGGGAAACCATTCTCTCCACAGTGAGGAAGGCAGCAAGGTTGGCTGTGTAAGATGAGATGATGATAAGGGTAAAGAACCACCATACACCTCCTACTATACGTCCAGACAGAGACCTGGAGAGAAGACAGATGGAGGCAGAGGAGGGAGAGAAAAGGAGCGAGGAGCAGAGGAAGTGAGTGGGAAGCGTGAGGAAGAGAAGGATGGGTGCAACAGAAGGAAGAGATCAGACAGCGAATTTGAGATGTATGTTTGTAAGTCGACGATGAAGGACCAGGGATGTGTGAAGGTTAGGGGGATAAAAAATACATGAGAATAGGAGAGTTGTGGGATTAGCAGAGGAAAAAACAGACAAACAAGCTTAATTATTATCACAGTTTGGCAAAACATTTTTACCACCTTGAATGACTGTGGGCAAAGAATAAACCGAATAAACCACTTTCATCCCTTGAACTTGTTCAACAACAACAAAGACGCAATGAAAGTGATTTTGTAATTTGGGCCCTCTTCCCGTCCTCACAGCCTCGCTTTTATCTTCCTCCATGTTTGCTTTTTTTTATCCGACAACTGAGAGCAAGCATGCCACCTTAAATACCAGTTCGCTTTGTTTTTTGCTGAAACATAGAATAATTCTGAAGTTCTTCCTGGATGTCATTTAAACCTCTGCACAAACCACTTATGGCATGCGTGCAACAATACACCCCAGTAGAAGTAGAAAGCGTTGTTGGCGACAAGCGTGATCTAAAAAAAGAGGAGGAACTTTTATGTTGTTCATTATTGTTAAAAAAAAGGTCATCGTAAACTCGCCCATTAAACAAAAGACAACAGGACTTTTTTTTTTTTTTTTACTGAATATGCTGCTTTTCCATAAGTGGCAGCAATTTTTGTCCAAGAATTGTTGAGAATCTGTTCATAATAATCTTTATGAGCCGAACCATAAAGATGTCTGTATTTTTAAACCTTGGCAAACAGGAGCTCTTGCTCATCCACCATGGTGTTCTGCGCAGGACCGTGTAGTTAGAAAATTCTTAGGTGCGCCATGTGGAAAGTATGGGCTGCATGAATGCCATGAACGTAATTTGATCGTGCGGAACCGTGCTGACCTCGCAGTGACCAAGCAAACATAAACTAAGCTTTAATTATGCATGCCATGCATTTTTTTACAAGCATTTAGGAAGTGAATAGGTCATTAATAAGGACATAACAGCTAAAGAAAAGGAAACATGCACAGAATGCACATACACACATTTTTTAAAAATTCCATTAACACTTATTCATGTGACCTATGTGGCTATTAAGTCTCTCCTTAAAAATAGTTCGATATGCCAGAAAGTCCTGTAGATATTGAAGTCTTTATTTTACCGGTTTTATGTCATATTTGGGAAAATCCTGTTTCTCGGGTCACAAGTCCGTTCGTAGACTGTGATGTAAATAGAGTTTGAGTGTAAGTCGAAAATATACCTAAACTATACCTAAATTAACTCTCAAGTCACTCACACTGAACACAGAACACATGTGAAAGCATAACAAACAATAAAATACAAGAAATAAATGAAGCCCTCTCCATGAATCACCACCTTACCGTGGATCCTAGGAGCTATGTTGTTGGGGGTTTTATGCCCCTGGTAGGGTCTCCCAAGGCAAACAGGTTCTAGGTGATGGGCCAGACTAAGAGTGATTCAGAAGACCCTTATGATTAAAATCAAGAGGAGTGACCGAAACCTCGCCCAGACGTGGGACACCAGGGCCTCACCCTGGATCCAGGCTTGGCGGAGGGGCAGGCAGGCGATCGCCTAGTGGTCGGCCATTCATCCATGGGGCCCGGCGCGGGCCCAACCCGAATAAGCAACACGGGAGCTCTCGCCCGCAGACCCACCATCTGCAGGGGCAAGCATAAGGGTTCGGTGCCATGCAATTTGGGCGGTGGTTGAGGGCGGGTGTCCGGGCGACTTGGTCTTCGGCGGCTAAATCTGGTTCTTGGGATATGGAATGTCACTTCTCTGGTGAGGAAGGAGCCCGAGCTTGTGGAAGAGGCTTAGACATTCCGACTAGACAAGTCGGACTCAGTCAGGGCTGAGCTGTCAACTGATCACCACCTGGTGATGAGTTGGATTAGATGGCGGGGGAGTATGCCAGACAGACCTGGTAGACCCAAACCGTGTAGTAAGGGTGTGCTGGGAACGTCTGGCAGAGTCTTCCGTTCGTCCGGGCCGAGATATTGAGCCTGGATGGGTTGTATTCCATGCCTCCATTGCTGAGGCAGCCAGTCAGAGTTGCGGCCCGAACCCTATGGTGGATACCGGAGGTTAGGGCTGCCGTCAAGCTGAAGGAGTCTTATCAAGCATGGGGGACTCCCGAAGCAGCTGACAGGTACCAGCAGGCCAAGCGGCACGCGGCTTTGGTGGTTGTCGAGGCAAAAGCTCAGGAATTTGGTGAGGCTATGAAGCACGACTTTTGGTCGGACTCGAAGAGGTTCTGGCAAACCGTCCGACACCTCAGAAAGGGGAAGTGGTTCCAAGTTCACACTGTTTACAGTGCAGACTGGGCTTGCGGACCTCGACTGAGGATATAATATCAGTCAGTGGAAGGAATATTTTGAGGCCCTTGTCAATCCCACTGACTGCTCTCACTCACTGCTCTACTCTGAGCTCCTCCCGGATGGCCGAGCTCCTCACCCTATCCGTCACCACGACGGTCCGGTACAGCGACCGCATTACTGCGGACGCTGCACCGATCCGTCTGTCGATCTCACGCTCCAAACTTCCCTCACTTGTGAACAAGACCCCGAGATACTTGAACTCCTCCACATGAGGCAAGACCTCACTCCCAACCCGGAGGGTACAGTCCACCCGTTTCCGACTGAGAACCATGGCCTCGGATTTGGAGGTGCTGACTCTCATTCCAGAAGCTTCACACTCAGCTGAAAACCGCTCCAGTAAACGCTGAAAGTCACAGCCTGATGAGGCCATAAGGACCACATCGTCTGCAAATAGCAGAGACGAGATCCTAAGGTCGCCAAGCTGGACTCCCTCAACACCTTGACTGTGCCTACAAATTCTGTCCATGAAGATTATGAACAGAATCGGTGACAAAGGGCAGCCTTGGTGGAGGCCAACGTTCACCGGAAACAAGCTTGACTTACTGCTGGCAATGCGAACCAGGCTCCTGCTTTGATTGTACAAGGACCGAATGGCACGTAGTAGCGGGCCACCAATCCCGTACTCCCGGAGCTCCCCCCAAAGGACACCGCGAGGGACACGGTCGAATGCTTTTTCCAAGTCCACAAAGCACATGTAAACTGGTTGGGCAAACTCCCACATACCCGCCAGTACCCTTGCAAGGGTGTAGAGCTGGTCCAGTGTTCCGCGACCGGGACGAAAACCACATTGCAGCTCCTGTAGCCGAAGTTCGACTAACGGTCGTGCCCTTCTCTTCAGCACCCTGGAGTAGACTTTTCCCAGGGAGGCTGAGGAGTGTGATCCCCCTATAGTTGAAACACACCCTCCGGTCACCCTTTTTAAAAAATGGGGACCACCACCCCGGTCTGCCAGTCCAGAGCTACTGTTCCCGACTTCCATGCAACATTGTAGAGGTGTGTCAACGAACACAGTCCCCCAACAGAGCCTTGAGGAATTCAGGGTGGAACTCGTCTACCCCCGGAGCCTTGCCACTGGGGAGTGATTTGACTACCCCAATTACCTCAGCCACGGTGATAGAACTGTCCACGTACGTATCCTCAGACTCTGCTTCCTCTATGGAAGGCATGTCAGTGGGATTGAGAAGGGCCTCGAAGTATTCCTTCCACCGACCAACTATATCCACAGTCGTGGTCAGCAAGCCCCCGTCCGCACTGTAAACAGTGTGAACTGGGGGCTGCTTCCCCTTTCTGAGGTGTCGGACGGTTTGCCAGAACCTCTTCGAGGCCGACCGAAAGTCGTGCTCCATAGCCTCACCGAACTCCTCCCACACCCGAGTTTTTGCCTCGACCACCGCCGAAGCCGCGTGCCGCTTGGCCTGCCGGTACCTGTCAGCTGCTTCGGGAGTCCCGCAAGCCATCCATGCTCGATAGGACTCCTTTTTCAGCTTGACGGCAGCCCTAACCCCCGGTGTCCACCATCGGGTTCGGGGCTTGCCACCACGACTGGCACCGACCACCTTGCGGCCGCAACCACAACTGGCTGCCTCAGCAATAGAGGCACGGAATACGGCCCATTCGGACTCAATATCCCGGTCCTCCCTCGAGATGCAGGCGAAGCTCTGCCGGAGATGAGAGTTGAAGACTCGACGAACGGGAGATTCTGCCAGACGTTCCCAGCACACCCTCACTACGCGTTTGGGTCTGCCAGGTCTGTCCGGCATCCTTCCCCGCCATCTAATCCAACTCATCACCAGGTGGTGGTCAGTTGACAGCTCAGCCCCTCTCTTCACCCGCGTGTCCAGAACATACGGACGCAGGTCTGATGATACGACCACAAAGTCGATCATAGACCTGCGACCTAGGGTGTCCTGGTGCCAAGTGCACTTATGGGCATCCTTATGTTCGAACATGGTGTTCGTTATGGACAAACTGTAGTTCGCACAGAAGTCCAGCAACAACACACCGCACGGGTTCAGGTCAGGGAGGCCGTTCCTCCCAACCACGCCCCTCCAAGTCACACTGTCATTGCCCACATGGGCGTTGAAGTCTCCCAGTAGAACTATGGAGTCACCAGCTGGGGTGCTCTCCAGCACCCCTCTGATAGACTCCAAGAAGGCTGGGTACTCTGAACTGCCGTTCGGCGCATAGGCACAAACCACAGTCAGGACCCTTTCCCCAGCCCTAAGGCGTAGGGAAGTAACCCTCTCGTTTACTGGGGATGACTCCAACACAGAGGCACCAAGCCGGGGGGCTAACAATAAGCCCACACCAGCTCGCCGCCTCTCCCCAGCGGCAACTCCAGAGAAGAACAAGGTCCAGCCCCTCTCAAGGAGTTTGGTTCCAGAGCCTAAACTGTGGGTTGAGGTGAGTCCGACTATATCTAGTCGGAATGTCTCCGCCTCTTCCACAAGCTCGGGCTCCTTCCCCACCAGAGAAGTGACATTCCATGTCCCAAGAACCAGATTTGGCCGCCGAGGACCAGGTCGCCCGGACACCCGCCCTCGACCACTCCCCAAATCGCAATGCACCGGAGCCTTATGCTTGCCCCTGCAGGTGGTGGGTCTGCGTGGGGTGGGTGTGGGGGTTTAGGTGTCTGCGGGGGGATGGGGTGTGGGGTGTTTGTGTGTTTAGTGAAAGCTAATTTTGTTTAGCTTTCCTAAACAGGCAAGCATCAGGCAGAAGTGGTTGGAATTGCTGATTCCCGGGCAGCAAGATAAAAATATCTTCACACAGGACCGTTTTGTGAACATGGGCCAACATGAAGCTAGACTATTCGGACTGTTGCTGAAGTGTGATGGCTTTCCAGCGTTACTTGGTCGTGTTGAGTCAAAAGAGCAAGCTGTAAGCAACAATCTATTAGTGTCCTAACTGTGTTTATTTTTTGTAAGTAATCGAACAAAAGCAGTTGTCTGTGTAGAATTAT
Source organism: Oostethus manadensis (assembly GCA_024372805.1). NCBI lineage: Eukaryota > Metazoa > Chordata > Actinopteri > Syngnathiformes > Syngnathidae > Oostethus > Oostethus manadensis. The sequence continues at coordinate 1,506,658 of QODF01000005.1, forward strand.
AGTGTGCATACAGGAAGCGGAGGGAGTGTTACCTGCATGCCTGCAAATGACAAGCTCACCAATGTTTTAAAAGCATACATTTTAAAAAGATAAATTGCTTTTTACTATCATCTCCTCTACCGCCAGATTTAGGAAGTGGGGCAGCTGTCCGGAAGTCCTCGTGAGCAACTGAGAGTGTGACGAATCACAGCGGTGGGGGCTCGGCGGGAGGCGTACCTGGAGGAGGACCGGGAGTGAAATAAATTACACTGACCGGTTGGGCGAGAGGCAGGAAACCCAAGGAAACAGTACAGAAAGAGACTCCGATCCTGGAAGAAAGTTTTCTGTGCAGGTTATTGTGTGTAACTGCTATATACAGTCCAGAACTCAATAACAAGGCCCAAAAATTTGTATAATAAGTTTCCTTTAACTAAAAAGATAAGTTATTCTTTCTCAGTATGGCAAAGTAGGTTGCATTGTATTCCTCCAAATAGCACGAGGCGCACACTCCATTCTTGTTTCTCGAGCGAGTTTTGTGTTTACAAACCAAAATATTCAATACATTTATGGGTAACCTGTTTGGAAACTTTGTAACACGGAACCTTGTAAACCAATGACTACTTGTACATTTTTATTTAATTGCAGGTGTGTAATTTAATACACAAGTTAATTGATTTAAGTGGAAATATTACAATTGAGACATATTGTTCAAAAATAAGAACTGAAAATGAATTTGAATCAATAATGTCAGCTTTGATGGATGTCTTTTTTAAATAGTGCAGCTAATATTAAAGCGTGGTATGTTTGCTGTGCCTTGAGTTGGCAAATTATCTACATTACTTAGTGTGTGTAGGATGACATGCTGTAGAACCTCAAGGTCAAATACATTTTGTTTCTGGTTGCTGGTCAACGGCCAGTTTTACCGCTTTTCCACTGTGGTGAACTTTGGTGTTGGTGCAGGATTATGTATGAGGTGAAACCATGTTGGCTGCGGACTGACTCCACACCAGTTGCATTTTCTTTTGTCCTGGTATATCACAAGGGTTACACCTCTGATCAGCAGATAACAGGAAATTTCAAGTGTTGATCCTTTTTAAATCAAAACACACAACTCACTACAGTCCTTGACACTGCACAATATTTACAGGTAGAAATATAATATATATATATAAAGTTTGCTGCCATGCCCCAATTTCTCATATACATTTAAAAACACCAAAACAAGATGGACGAGGAGCTGAGGTCAAGGGACACATACGCAGTCACTTACGCACACACACTGCGAAATGGGAGTCACATGGTCGTGATTTATGTAGCATTAAATATGACCTATGACATATGACTTTGGACCTCGGGGTCACCCCATGTTTTTCTCATGTCCATTTTATAATTTCCATGCCTTTGACCACAGTCACGTCCTCGTGATTTATGACATATGACCTGTGATCTATGAAATATGGCCCTGTGAAGTATGGAATGTGACCTTTGGTCATAAATCAAGGGGACATAAATCAGAGTTTGACAGCATGTCCATCTTCCTACCTCTCTGATACTATGTGGGAATGCATAAAGGTAAGGTTTAATTCATTACTAATGTGCTTATTTCTCGGGTTAATTCATGCTATCAAACTGCTTGTTACCATACACATCAAACATGGACGTGTAATCTTATGTCTTAAAACCCCCCAGAACCATCCTGGGGGTTTGTGGGAACAGGAGCCAGTCCGTGGGTCCAAAAGGGTTGAGGCCTACTGTTCTAAGTAACATGTTAACTTTCTTAGCTGTCTTAAAAAGCTGCTATCGAAACAATGAAACGCTCTACTTGTTATGTAGTAACAAATAATGGCTTGTTGGTCCAAAGTTTAGTGCAACTTCTGGTATATCCCCCCCCCAAAATGTTTAAATTCTGTATCGCCACAGTTGGACGTTTGTCTTTTAAGGTTCCACTGCAGAGGTGCAATCATGCATTTTCCCTTTTACATAATGGGTTGACAGAGCCATACTGTCACTGGCAGCATGCGAATGAACCTTCAGGAATTTATGTGGGATGCTGTCTGTCATTTTACAGTCATCTAAAATGACTCAGCCACCACAGACCTGCAGAAAGCCTGCACCTCCATTTAAATTCCTCACCACTTACAAGTCCTAGAGAGAGAAGACACCTGTGAATGAGAGCCAGCCAAATGGGTCACATCTAAAATGGATGAACTTCTGACATTTAACATTTCAAATTGTTCTCTATCAAAGAAGGCATCAAATAGAAATGTCCTACAGGGAAAAGGCTGTTGCCCTTGACTTGTTTTGTGTGTACAAAGAGGAGGAAACAAGAAAAAAAGAGGTAGTTATTAAACCGCATTTGGCCTTGCACCAAGTTGGAGATGATGTTTACATTCTGGAGGTTGATATCATCTGAATGATGATATCATTCAGATAAGGCAATGATGGCGAGTACACTTGCATGCATGTGTATAATGTGTATGTGCGTGTGAGCGTGTGTGTGTTGCTGGATAAGCATACTGAGTGACGCCTTTGATTCCTCATGTGATGTGAGTGTAAAGACATTTGTCTGGCGGTGAGAATGTGGGTGTTGGTATGCAACAGGCGACTCATTCTATGGCGGCTCATGTATCATCTATGATAGCCAACAGACTGCCTCCCCAATCGTGTGTGTGTGAAAGATTAATGACTCACTGTTCATTTTTCCTGCTTGTCACACACACACACTTATACACACACACACATTGTTCCACACAAACACACTTTTCGTTTGCATGCAGCACGTCAAGCTTTTTCTCACCCTGCAGATGTGAACTATTCAAATTTATGTGGCAGTTGCAAGGGCATCAGATCCTGTTCTTTTTCGGAATTTATGATGAATGAAGATGCATTCAATGATTCAGTTGTCAATGTATTTATAAATATTAAAAACTTCATGCACATATTGACAGTAAATAAAATCACATTTTGGTCTATGTGATGGTAAAATTTATTTAAATAGCACATTTCCAACGGTTCAAGTGCCCAAAGTGTTGTACAGCATAAAAAAATACAATTAAAAAAAGTACAATTAAAAACAACAGTAAAAGAAAATGACACTAATAAAAGTGTAAAAACAATGCTTGGGTAACTTGTGTTAAAAGCTAGTTCATAAAAATAAGATTTCAATAAAGATTTAAAATGTTCCAGTGTTTGTGCAGATGTAATGTTTAGGGGAAGCCCATTCCAAAGTCTTGGAGCTGCAACAGAAAAGGCCCCATTGCCCCAAGATTTAATATTAAATCTTGAAGCAGTGAAAAGCAACTGTGAACTGGACCACATAGTGCTAGTGGAGGAGGAGCCAGAAGCCAAACCTGCAAACAAGGCTGGGCCCAGAATAGAGCTTTGGGGCTCACCACAGCCAGGACCAACCATTTTCAAATTAAAGTGGCACATAGTAACAGAAAATGACTGATAAATGGGACCAAAAGCAGTGGAGAACAGTGCCTTTAAAACCTACATATAAGTCCAAACATGACAGAAAGATAACATGGTCTACTATATTGAAGGCTAACAATAAGTCTAACATTGGAAGGCCAGCAGAACTGCTAGAATCTGTAGTTAAAAGAAGGTTAAAAACCCTTACAAGTGCAGTCTCAGTACTGTGGTACAATTTAAAACCTGATTTGAAAAATTCAGAAATATCATTAATCTTAGGTTGAGCTTGTAACTGAGATTGTGGAACTTTCTCTAACACCTTGGCCTATAACTGGACTGAACATCGGGGTCTAAATTGTGTTTTTTTTTTAAATGAATGACTGCACTGTAGCCTGTTTAAAGCATGGCGGACACAACCTGTAGCAAGAGAAGCATTAATTAGCCTCAGAATATTACTCCTAATATAAAGCCCAAAACATACTTCAGCAAATTAGGTGGAAGACAATCCAATGAGCAATGTGACGGTTTCAGATCATGGACCACCTGTGAAACTTCCCTCAAGAAAACAGACTGAAACTGCTCCAAAATAGCTGAACACACAGGAGGAACACACGGGTCAACAGCAGAAGTTAGGACAGAGGACCTAAGTGCTGAAACCTTGTCAGTGGAAAAACACAAGAAACTGATCAATGATACTTTATGAAGGTACCATGCCAGCATTTTCACAGCGTTTCAAAATGTGATTAGGCACATTAATAAAAACTTCAGAGGCCTGTGAAAATTAGCAGATACAAGGTTTGACATGAACTTTGCAGTCTTAACAGTTTTTCGGTAATTACAAAGCATTCTCTTAGTATACTTTATACAAGAACATATGGAATATCATTCTTCCAATGCCTCTTAGCACATCTGCATTCACGTCGGGCATGTGTTCTCATTTAGCCATGGCTGAGCAGCAACTTCCGTGCGCTTAGCCCTCAAGGGCTCAATCAAGTCCAGGATGTCACTACAAGTCAAGCTAAAATGTTTAGGAGGAATGCTAAAATGTTGTCCTCTAGCAGCATGTTTCAGCCATCGATCATAAGAAGCTTCTGAGTTTAAGTGTGTGGCGATCATACACAAGTAAACCTAAGACATTGCGGAAGATTACAAAGGGCAGAGCAAACAACGGCCTGAGCAACACCAGGACACGTGTCGCCATGCACATTGCTGGCGACATCTCATGTGTGGAGTTTGCATGTTCTCACCATAGCCATGACACATATTCATATTATCATGTGCAACACCCAATAGCCACAAAATAAGGATACAAATTGACTCACTCAAACAGAGAGACAGTCAAAATGACCTATACACTTGATCCTTTAGCCCATCCAAGAGATTATTTAGTAGAAGTATTTAGTAAACAACGGTAGAGATGAAACACTTTTTTTTCGATGAGGACATTGACGGTGACAGTGATGTTGTATAAATGTCTGAACAAGATTTATTATGGTGCAAAATATGTAGGATGGTGGTCAAATACCATTTTTCCCTATTTGTTTGTCATTCAGCATTAGCAGGAGTGGAATGGAACAGTATCAGTCACACAAAACACAGACAGGCCAATAAGAGCGGCACACAAAAGGTTCTGCCCTCCGAGTACAGAAAACAAAAGTTTTGAATATAGTTGTTCTATTTGAAAAGGTAATCTTGGTTAACCTTGATATTTAACTTTGGGCTGCTGGTGTCTCAAAGTAAAAATTATTTGTGGAGAGTGCAGACAATTGAAGTGACAAAGCAACCGTAACTAAGCGTTCGCGTCTTAACAAAAGATGTGTTCATTTATAACAGTTATTGTCGTTTTCTACATTTTATGTAAATTTTCTTCCAAACCTGTCCTCCAAGACAATTTGTATCATATATATATATTTCCGGCACGGGAAGTGATCCAAAGCAATAGTTACTTCCACAATGGCATTGAAGATATGCTGTTGCCATTTAATTGGATGGCAAAAACACACTGTGCTGGTCACTCCATGTTATTGTCGCCTCGTTTGGAAAATAAACTCCAGGCTAGAACTGGTGGTTAGTCAGTGTTCATTTTATGGCTTTCGTACATACAGTGTTTTAACTTGATATTCTGCTTTGTTTTAGCCTTTAGTTTCATAGTAGTGTATTAAAATTATAAATAAAGGGGCTTGCACAAATGTACATTTACATTTAGTTGCAGTAGGTTACAGTTACTGTAAGCACCTCCAAAAACTTTTAAAAGAGAATTGCAGTGATATATTTAGTTTTTACAAGTGGATTTAAATTGGTGAACTTGTGACCATTGCAACCTGGTAAGCTTCAGTACACCACTGTAGTTTGTTAGTCATTCTATTAGATGGATCTGTTGCAGTCATTAAGTATGCAGGCCACTCGGGGCAATTTACTCAATACATCACTCACACAAACGTACACACTCACACACACAGCGCCAAGCATGTAACCCCAGCTAGCAGTGTGCACAGAAGAGCGCTGTAAATTCAGATTACTCATCTATTTCCTCTGAAATGCTTTCTGACGATCAGTTTACTTCACTCTCATGCGCTGCATCTTGGTCCTCCTCCTCCTCTGCCATTTATGTTCACAATTCCAGTCCAAATATCCAACTGTCCATCACTCCCCCTGCCCACCCTTTCTGCAGTGACCTTGCCAATCAGAGATATTAACATCCCAGAGGTCAGTATTTAAAGATGACGAGTGTATGAGTGGAAATGTCAAGGTCAGCCTGACAATATGGGTCATTAATGCCTTTTATATCTCCTGCCAGTCACTCCATTTTTATGTAAACACGGAGGTGCAGGATTTACATGTCTGTCTGCTTGTGTCTCTTAAGTACTTACATGCTCCTAGTCATGAAAAGTACATGCATTAAGACATGGATTAGACTCAGCATGGGTAGCCTTGAAAAGATCTGATGAACGAGAATAAGAAAATCTGATGGAGAGATTGAATGCGATAGAATGTAAAAGGAGAAAGAACCAGAGCCTGATCTCAAAAGATAGATACAAAGATAGATCGAAAGAAGATGGAGGCAACAGAGTGAGCGGAGAAGAGCTAATAGAAGTGAGTGTAATACTCAGGCTGCTGCAGGGAGCAAGGGATGCACACAGCATACCAATCATGGAAGCTCAATACACAACACATGCTGACTTTCACACTCACACACGTGCAGCATATAGATTGAAACAGCAATACTTGCTGTTTCATATGCTGTTTCCCAATAGACACTCATGAAGGTTGCAAGAAAGACAAGTGCTGAAAAAAAATACAGCAACTGACAAGAAAGCGATGAAATAATTATACACTGCTCAAAAAAATTAACTAATTAATTAATTTTAATCAGAGTATAGCAACCTATCAGTCAAACCTCTGGAATATTGATCTGGTCGGTTAAGTAGCAGAGGGGGTTGTTAATCAGTTTCAGCTGCTTCGTTGTTAATGAAATCAACAACAGGTGCATCAGAGGGGCAACAATGAGACAGACCCCAAAACAGGAATGGTTTTCCAGGTTAAGGCCACTGACTCCTCATCTCTTTTGTCTGATTTTTTTACTGACTGACTTTCTACTGCTGTAGTTTTTTATTTGGCTTGGATCAACATCTCTTTTGATAGCATGGTGCGGTACCTGGACGCTACAGAGGTTGCACCAGTAGTCCGTCTCCTCCAGGATGGCACATCAATACGTATCGTTGCAAGAAGCTTTGCTGTCTTTCCCAGCACAGTCTCAAGAGCATTGAGGAGATTCCAGGAGACAGGTAGAGCTGGACAGGGCTGTAGAAGGTCCTTAAACCCTCAGCAGGATCGGTATTTGCTCCTTTGTGCAAGGAGGAACAGGATGAGCACTGCCAAAGCCCTACAAAATGACCTCCTTTTTCACTTTCATTTTTGGGGTGTCTTTGACTTCCCCCCTCGATAGGGTGATCATTTTCATTTCTATCAAATTATGTGGCATCATTTTGTTACTAATACATCACCTACTTATTATCAGGAAAGATATTGAAGATCATTTTTCCCTCCGTTTAGATCCAATGTATTCAAAGTATTCCTCAATTTTTTTGGAGCAGTATATAATAACAATGAATCCGAAACAAAAGATGTGCATCTTCCTTGGGAGACCTTTTGTCTTTCTTCTTCAATTCCAGCTCCAATGTAAATGTCATCCTCAATATGTTGCTCTCTACTGACATGCCAAATAAGGTTTGAGAAGGGAGAGGATAAAACAGGATGATCTCATGGTCAGGGCAGATGTTCCGAACTTGGAAAAGGTTCTTATGTGCACCCTCTGAACTGCCTGGAGTGAGTGTTGGAGCCATGGGCTGCCATTTACATATACTGCGTAATAGGCTGCCACCACGGGATATACAGTACGTATACTGCTCGTTATTACCTCTTGGGTCATGAGTCAGGTCATATAGTTCACATTTGTGTGTGTATTGCACATAACCTACCCAACAAAACTTTGTGGAGATGTCAGGGCATAGACCACACAAGACGGCATCCAGTTTTGGTCTGGATCCAGGTATACACCAGATCAAAATTTTATGACCAGTGAAGGATTTACATCTTGCACTGTTGGATCTTAAAGGTAATGGAATGCTTTTATATACATACTGTGACGATGTAGTAACAGGTACAAAGTATCTTTCTAGAGCCCTATGAAATCCTCTTTATTTTTTCCCCAAATTATGTTTTATTTTGTTTATATTGCCCAGTAATTGGGAAATGGATGGCTTGGCTAATTTTTCTAATTGGATGCACACATTGCTACAAAATCTTCATGAAACTGTAATGCCCATGCTGTAGTCCCCGATGCAATTCCAACTGCATATGTAGGATATTTCGTCTACGGTTAGACGCGTGGCAAATGGTGGTCTTATTTTGAAGGCCGGAAGGATGTTCTGTGTGTGAGAATCTCTTTACGGCTAAGGCAAGCTTGGTGCAAAAATAAATGTGTTTCTTGTCTTTTTTCACCCAGAGCACACAATCGCACAAGCATGCTAGCTTCCATTCACAGAGCGAAGCTAAGAGGAGGGTCCAGTCCAAATTGTGTGTTTGTGTTTATTGTAATTTCAACATGTTTAGTTTGGAAGGGGGCGGTTTAGTGTTTGTAATGCGACTCCAAATTTGTAGCCTTACCTTTTGGTACTGCAAGTGCGGCACTGACACGATACGAGCGAGTCTGTAGTGAAGCTGGTCACTAGCTGGCTAGTAGCTAGCCGGTGTGTTCTGGCTAAAGGTCAGTGTGCCAGTAATGATGGACAAAATAAAACAAAAGCTTTAAAGAGCTTTAAAATGCAAAAAGAGACTAATTTGAGTAATCAATTTATAGCAAACAATCATTAAGTGAAATACTTCATCAATTGATCAACGATTTAATTGATCAAAAAACCCACCAAACTCTCCAAAAATAAAATTAGCAATGAGGAGCTGTCCCATTATTAAATGTTAATCACCTCAGAAATTGGTCTGGCCATGCTTAATGCCATGATTAAAGTTTCGAGGAGGCTAGTGAGAATGTTGCTCCAGGTGGTGAAGATGGCGCCTGATGATATTTTGTCTCGCTCCCATTGCTTCTGTTTGTATTTGAAACTCTATTTAGAAACTCCTTAAAATCCAACAATCCAGTAGTGCAAAATGTAAATTATTGCAGTTTTTCAAATGGTCTTAAATTTCTGTGCCTTGCCTGGATGTTCATTCATTTCATGCTTTTATGGCAGAAAACCTTTTTTTTCCCCCTTTGTTGACTGGAGAGGATGTACAAGGCAAGAGCTCTGCTGAGGATACTATAAACTACAACTATTTTGGTGCTTTTCTGAATACATTTCATGAACACAAGACCGCAAGTGGTTGCTGATTTCCTCAACCTTAACCTCGGATTGGCGAGAGGGACAGATTCCTTGAAATCAACGAGTTAAATGTGCTGAAAGCTGCTACGAAGCCAAGCTAACCGGCTAGTTAGGAAACTTTAAAGCAGTTGCCTAGCAACAATGCCAAACAAACAATTGTAAAGGATGCTGGCCCTGGATACATGGACTCAAAATCACAAGCGTCAGTCTTGTTGCCAAATGCGGAGGGGGAGGACAACTACAGCCATGGGTTGAATACATCAGAAAAACAAAAAGAAAAACAAAATGTGGTGGAGGAAAATTTCTGGGAGACCTGGATGGAAGACTTTACAAAGTTAAAAAAAATGAAGATGGAGATGCAGGAGATACGGGGGGGTTGACCTTAAGCATTTGCAGTCACAGATTCCTGGTGTACAATCGCAGTCTCATCGAAAAGATCCTAAGGGTCCATGATGATGTCATAAACCTTATGGGCGAAAATAGAGCACTGAGAAAAGAAACTAAAGCTCTGAAAGAAGAAATCAAAAAGTTGCAAGACAAAAATGTTGCGTTGTGTGCTGCTCTTAAAGAGGTTAAAAACCCTATGGCAGATAATAAAGCACTACGCACTGATATCAAGGCTTTGCAGAATTACATAAAGCCACTATTGAAAGAAAATGCTGCCTTGCACGCTGCTCTCAAGGAAGCTAAAAACCATATGGAAGAAAATACAGCATTTTGCAAAAATGTTAGAGTTCTACTGAATGATATCAAGACATTATTGGAAGATAATGCTGCCTTGCATGCTGCCGTTAAGCAGGTTAAAACCCCCAAGAAAGTAAACAACGCATTTTGCAACCGCATCAATGCTCTACAGGAGGATATCAGGACACTATTGAAGGATAATGCCGCCTGGCGCACCACTATGGAGGAAGAGAAAGTAGCAAAGGATAACATGACCGAGCAAATGAAAACTATAATGGATAAGATGGATCAGAATTCAAGAATGAATGATGTGATCCTCACAGGGCTCAGAATTACCCCGGGGTCAAAAGATAGGGAAACTCATAACAGAGGAGAACCAGATGGAATGAATGTTCCTTCAGCAAAGCAACAGATTTTCAGCTTCCTACATTTAAAGGAGGTGGCTATCGATATCAACACCATTGATACTTGCATCCCAGTGTATGGCAGAAACAACACCACACCTGTCGTCATCAAGTTCACCAACAAGGAATTCAAAACTGCACTGCTGAAACAAAGGAAGAACTTGAAAGGCACAAACGTCTACTTAAATGAGCATCTGACAAAACACAACGCTGACATTGCCAAGAAAGCATGAGACTTGAGTAAGCAGGGAAAGATACAAAGTACTTGGAGCAACGGGAAAATATACATCAAGCTACATGGATGTCCAGGAGAGGCAGGAGTGCTGGTTGTCAAAGATATCAATGATCTGGATGCATACTAAACATCATATAATCATGACCAGGATAAAAGAGGATACAACGCACAAAACTGTAAGAGGGATTACATTCAATAATACGAACATTGATATCAACGTTGAAAGAGCACGCTCAACAAAGTATTAAAATCAGGAACCCATGTACTTACATTTAATCACACTTACAGTACAACACCAAGACAGGAAGATGACGATTCGGATATCAACAAGGGAAGAGGGAAGGAAAGAGGAGGAAAAAAAAGGGGAAAAAAAATAATAAAAAAAAGAAAAATAGATACATGTATGTATGAGTATGTATATAGTATATATGTGTATGTATGTATACATATGAATGTATGTGTGTATGCATGTATATATATACACAGTATGTATGAGTATGTATTAGCAAATCATGTGAGAATGGGGTAGGATTAAATAAGATCTGCTTCTTCCTACTCTTTTTCGGACATGTAGAACTGAGGAATGTAACATGAATAATTCTTTGTGCAATGTATGCATGTTTGAAAAAAACTAAACCAAACCAAACCAAAACCTACCTAGTGCACTTAATTTATTTCCACTTTTTCTTTCACCAAATAGTATCTTAATAAAATCTTTGTCATTCATTGTTAATGGCAGTACTCCAGGAAATGGAAGACTGTCGGAAGCTTCTACCCACAAAATAATTTAAATGCAACGTCTTGGTTATCCATCCATCCATTTTCTATGCCACTTATCCTCATTAGGGTCGCGGGTATGCTGGAGCCTATCCCAGCAGACTTCGGGCGGGAGGCAAGGTACACCCTGGACTGGTCACCAGTCGATTGCAGGGCAGGCTGAACTGAACCGACGATGAAGTAGAACTGTTGCTTCAAGTCACACTGGATTATAAAGCCAAAATAAAGTGATGTGCTGTGTCAGCATTTGTTGTTCTTTTCAAAAATGAAGAAGAAGCAGATTTTGCTGCAATAGCGACAGTAGGCTCACTAGCTTCAGCAAGACAAAAACAACAACATACGGTGCCAGTGACGTTTCCGTGTTTGCGGTTTTAGCGCATTTGTAACGGGGTGGAGCTATGACCCAAGCATTTTCATAGAAGCTGGGGTGAGGCCGTAATTACGTAGCTGCGTAAATGGCGTCTTCAAATTTTTCCACTCTGGGACCCTGTAAAGTGTTCTTTTACAGACCCTGAAAACGTTGGCTTCGTCTGGATGATGCATGGGTTTGATAAAGTATTTGTGCGTTTAGGACTCGGATCGTTTTCGTCTGGATGGATCTTAAGATTTTTATTTGGCATATATAACTGCAGGAATAGTGGTCTTTATTGCAGTCGGGCTATATTGGAGGTGACAAGGCCGGGCCATGTTAGTGATGAACACCAGCATCGCGTTAAGTGTCACTTTATGACAAGGACACACACATGCACACTAGGGCTAACTGATAGAACACTTGTGCGTTTCTATTGTTGTGAAACTGCACAACCGCTATTTTCTGCATGTGTGTGTATGAAGCTGGTGTGTGAAGTGTACTGCATTGGCTGGTGCACTTTATGTGTTATAGTTGTATGCACATGGTATGAGAGTTTTCTATTTTTTTAGCACTATGGTTAGAATTGGCCTGTCATTTGCACACAGTTGAAAGGACAGGGAGATGACAATGGTGCTGGTGAAGAAAGTACAAAAAACAATTTAAAAAATGGAAGATGAGAGCAAAAAACCAAAAAAACAAAAACAAAAAAACACAAGGGGACAGTCAAAACTGAACTTTTGTTCTTGCCACAAATGTGAAATGCTGTTGTTAAAACAGGCGTGAAACCAGAGAAAAGAGAAAAAAGGTCCTTAAGGTAAAAAAGTTTGCACTGACAGACAGCCTTTCAGGAGTAGTTTGTTTTTAGGGTTTCTTTTAGTGCAGATGTTGAGTGAGGGAGTGTTTTTGTCCTCAGGCACTACACACACCAGTAAAAAGCCTTTATTCATCTGTTAAATTCAGTGTGTATAATTGTGAATAAAAAAACCTAGTCTGAATATGCCTACTAAATAAATGTTTGACAATTTAATAATGCCACATTATTTGTGAAAATACAGACCAAAAATCTGAACGAGATGGGTGAAAAAAATAAATTACTTGAAATACTTAGATGAGATGTTGCTGTACAAGGATGACATTATGCTGTACGGCAAGAGTAAGTGAGACATCGACTGACTGATCCATACCACCAGGATCTACAGCATTGACATGGAATGTCATTCGGGCTCGATAAGTGTGGTCGGATGGTGACTAAGAAAAAGAACGTAGTCCACACAGAGGGGTTCTCAGTCCCAGAAGGAACAATAGCAGACATTGAGGACAATTAGCAGTACCTTGGAATACCACAAGCAGATGGCAACCAAGCGCTAACAAAGAAAGCGGCTACTGCCAAATACCTACAGAGTGCGGCAAGTCCTAAGAAGCTAGTTCAAAGGCAATGGCAAGTCCCGTGCAATAAACAGCAACGCCCTGCCAGCGATCAGATACCCTGCAGAAATAATAAGATGGCCAAAGGAAGAGACACAGACCACAGATGTTAAGATTCGAAAGCTGCTGACCATGCATGGAGGGTTCCATTCCAAATCCAGCACCCTGAGACTGTACCACACCAGACAAGACCCATGGTGTAGGTTGTGCAAAGAGGCCGCTGAAACAATCCTGCACATAACTGCAGGGTGTAAGATGCTGACAGGGAAAACATACATAGAACACCATAACCCAAGTCGCTGACGTAGTGTACAGAAAACATCTGTGCAGAATATGGACTGGAGACCCCATGGTCAACGTGGGAAACACCTCCAAAGGTGGTAGAGAATGACCGAGCCAAGATCCTGTGGGACTTCCAGATACAGACTGACAGAATGGTAATGGCAAACCAAACCATTGTGGTGGTGGACAAACAGCAGAGGAAGACCTTCGTGGTTAACATAGCAATACCAAGTGGTTGCAGCATCAGAAAAAAGAGAAAGCTGGAGAAATACCATGTGCTCAGAGAAGAGCTGGAGAGGGCTTGGAGGATAAACGCAACAGTGGTGCCCGTTGTCAATGGAGCACTAGGCACCCAAACTGGAAGGGTGGCTACAGCAAATTCCAGGAAAAACATCAGACATCTTGGTACAGAAAAGTGCAATTCTGGGAACAGCAAAGATAGTGTGCAGAACCCTCAAGCTCCCAGGCCTCTAGTAGAGGACCTGCGCTGGATTAGGAAGAGTTTTTCTTAAATATACATATGTGTGTGTGTGTATAAATACACTGCCTGGCCAAAAAAAAGTGGCCACCTGGATTTAACTAAGCAAACAGGTACGAGGTTGCTGCAGTTGGTCAGGTCTAGGTTCAGCAACACTCAAAGAATTAGATCAGCTGACTACCTGAATATTGAATGACCAGGTTATTCCATCAATGGATGTTTTCTGTCCAGATGGCACAGGAATGTTCTAAGATGACAATGCCACGATTCATACTGTATATATATACTCTCTATATACTGTATATATATGATAGAGCTGGCACGCAAATGATGACCTCATAAAACCGTATCGTGAGGCAATAACAAGCCTGCTCGCTCTTTGCCTGACTAACATTTTTTTCTGTGGTTTTGAATTATTACCAAGTGTGTCTTAGAGATATTAAATTTGCCAGTTGCAATGACTGCAAACCAAGACTTATTCCTTAAATACTTCCAATTCCCAGGGTGAAAGTCATCAATCGGAAAATCATGAAATGTATCATTTGCACTGGATAACCAGCCCTTTTCTATCGTGCAAGATGCCGGAAACTTGTGGAGTTCCTCAAGCAATGTTTTCTCATGCCCAATTGCAAGTATTTCTCAAATGTTTGCTTACCATATTTCTCCTGCTAATGCTGTATCCTTTAGCATCACACGTCGGTATCAGTTGATAGAGTTTATCGGTATTAGTTAAGAGTAGGACAATATCGGCATATTGGTTATCGGCAAAAAAAGCTAATATCGGACATCCCTAGTTTTTAGGTCTCGTTTAAAAACCTCTAAAGTTTTGTGGGGCCCTTAGGTGGTCAGGGAGGGTTTTCCACAGCCTTGGAGACACAAAGGAGAAGGTCCAGTCGCCCATGGTGCAGAGCTTAGTTATGGGGCTTAAAGGGTGTTTTTGATTGTAGACCCGAGGGGGTGTAAGAAAGTATGGGGGGTGAGAAGTTCCTTAAGGTATTGGGGGCCATGTCCATGAATGCACTGATGGGTGAGGAGGGATATCTTGTATTCTATTGTAAGTGGGACAATAGCCAGTGAAGAGATTTCAGAATGGGGGTGATGTGATCATATTTGCGGATGCTCATCAGGGTTGTGGCAGCGCTGTTCTGGATGTACTGTAGTCTCTGTACTCTCTTGCTATAGATCCCGATGAGAAGTGCTTTGTAGTAGTCAAGCATAAGGAAAACAAAATGCGTGGATAAGCTTCTCTGCATGTGCCAGGTTGAGTTGTGGATCAAGTTTGGCGATGTTCCTGAGGTGGTAGAAGGAGATCCTACAGAAATATTTGATGTGGATGTTACAGGTGAAATTGGGAGTCATTTTAGAAACCAAATTGGTGTCAGAAGTCGAATGGGGGATGTTTTGCCAGAAAAAGTGATACAGGTAAAGAGCGGAGCTGATGGCTTCTGTTTTGGAATTGTTCACCTGAAGAAAACTGAGCTTCATCCATGCCTCTAACTCTTGCAGACAGGTGGTCAGTATAGATATTGACGGGGAAGCGGAACAAGTCGGGGTTGTTCTTAAATATAATTGCGTGTCAACAGCATAGCAGCGGTAGGATATCTCATGCCTGCTGATGAGATGAGAGCCCTTAGAGGGTAAAGAGGGTAGGGTGCAGCACCGAGCCTTGAGGGACACCACAGGTGTCATGGTGGGTGTGTGACCTTGCTTGTGCTCAGTCCTGTCGGTAATATGAACTAGTTCTGTACAGTGCCAGACAGTCCAGTGGTTTCAGACGTTGATGGTCCAGGAGGATGAGTAGGGATGGGGAACGGGTATCTGATGCCATCAGGAGGTCATTGGTAACTCTGACCAAAGCTGCTTCTGTGCTATGACTAGGGTGGAAACCCCTCAGTGGACATTACTACACTTAACTATCTACTATAATAAAGAATTATGCACATAGAGATGCATACAATAATATTCTTATGAAATTAATCTTTTAATAAATACTGTTTAATTGTTGGAACACCTTAATTATTCATCATGAATTCTTTTGAATTTCATGGATTTTCAACTCTTCTTCTTCTTTTCCTTTTGGCTTATCCCTTCAGGGGTCGCCAAAGGGAATCAATTGCCTCCATCTAACTCTGTCTTCTGTATCCTCTTCTCTTGCGCCAACTACCTTCATGTCGTCTTTCACTACATCCATGAACCTCCTCTTTGGTCTTCCTCTAGGCCTCCTGCCTGGCAATTTAAAACTCAGCATCCTTCTACCAATATATTCACTATCTCTCCTCTGGACATGTCCGAACCATCTCAGTCTGGCCTCTCTGACTTAATCTCCAAATTCTCTAACATGTGCTGTCCCTCTGATGTGCTCATTCCTGGTCACACCCAAAGAGAACCTCAGCATCTTCATTTCTGCTACCTCCAGCTCTGCCTCCTGTCTTTTCCTCAGAGACACTGTCTCTAAACCAAACAACATCGCTGGTCTCAACACAGTTTTGTACACCTTTCCTTTAATTTTAGCTGAAACTCTTCTATCACACATCACACCCGACACTTTTCTCCACCCATTCCAGCCTGCCTGCACACGCTTTTTCACCTCTTTTCCACACTCTCCATTGCTCTGGACTGTTGACCCTAAGTACTTAAAATCCTCCACCTTCTTTATCTCTTCTCCCTGTAACCTCACTCTTCCACTTGGGTCCCTCTCATTTACACACATGTACTCCGTCTTCATTCCTCTCCTTTCCAGGGCAAACCTCCACCCCTCAAGCTTCTCCTCCAACTGTTCCCTGCTCTCACTACATATCACAATGTCATCTGCAAACATCATAGTCCATGGAGATTCCTGTCTAACCTCGTCCGTCAGCCTGTCCATCACCATAGCAAACAAGAAGGGGCTCAGAGCTGATCCCTGATGGAGTCCCACCTTCACTCTGAACCCCTCTGTGACACCTGCAGCACACCTCACTACTGTCTTACAGTCCTCGTACATGTCCTGCACCGCTCTAACATACTTCTCTGCGACTCCAAACTTCCTCATGCAATACCACAGTTCCTCTCTGGGCACCCTGTCATAAGATTTCTCAAGATCTACAAAAACACAATGCAGCTTCCGTGTACTTCTCAATCAACATCCTCAAAGCAAATACTGCATCTGTTGTACTCTTTTTTGCCATAAAACCGTACTGCTGCTCACAAATGCTCACATTTGCCCTAAGTCTAGCTTCAACTACTCTTTCCCATAACTTCATTGTATGGCTCATCAGCTTTATTCCTCTGTAGTTGCCACAACTATGCACATCTCCCTTGTTCTTACAAATGATTTTCAACTCTCCTTCTTGCAATTCAAATTTGAATTGCAATTCTGCCTTCTGTTTGAAAGAGCAGTTCAAATTCATATTCAACAATTGAATTGGAATTTCTCAATTCAATTCTGAATTTTGTACAGCCCGGCAACCAACTACATGACATTTGTCACAAACACACCTATATAGATCCATCCAGAGCATCCTAGCTTCCAGGAATTGTTTACAGATCCTTGCAACATGGGGCAGTGGAGTATCCTGGTGGAACATGAAGTGATGGGTGTGGATGAATGGCACAGCAATGACCCTCTAAGCAGTCAATAAAATGCACTTGTGTTGTGGCTTGAGTTGCACACGGTGGCGGTGAGATTACGTTCTAAGCAGGCGTATGTTATAGACAAGACAGACAGGTGCATTTTTTTGATGGAATTTTGACCACATAGCCTATTGTTAAGCCGTTCATCCATCACCATCACCTTGTGTTGCAGCATTATTAAGTACAGCCCCATGTTGCAAGTATGTGTCTACAAAAGTTGTTTGAAAAAGCAGAGAGCAGATAGGTAGTCGGCAGCTAATCAAAGCGGAAAACCATAAATTATCAAGAAGTTATCAAGAAGTTACATTCATATGCTCACTAGCAGTTAAGCTACCATTGTCTCGCACTACTTTCTGTTGTGTTCTGTCATCACGCACTCCCTGAAGCTGCTTCTCGTCTCCTCATTTTTGCTCCCTAAAGGTCTCGAGGATGACGTCTATGAATATTTGAATAAACTGCATTCTGAGGTTATCAATAATAGAATGCCATATTCATATAAATATTCTAAAAATACAGCTGGACTCTGCGTCTTCTTTGCTTCATTAAACATTTATGGACACCTTGCAAACTGTGAAATCTCCCACCCTTGAGCACCCTTATGGACATGGTTGAGAAACTGCATATCCATGTTTCCTTTATATTTGTATTTTTCACATTTACTGTGTGTGTGCCTATTTTTACTTTCAAATGGTGCCAAAGAGCAGGAACCCAGGCCAGTGATAATGTAAGATAAGAGCTTCACATTGTAAACAATCTGCATCACTAAGATAGTGGCAGACACACACCTTCACACACAACCTTTAACTGTTCAGCCAAGATTCCAGAATACATGTGCATATGTACAACACAAAAAGGCCTATTGCTCTTATATACTATTCACAAATCTGCCTAAATATGAGTCAATTAGCACTTCTTCTTTGCTGAGAAAATCCATCCAACTCACACATGTGGCACATAAAGATGGTGTTTAGACAGCAAGATTATTGTAAACATGTGCCTTAGACTGGCCACAATAAAAGGCCACTCCAAAACGTGCAGTTTTATTAAACCGCACAATTTCAAAGATGTTGCAAGTGTTGAGTGAGCGTGCAATAGGCATGCTGTCCACCAGAGGTGTTTCCTGGGAATTGTGTACAAATAAAAAGCTTTAGATCATGACATTGTGTGGGAGTGAAGTAAGCTTGGTAAGAGTAGAAGAGGGTATGTTTGTCTAAGTCCCTGCAAGTCTGGAACTTCTATTGACAGCCAGATGCGTCTTCTGTCAAAAATAGAATAGACGTTTATTTATAGAATATCATGCTGTGGAGCAACCAGGGGTGTTTCCCTTAGACACACGCACAAGCACACACACACGCGCGCACACAAAAGTATACTCTGCCTCTCCTGCACTCACCGTGGTGAGATGTCACAGCCTTGTTGCATGAAGGCTCCCAGTGAAAACCAGAGGGAGTTGAAGATGCCAAACTCATTTGGAGGTTGGTCTGCGGGGCCCGGCTCTGTGGTGCCCTCCTCTGGTTCCTCAGCATGCCACTCATACGGACTGAAGCGGCTGACCTGAGACAGCACAGGAAAACAATGTCTTTAATATCAATAGTGCATCATAAAGGAAAACTGCAATTCCATTAAATATTAGTTATTGTCTATCTAGTTTGAGATAAGAACGTATGACACGGCAATGCATTGCCTTTAATGTGATTTCATATAACACACAAAAGGCAGGGATTTTTGTTCTGCTAAAAGCAGTTTAAATCTGATACAAAATAAAAAATTTGCAGTAAAACATACAGTAGATGTAGAAAGTTGGGACTGGGATCTTCTTGTTCAACAGCATAAAAATGTGTTAAAACTGTTAACCGGCAATGTAAGTTATATAAACTAACTCACAAATCATAACATGTGGTGCATGGAGGATGATGTAACATGATGGGACAGCGGTATTTTTCATATCATTTTGGGAGGAGGGAACACATACTTCATTACTCAAGCAGTAAAATGACAAATTAGTGCCCCACATTTCTGTTTATTTGTAAATAAATACATAAATAAACTCCATCACAAAGTTTTACATCAGTTGTTTTTGGCTAAGACTCCTATTCGGTGGTGATCTAACCTATCCATACCACTTACCAAAAACAGCACCACGCTGACTCCGATGTAAGCAAACACAATGCACATCCAAATCTCATATGCCAGCGGGTCCAGGAAAGAGAAGACGCCTGGTTTGGACTTCTGAGGCTTCTTAATCATGATGGAGATTCCCAGAGACATGAAGGGCTTTGAGAAGTCGATCACTTCTTCCCTGACCAGAGTGATGGTTAGTGGGGCCACTGCAATTTCTGCTTTCTGCAAAGAAAAGAGAGGCTTGGTTGAATATGTATTATAATGTTTTTACTTTGCAGACAAGTGGTTTTGTCTGTCATTTCCATTTTCTGCTAATGAAGAAATTAACAGGAGGATGAAAAAGGAAAGCGCAAGGATAACTGAAGGGGCAAGTAGACAAGCAGCTAAGAGGGAGATAAGTGGAGAAGACTCAGGATAGAAAAGGTGAGCATAATAAAGAGCTTTTGCTGAATAGATGAGATGATGAAACAGCATACTGTATGTATTAAAGTAGGGAAGCAGTGCAGTGAAGTATAGTGACCGGTGAGAGATAGTGAGAGAAGAAATGTGCAATGACAACAGGGACACTAACAGTAATATCAGAAACTAGACAGCAGGTGGCACATGCATGCACAAACAAACAAGAAGCTAAAGATTAAGAGTGAATTAGAGGCAAAAGCTCTAATAAATGTGTATCCCCTTTGTGGCCTCTTCAGCGAGGACATTGAGCACTTGAAACAAATCAAACCTGATTAGTGCTGCATCCTCAGTGTCACCTTTCTTCCATTAGCAGTTCTGCAGGCCAATTAATGTCTGCTGCTGCTCTACAACAATCTCGTCACTTTCACACACTCCCTAATGTTGCAAAACGAGCAATGGGAAATCTTAGGCCGTGCGTGATGTCAACAGCATAACTAGATGCCGTGCCGAATTCTTCAGCAATTAGTGAGCACTGGCATGGCCGCAGGAAATGTGCACACAGAGCTTCAGATAAGTCGATGCACTGCAAACTGGAGAGGGTTTGACTGTGAGAGCCCGAGGTGGGGTCGCAATGGCATGAGGAGATACTGTACTGTGGAATGCCGATGTCACTGGATCTAAAGTAACTACTATACTGACTTCTACTATACTGACTTTGTGAAGACAGCTATACTTTTGTTGAATTGGTATCAGCTTTTTTCCCGTTGCAGCGCAGCCCTCTTCCCCTTCAGTGGTCATATCATATATACATAAGTATTCATCTAACATTTGCAGTTGTTAACTTCTTATCTTATCATTTATATTAGGGCGGAAGTGGCTCAAAAGGCAAAGGAGGTCGTAAACAGAAAACGGACAATTGGCGGTTCAAATTCTGCTTCCTTTATTCCAGTCACTGCTGTTGTGTCCTTGGACAAGACTCTTCACCCACTTTGCTTCCAGTGCCACCCACAATGGATGTCAGAAATATGAATGAATGTTTGGTTGTGGTCAGAGAGGTTCTTTCCATTACCGAATCCCAGTGCAGCTGTGGCTGCAGTTGTAGATTGCTACCACTAAATAGTGGGATCTCACTCTAAAGTGCTTTGGATATATTGAAATGCACTATATAAATTCAATCCATTATTATTATTAATATATTAAGATAACCTTGCTGCCTTTGCTAGTGTGTTTGGTCATTGTCTTGTTGAAACACCCATTTCAAGGGCATGTCCTCTTCAGCATGAGGCAACATGACCTCTTCAAGTATTTTGACATAAGCAAACTAATCAATGATCCATGCTATGCTATAAATAGGCCCAACACCATAGTAGGAGAAACATGCCCATATCATAATGCTTGCACCACCATGCTTCACTGTCTTCACTGAGTACTTTGGCTTGAATTCAGAATTTTGGGGTAATCTCCCAACTGTATGTGGCCCTTGAACCCCAAAATATTTTTTTTCTCTCATCAGTCCACAAAATGTTCCTCCATTTCTCTTTAGGCCAGTTGATGTGTTTTTAACAGGCAGACTTTGTGGGGGAATCTTGCAAATACATTAGATTCACAAAGACAACTTCTGTCACTGTACTTTGAGGTAATAGCCTTTGCCATCCTGGCTATCCATTGATCCATTTTGATAGTTGTCTTCCGTTTTTTCCCACGTGTCTCTGATTTTGCTCTCCATTATAAGGCATTGGAGATCATTTTACCTGAACAGCCAACATTTTTTTGCACCTCTTCATACATTTTCCACTCTCCTTTTAATCCTTTTAATCAAAGTATGCTGTTCTTCTGAACAATGTCTTGAATGACTCATTTCCCCCTGGCTTTCAAAAAGAAATGCAGGGGTCACCTGATTCACACCTGTTTTTTTCACAAAATTGATCACTGAATGCCACACTGGTATTTTTTTTAACGGACTACTTTCAACTAATTTCCCAGTTGCACAGCCTTAAAAGCGTGCATATCATGAATGCTGGGTCTTGTTTGTTTTCTGAGAATCTACCGCACCTACTGGTAACTTGTTTGCCATGTATCATTAACAATATACTAAAACAGTGATTAATCTGGTTAATCACATTGCACTGGTATTATTTAACATTTGACATAAACACATTTATGGCTGTCTCAAGTTCTTAAATTTTTCAGTACTACATAAATACGATCTATTCATCCTTACCCCATAAACCAGCTCTCCCACCATCCCGTTCCATATCTTTGTCTCGGGATCTCTGGCGCCATATTTCCCATCAGGCACAATGGAGATCTTGTATTTAATTCCAATGTGTTTGGCGATCTCCGAGGCCAGATCCACACAGTAACCCTCATACTGGTCATTGCCTTCATATAACTCCCAGTTCTTCTTCAGCATCACATAGGGACCCTCCTGCAAAAGCAGCATAAGGCGAGAAAGACACTGTTTGGAGGAGGACTACTGCACTGATAATTTAAACAGCGGGATATACATATTAAAAGAAAGATCAACAACGGGAAAACCAACGAGAAAAATAAGCGATAAGATGGAGAAACAAATGGGATACAAACAGAGAAAAGTGCTTAATTAATAATAATTATAATTGTTTATTTCTGTCTTTTTCTGTCTTTTCATTCTGTTGAAGCATTAATCTCATAAACATTGAAGAAGTGTTACACACATATTTTTACTTAACACATTATAAGTACAAGTTATGTTCTTTCCATCTTCAAAATAAATAGTGGACAGAAGTGCCATACTTGGAAAAACAAAAAAGACACAATTCATTCTACAATACACACATAGGTATAGTTACATAGCTATATACTGTATATAGGTAAAACAATAAGATGACAATGAACACGTATTTCCTTCTAGGAAAAGACAACTGTTATTATTATTTTAAGCTGAGAAAGTCCATCCACCTTATATATTAGTTGAAAGATGAAATATTACATCATTTCTTCTCATACATAGCTGGATGGTTTCTATGTGAAGTTTTTGCCTCCACTGGAATGTGCACCTGACTCAGTGCTACGCTGATGCTGATGCTGAGAGGATGAGATTTTCTAGAGAAGGGAAATGCAAGCGAGCAAGGAATGTTGTTGCTTTGAAGACGCGTTGTGAGGAAGTAACATGACTTTTGTCAGTGCATGGTTTCCAAAGATGAAAGTAACAAGTGAGTCTAATGATTTGGTAGGGACATATTAAGCAGTAGAAATCAAGCACACACTCTCATACACACCCACACACACTTGTGAGTGATGGCACATCCATCATCAGTGGTGACTTATTGTTTTATGCCGAAGGCTGCTGCCCTTGTAATCCAACCAAAGCAACCCTATTAAAAAGTTATTGAGCCCCTTTTAATAAAACAAATCTCTGATTTATCAAGTTATCAAGCTCCAACGAGCTTCAGATATGTGGATAATAATACGTCAGAGCAAAGGATAACAATTTCTGCAAAGTGGATGTTGTTACAGCATAACAGCAAAGCACTGACTCCACATTGGTTATCTATTTAAAATTTGGAAAAGCCTGGTGTACCAATTATTTTTCCCGTTAATTAGGTATTGTTCATTTTTCATTTACATATAAATGAAAAAAGCAAAAAAGTGTTCATATATACGCAATATCCCGGACTTTTTGGATTATTTCAGTCTTATTTTGATTTAACTCTCTTTATTATGCATACAAAGTAGTAACAGTAAATAGTAACAGGTGGTAACAGCGTGCCGTGGGTTTGACTTTTAGATTATTTGGAACCTTCTTATAACTTGTGATTGCGGCCACCTTGTGTGTGTGCGTGTGTGCAGTCACACTAGCCGAGTGTGCTAGACTTTAAGTAGTCTACCTCAATATAACCATCAAATAAATATTGTGCCCTATTGTGTCACAACTTACAAAACATTTGTCCTCCAATGACATTATCAGAAACATTAGCAGGTCCCAGGGTACTCATTCCATTGTTTGAACATGAATCATGAAATAATGAACAACAGACATGCGTCCTCTAGTAGATCAACACTGCCATCCTCATTAACCGCACACTGACTGGGAATGTCACTTGGAGAAATCCCAGAGAGAGCTCAAGATCATCATCAATCATTTAAAGGTGTAACTCATATGCTGTTTGCTTTAAATTACCATTGATAATTGTGATCAAATGTGATTAAAATGTGTGATTAAAATTTTAACATTTTTTATTCACAACAAAATCGAATTAATTAATCACATGATAAAAAGAAAATGAAAACTTGATCATTTTGCCAGCCTCCATAAATTGCCAGGTGCACGCACGTTTTCCGTTTCTCTCGCCTCTCGAAAAGTGTTCACTCTGTGCATTGGTTCAGCACCTAGACGCTTCAAGGAACAACAGCCTCCCATAGAACAATGGAGTAAGACCTCTTGTCAGTCATACAGCCGCTTCATCTACTGTTTTCGGGGTGAGGCAGGGCCACTAGCATTTACACACAGTGCAACAAAGGAGCCTCATAAGGAGCAGTGCAAAGTAATGTACTAGAAATCAGGAGGAAAAAAGATTATTGCATAGTCCAATACCAGAGCCCCTGTTTGGGAATACTAATAAGCACGGTGAGTTCATCTGCATAAACGAGCCGGTATGCTGCAATTGTTTGAAATAATGAATTAATCTCATCTTGCCCAGTCATCATGGACTGGGGTATAACGTCATTCTTTTGGACCATCCAGTCCTCTGATCTAAAACCAATTGGGCACATTTGGGGATGGCAAGGGAAGTTTACAAAAATGGACATCAGTTCCAGACAGTGGTTGCTCTCTGTGACGCAACCTTCCCCACCTGAAACAAAATTCCCACTTCCCTCCTGGAAACACGGGCATCAAGCATGCCAAAGCCTATTTTTGAGGTGATTAACAAGAATGGCAAAGATGCTCATTACTGAGTCCTTTTTAAAAAACAATTTATTTCTATTTTATGGAAGGTGGGGTTGTTGGTTTTTTAGCTTTGCTTTTAAACTTCACATAAGCCGATGAACAGCCTATTGCAATTTTTCAACTGGATTTAAAATGTTGATTAGGAGTGAATATACATACACAAAACAACAAATATTTCTACTGATTAACAGCAATTCGTTCATATTTCCTTCATTTTTGAACATTCATTTGTCATTTGAATAACCATTTGATCAATTTGTGCTAACCATGAAAACACAATCACTTGTCTCCTTTTCAAATTACCCCCAAGTCCATCTTGTTGGAAGGTTAAGTGCTTGAAATGTGATCAGCCAAATCAGCAACATAAACACACACACCCCGACACACACACACACCAGTGGGAACACTGCCAGTTTCACTTTAAATTCTCCTGAAGGTATCTTATCAGTTTGCCCCAGATGCCTTTGTCTCAGCGTGAAGGTAATGCTTGTGCTGCATGTGTGTGTGTGCGCTTGCTGCTGGGGGGACAGCATCGTGCCTGTTTGTGTACGAATATAATATCGAGAGTCAGAGCAGTTCAAGTAGGAAGAGGGCAAAAGTGGTCAAAAATTAGAGGAAAAGAAAGCAATTATCAAACTCTATACATGGAAATCTGATCAAGAGAAAGTTGTGTGTTGGTAAAGTGTTGGCTGTTTAGACTCAGAAGATTAAAAGATGGAGGGCCAAATGAGAATCCAAACAGAGACGTACATGGGCAGAATTTGAATGTGAAACAGGAAAGTGTGAAAGAGAGATAAAGAGAAACTATGACGGGAGGGTAAAAGCATTAAGAACATTTGCGTTACAACAACGGGCGCAAACGGATATGAAGTAGAAAATGTTGATGGGTGAGCTTTGTAGGAGCAAATGGTTTGGACTGATAAGACATAAAAGGTTCCCAATTGGTTCCCAAAGAGGCAGACAAGACTCCCTGTGTGTGAGCTTGTCAGGGGATGCAGATGCACACTAAGTGTCCAGTCACACAGTCAACACTATTGCAAAAAGCCAGACTGTCACGTAATGATTGAGCCAAAGACGTAGACATTAATCAGCCTGCAAGCCATCTACTGCAATGGCCAGAGGGTCGAGCCAAGCCGTCACAGCCTATTTCAGTTTGTCAGCTGGATAATAAGTCCATTCATTCCTCAATTAGTCAAATTACAGCGCATAATCGTCCACTCACTGATATATCGGTCCAGTGAGTCAGTGTGCTTGTCTCGGAGCTATTTAGACAGAAAAAGAGCAAAACACTTCAACTATTCTGCTCCTCTGTCGTTGTAAGATTTGGTCAAGTCAACCCAACTTAGCTTCTCCAGTAGAGGACCTCGTCCTGTTTTTTTACTCGGCAGCGGAGCTAGTTTTCACGAATATTTACATTTTTAAATAGCGTAAAACTAACTGTGTAGCAGAACTCCCATATTTGAATTTTCAAAATTTCAACCATTTTAGAATACAACAAAGAAATTCAGGAATATTACAGACAGTGTGCATGAGTGTTGAAATGCCTTCATAAAATAATGTCGGCGCTTCTGTGTTTAACTTCTTTTTACACTTGTATGTCCATAAATAATAGAAATAAAGGTATCTACAACATGAAAAAATAGTAAATTGTTTCAATAAATTATTTGCAAGTGTTGGTCCAGATTTGGCAGCAAATATTCCTATAGTACATTAGAGTCACTGATAGCTCACATATAATGATTCTCACTGGAGTAAGTGAGGCAGAAATAATAGATATTGTCAATAACTGTAATAATAAAACATCCACTGACTGTTTTTAATGCAGATATGATGTTAGTTAAAAAAGTAATACAAAGTATCTCCAAACCCTTAACATACATATGCAACTTATCATTCCAAACTGGAACATTTCCAAAGTAAATGAAAATTGCAAAAGTAATAGTAACTGTAACTGAACAAAAATGGGAACCAGTAACTGAACAAAAATGGGAACAAACATTTTTAGAAATGAGAGACCCATCTTGCTACTCCCTCAGTTTTCCAAAGTTTTAGAAAAACTTTTTAATAAGAGATTAAGAATCATTTTTTGAATAATGTGATATAATTCAAGATAGTCAGTACGGTTTCAGGTCAGGAAGATCAAAGTCAATGGCAATAGCAGTGGAAGAGATCACAAACAGTTTAGACCAGGGGTGTCAAACTTGTATTCTTTGAGGGCCACATTGAAGTTATGACTGCCCTCGGAGGGCCACTTGTAACTGTCAATATGAATGAATATAAATATTCAGTCCACCTCTCGCCCGAAGACAACTGGGGAAGGCTCCAGCATACCAGCAACCCTAGTGTGGTGGAAAATGGATGGATGGATAAATATGAATATAACCTCATGATATTATTACACAATTGCCCGTGCATTTGATTATTAGAATTGATATTGAATATTAGAAAATTGCGGCCACATTTTTTGGACACTCAGGTTAAGAGAGGGGCGGAGCTGTCAGCCGATCACCACCTGGTGGTGAGTTGGTTCCGATGGTGGGGGAGGATGCCGGTCAGACCTGGCAGACCCAAACGCATTGTGATCGTCTGCTGGGAACATCTGGCAGAGTCCCCTGTCAAAAGGAGTTTCAACTCCCACCTCCAGGAGATCTTCGACCATGTTCTGAGGGAGGCAGCGGACATTGAGTCTGAGTGGGCGATGTTTCGTGCCTACATTGTCGATGCAGCTGATTGGAGCTGTGGTCGTAAGGTGGTTGGTGCCTGTCATGGTGGTTATCCCACAACTCGTTGGTGGACACCAGCGGTTAAGGATGCCGTCAAGCTGAAGAAAGAGTCCTATCAGGCCGTTTTGGCCTATGGGACTCTGGAGGCAGCTGACAGGTACTGGCATGCCTAGCGGTCTGCTGCTCTGGCAGTCACAGAGGCATAAACTCGGACATGAGAGGTGTTCGGAGAGGCCATGGAAAATGACTTCCGGGTGGCTTCAAAGAGATTCTGGACCACCATCAACCATCTCGCCGTGCACAGTCAACACCGTGTAATGTGATGACCTCGACTCGAGATGTTGTGGACCGGTGGAGGGAATACTTTGAAGACCTCCTCAATCCTGCCGACACATCTTTCAACATGGAAGCAGTGCCCGGGGACTCGGGCGGGTTCTCCTATCTCTGGGGTTGAGGTTACCGAGGTGGTCAAAAAGCTCCTTGGTGGCAAGGTCCCCGGGGGTGGATGAGATCCGCACGGAGTTCCTTAAGGCCCTGATGCTGTGGGTGTGTCTTGGTTGACACGACTCTGCAGCATCGCGTGGACATTGGGGTCGTGCCCCTGGACTGGCCGACCGGGGTGGTGGTCCCGCTTTTCAAGAAGGGTGACCGGAGTGTGTGTTCTAACTATTGTGGGATCACACTCCTCAGCCTTCCCGGTAAGGTCTATTCAGGTGTTCTGGAGAGGAGGATCCGCCGGATAGTCGAATCTCGGATTCAGGGGGAGCAGTGTGGTTTTTGTCCTGGTCGTGGAACTGTGGACCGACTCTATACTCTCGGCAGGGTCCTTGAAGGTGCCTGGGAATTTGCCCAACCAGTTTACATGTGTTTTGTGGACTTGGAAAAGGCATTTGACTGTGTTCCTGTGGAGAGTGGTCCAAGATTATGGGGTATCGGGCCACCTAATCCAGGCGTTTCGTTCCCTGTATGACCGGTGTCAGCGTTTGGTTCGCATTGCCGGCAATAAGTCAGACCTGTTTCCAGTGAGGGTTGGACTCCTTCATCAAGTAGTGACCTTAAACTCTCGACCTTCAAGAAGCGGCTGGGATGATAATTAGCACCTCCAAATCTGAGTCCATGGTTCTCACCTGAAAAAGGGTGGAGGGCCATCTCCGGGTCGGGCATGAGGTCCTGCCTCAAGTTGAAGAGTTTAAGTACCTCAGTGTCTTGTTCACGAGTGAGGGAAGAATGGAACGTGAGATGGACAGGCGGATTGGTGCGGCATCTGCAGTGATGCGCACTCTGCACCGGTCTGTCGTGGTGAAGAGAGAGCTGGGCCGAAAGGCAAAGCTCTCAATTTACCTGTCGATCTACGTTCTCACCTATGTTCATGAGCCTTTGGTAGTGACCGAAAGGACCAGATACAAGGAAATGAGTTTTCTCTGCAGGGTGGCTGCGTTCTTTCTTAGAGATAGGGTGAGAAGCACTGTCATCCGGGAGAGACTCGGAGTAGAACCGTCGCTCCTCCGCATTGAGAAGCGCCAGATGAGGTGGCTCGGGCATCTGGTTAGGATGCCTCCCGAACGCCTTCCTGGGGAGGTGTTCAGGGCACGTCCAACCGGTAGGAGGCCTCGGGGAAGACCCAGGACACGCTGGAGAGACTATGTCTTTCAGCTGGCCCGGGAACGCCTCGGCATCCGCCGGGAAGAGCTGGACGAAGTGGCCGGAGGGAGGGAAGTCCGGGCTTCTCTGCTTAGGTTGCTGCCCCCGCGACCCGACCTCGGATAAGCAGAAGAAAATGGCCAAATTGTTACTGATCATATGTGTATGTTTACTACGTTCTGTCCTGTATATTTTGTGTGGCACTAAATAAACAAACAATACTGTATAATGTTAACATGTTACTTAAGTTTCTGTGTCATAATGCTGTTGTTGCCATAATGCACAATTCTGTCTGCCTCTTAAAATGAGTTGTAGTCTATTCTAAAGTCCAAATTCAAATCTTTTTGCCATGAATAGTAGATAGAACATCATTGATAATTGCTAAATATGTTTGAGAGACGAATGCTTAAGTAACTGCTAAGTAAGGATGCTTATGTAACAATCGAACGCCTCAGTAACGTCTGTTTAAGTATGAGTAACGAACAAAGCGGCTGAAAAATGTCCGAATTTGGTTTATCGACATCAAATTTGCATCTTTTACAAGACTAAGCTTCGCTCATTGCCTGCTTAGAAATTATATTTGGACCATTTTTATCTACTGTTTATTTTGGAGTATCATACTTTCAAGTCCTGTGGAAGGAACTTGCTGAGTCTCGCAAGTGATGGGACTCTGTCGCTCGTCTGTGATGTCATCATCACTTCATTTTCAAAGAGATGAACACAAAACCCATTTTTATACTTTTACAATATTACATGCAAAACTGAAATGAAGAATGGTGGGTATACATGAGCATTTAAGGTTACATTTACCTTTATTGAAGGCATGATTGTTCCCAAAGACACAATGTGAGCAATCAACATGGACACCACCTTCCTGTTTTGTCATGAGATATTTATTGAATTCAGTAGTGTTTCTCACCTTTGTTATCAAACAGTAGCACTTGCAACTTTCCTTGGCTCCATTTTGGGTTACTCAAGTGAGAAAACACTATTGTGTCTGTGTTGACCTCATTGCCACATCGTGCTTTGGTAACCGTCACGTCAAAAATCACGTCTTCATTGAAGGTAAATAAAAAATAACCTTATTCCATTCATTCATCACTTTAAAAATTGTGTAATGCATGTAAAATTGTAATTATAAAGCTATGAAACGAAACATTAACATTTTGCCTTTTTGGAACTGATACGTTAAATATACAGTATATCGTTTTTTCATGGGAAATGTGGTTAGCCTCATTTCAGTTAGAATCAGACCTTCTGTGGGAGGGATTCATGAAGCTAAGCAAGGTTCCACTGTATATAACATGTCATAGCTGTGAAAAGATATTTTTTGTTCCGTATTGTGGTTTCTGTAGAAGAAAACGAACTGTCCAACTGCACAACAGCAATAAAAGTCAAAAAATGATAAGATTCTGCTTGAGCAATGGTGAAAACTGTGAAAAAAGTAACATAACAACACAAATCGCTATCCAAAACTGGCTGAAATTATAAACACGTTCAAAATTTGGAATGGCTAGCGCCATTTATCAGCGTTTTGATTTGTCTGTAAACCAGCCAAGCAACGAATGGAAAAGTCCAAAAAATGTACGCCTTTGTTTTTTTTGCTGAAATTGTTATGTGGCGCAGTGGGACTGAGCCTTCCGGCTGTGCTCACAACAGAAAAAGTAATTTTGGTACTCCAGCTGCCATCTTTTGGACAATAAAACTGAATGTCCATGTTTAATCAAATGTTTTCAAATATTTAAATACTAAACACACAAAAACCTAAACACAGCACTTTCATCAGCCATAAAGCCAAAGTAAAAAAAACCAAAACAGCATAAATAAGACATTGCCATGTTGTTGCTGTTTGTAATACAAACAGTAACTGCATGCTAAGCACAAAAGGAAATGCCACTTGACTTAACAATCGATCACCATTAGTGCACTTTTGTCTTCCAGGTAGTGTTTGTGATATTTATTGTGTGGAGGCGTAAAGGCATGCATGCATGAATCTACTGTACCCGTACATGGAGGCAGCAGGCTGTGTGTAAATGGGCCCATATGTCACTTTGAGTTTGACAGTTGTGTATAAGTGATAATGCTGCCGTCTGTGTCGCATCAGTGGCTGGTGAGTATACGCTTGAGACGTCACTTCACATAATTGGAGGTGGTAGAAAAGTAAAAAAAAGTGTTGTAATATTTCAAAATAAATGTAGTTTCTACACTTATTTTAAAATATTGAAGTTCAAGTTTAAATCCTGAATTTTTAAAATAGTAAATTAAATTTTGGCCATGGCTTCCTGGCAAGACCTTCACAGCTCCTCCCCCAGAGGAACTGAAATAGGAGGTCAGTTAACCTGGCAGACATGACTGAGTAGATTTACAAAAGTGATGGAGCTGAGGGATGAGGTTGGAGGACTGGTAGCGTGAAAACAGGAGGCCTCCCATCTAGTTAACGAGTAGGTTAATGATGCTTTCACACTAGCATGCTTCATGCACATTTTTTCAGCTATGAAGGAGGATACCATCACTACGCCAACCTACTATACAGCATATTTGTATTTTACTTCATTAGCAATTTTTATGCTTGAAGATGCATCATTCAAGCAAATGGTATGTAAATTTTGCTTATATAAGGATATTTTTTTTAACTAATAATAGGCCGTATTCACCCACGAAACAGCAATCATTTGTTAATTCATTACTTTTTTAAAAAATGTGATGGAGTGAGTGAGCGACCTTTGAACCACAGTGTAGCAAAGGATGACTGTAATCCACAAAAGGGGAGATTTGTTCTACCAGCGGTACAATGAACATATATAACTAAAATGTTTATCAGTAGAGTAAAGACTTTCTAAGGCCAAAACGACTATTGTAAAATAAATAAAAGAATAAAAAAACTCAGCTAGTGGTGGCCCAAAACGTTTGTGAAGGACACAAAAACCCAGAAGTAAATGTAACCTTAGAGAAGCTAAAACAGCATGCACAATCGTTCACATTAAATGGAGAGCTTTAGAGACACTCGGTCTATCAGTCTTTGTGTGTCTTTCTCCGTACAGCCAGGGACTCGGGTGAGGTGCGTTGTGCTGCTGTATCTTCAGTGCCGCAGCAGAGGCTTCTTCCTCATCAGAGGCTGCAAAGAGGAGGAGGTGGCTGAGGTAATGTTAGCCAAGGTCTGCTGAAGTCACCATCCACAGGGAGATATGAAGGAGGCGTGAGAGAGGAACAGTGGGTTTGATGGAGTGAGAGGAGAGCAAGAGGACAGAAAATGGCAAGTAACACATCGAAAATACGTGTACAGTGATGCTCAGTTTTCTTTTGTTGTGTTTTGACCTGCATCTCTTACAACCACATAGTAAAACACATCGTGAAAATAAAAGCATTCCACACTCTAGTGACAATTTAGCAAGTTCTATTGTCATCAGTTCAGGAGCTGAAATTTCATGTATTTTTTTCCTTTCTTGTAAGCTACCCAATTATTAAAGACACCTCTCAGCAACTGCAATAATACTAATTATAGTGTAAAAGTGTTATCACTCACAGTGTAAATAATAACTCAATATTAGCAATATTAGTCTGTACACTTTTTCAGATTAAAAAGTCTTTTCTGCATATATATTTGCTCATATACTATGCATTGGCTCCATGAAGAAACCCGGTGGTACCTGAGTGAATCATCATAACACACACATACACCACAGCAGACATGGGACAGTATAACGTGTTCACAATTTTGTTTTTGCTGCCATTTTTCATGAGCTAAACTCAAAGATGAAAAACGTTTTCTATACACACAAAAGAAATATTTCCCACAAATGTTGCAATAAGCAGATCTGTTTAAAAGGGTTAGTCAGCCTTCATAATTTGTAATTCATCTACGGCACAGGTGTGGTGGATGTCAATTAGACCGCCTCAAGCGCATTTTACTGATGAGACACGACAACAAGATTCTGTGGCGCATTGTTGTGCCCTCATCCACGACCATTACTTCATGTTGCAGCATGAGAATGCACGACCTGGTGATATATATACCAGGTGTCACCATTGTTTTATCTAGTGAGAGCTACTTTATAAAATGCAAATGAGAGCCAAGTGCAAATCATTTTCATAACATTTTTTTCATAGCTATTTCCAACCCAAACAAACCGAATACACTTGTTTTACCAGAACATTAACAAAAGCTGCTATCCACCAACCACATTTTGTATTGCGAAATGCATTTCTTTCTAGTGTTCTCACATTATTAACTGAAAACCTGAATGAAGAGCAGGCTTGCATGCGCCTCATGTAATCGTGGGGGGCTACATGGTACCTGCAGGCACCACGTTGGTGACGCCTGACCTATACGGAATTCCTGAAAGCTGAAAACATCCCAGTTCTTGCATGGCCAATACACTCACTGGTTATGTCAGTCATTGAGCGTGTTTGGGATGCTCTGAGTCAGAATACACAGTCTTTCAGGCAAATGGTGGTTTATTATGGAGTGGCCTTTTATTGTGGCCCGCCTAAAGCACATGTGTATTGCACATGTGTAATCAGTTTGCCTATATAGCATTTTGATATGCCACACCTGCGATTAATCATGACCTACCAATGCTCACTAACACATATTTCGACAATATTTCAAAGAGATACTGTAGGCCTTTTGTGAACTTTGAGTTCAGCACATGAAAAATCGGAGCACAAACAGTGTTAGTTATTTCTGTTCAGTGTACATTTCAGTATAATTGAGC
Organism: Oostethus manadensis; assembly: GCA_024372805.1. NCBI lineage: Eukaryota > Metazoa > Chordata > Actinopteri > Syngnathiformes > Syngnathidae > Oostethus > Oostethus manadensis. Next base: position 1,540,705 of record QODF01000005.1, read on the forward strand.
ACCTGAATGCATTTACAAAATATTTTTCAAAGATTCTTCTTATTGAGGACTGTACAAATGAAAGTTTGGATTTGGATTCATAGCGCAAAAGACGTATCAGAGATCAGGAATGCGACTTTGGAATTGCTTTCCCTTGCATCAGTTGAAGTGCCAAATTGAACAGAATGCATTTAAAGGAAAGGGGCGGCCACCATAAATAGGCCACAGATGGGTGATGTGAAATCACTTACATGCAGATGATGTGCTCAAACACATTCAATCAGCCTTCTTCTTGTCTTGGACAGTTAGGAAATATTAGATGATGATTTAATTGGCAGTAGGTTGGCATGTGAAATACATTAGAGAAAACTAAAATGATGTAATATCCAAATGGTGATGTGAGGTCACTTATAAATTTGCCTACTAATGAGATATTAGTATAATCAAGTGTCTCTCCCTCGTGGGTTCCCTTGGGTCCCAAGGAGTGTTCACTTATATATTTTTAGACATTTTAAAGGCATGAATCAAATGTTGCCACAGGACACTCATGCTGCTATTCCCCACATGTTTCCTTATTAGACCCATAAAAGAAATAAACTTCAGCCTTGAGCCAATCGAGACTTCTACTTGTCTTTGGTGCATCTGATGAAGTTAAACTCCTTCCACTTACGGCTTATGGAGAGCCTACCCTTTGTTAACTGTAAAAAAATCTACCTCGGATAAAGATTTGTTTAGGTTCAATAAAACAGGTTGGAGTTTGTATACCATTAATTATGTAGAAAGTAGGGAACATTACCATGATGGTCGTCACAATTACGGTCCGGTTCTCCATCGCTGAGCTGTCGTTGGACAAGGAGTTTTCATTCTGCACCAAGACAAGTTTGTCGATGTCATTCCAGTAACCAATCTGAGAAGAGTGATAAAGAAGAAAACAGTCAATTAGTGTGCTTTATAGTGCAGCTCATTCGGAACACAATTACAATAAAGACAAGAGACACAAACAGTAATAAAGCTAATAAGAATGCAGACAATGGAAAGTACAAAGTCCAAACAGAAATTTCCCCTTGAAACTGAGAATACTGAGTGTGAGCCAAGAACTTTCAGTCAAGTACAGTACAGTACTTTTGAAGGATCTGAATGGCTAAGCCAAGAAGACTGTGCTTTTTCTTTGTTGCCATACTTGTGTATTTAGTCTAGTAAACATTTTTTTTATGTATGATAAGGTCAGTGACGTGCAATCAATGGAGGTTCTGCCTCATTGGTCCTCATGAAAAAAAAAACCTAAAACGTATCATGATAACATAAGATAGCCAATAGCCTCAGCCAATACTAAACTCACAGTGAGCTTATCAGTGGAAATTAACCGGGGGAACGTCCCTAAACAGGTGACAAACTACAACCATATTGTAAATACAACAAATAGGTTAACACACATAAGGCAACTACAACTACTATGGGAAATAATAAACAACAGATATTTTAACTCTGAACAAGTAACTTTAACAGCTTCCTGTGTACAAACAAGTGTAGCAAGGCATGCTGGGAAGCCAGCAGGATTCCCAGTGACACTTTGTAAGAGGAAGCGGTCCTTGGTCTCAGGCCGTTTTGTTCTGAGGAACCCATTCATGTCCTGAACTGTTACTAACAACGATTGACATTACTGGACCAGTTGTACTTTTTGTTGATACTTTTTTGTTGACTTGAAAAACTTTTTTGTGGAGAAACAAAACTGCATAACAACAAAATTGCCATAGCAAAATCCTACCTTGCGTGGTCCATTGCTCTTCAGTTCAAACACGTCCATGGTATAGTTTACTCTACGTCCAAAGTGATCAAACTGTATATTGCCAGTCAGTCCCTGAATGCGCACCTGCATTCATAAAAAACATTACAAAATACATCAATATATTTGACATAACACTATATAAAGTATGTGTATATTATACTGCATGACGACCAGTTGTTACGAGGAGGTGAAGTCAAATTCTTGGACACCAATTCAGACACTTAGGTGAATGTACATTTGGAATACAGACGAACCTTGGTTTTCATACGCCCCAGTTTTTGTATGTTTCCTTTTTGACCTCTCGCATACTGTCTACGTATTGTGCGTAACACCCTTTATTAAACAGCATCGACCCAACTACAGAAAAGTTTCTACATATTCTCCATATTTAGTACTGTAGTTGATGAAAAGACAGTTTAATTAGGGTAGTGCAAAATATCAGTATGCCAAGTATATTAAATATTTCAGGAACAATACCTAAACAGAAACTGTTTAGGTTTTCAGTAGGCTATTTGGTATATCTCATGAGTCCAGTTGGTTTAATTCAACCAAAAAGTGCAATTCAATTCAAAAAGTCTTAAATACACAAAATACACAAAAAGTTTTCTATTCATTAATTCAAGAGGCCATCACAAACTACAGATTTAATAATAACATGATAGGGGCGCAGTCCCTGACCACCATTAATGTTAGAACCGGCACTGATCTAAACAGACATTGTCAGTGCGGGTCAGCCTCCTGTTATGTTAGCCATTGTAGCTCATTGGAGATATCTGGGAGTACCTAAATGCAACTTACAGCCCTCTGGGAACATTGGCCAGAGTGATCGATGGAAATGTAGGATTGTATGTATTAGCTGTTAGCCTAGACCTGATTTTTCGGCTTCTTCTCACACTGCCTGCGGCGCTTTCTCCGCTGTTCAGCACATAAGTGGGAGTCGAGGCTAAGGTGGACTGCTGGAGGGATGCCTTCTGTGGTTCCCTGTTGTCCTTGAGTTTCAAAGTCCATAAAAAAGCTGCTGCCGATGTCTAACAGCAACACATGTTTTGGTGAAAGCAAACAAAGTACTTACAAAAACATATAAAAAAATGTAATATCGGCCAATATAGGTATTGTTATTTTTCCCCCTGTAATGAAAACAGATATAACCTTTTAAGCGCCAAAGACGCAACAGTGCTGAAATGGCTGCTTATATGATGCCTCGTGTAGTTAATACTTTACGCCAGGATATGGCGGATAACTGTAACTTCAATTTGAGCAGCATCTGTAGGCGCGGTCCGAAGCAAAGCAAGGGAGTTTAGAAACTTTGAACCCCCGTGTTCGTCCGGTAGCGGTTCCGCTCGCCCTAACAGGATTGTCAAAACTCCGTGGTGAGGGGGGTAGACAAAGATACGTAGACGCCGATGAGCCGTAGGTCGCTGCCGTATTGGATGTAGAAAGATCCGGTGATGTATGGAAGTGTACGATTCCTAGGGAATAACCTTTCACAGGTAGGACTTAACAATTACGTTTGATAGTATTTGGCCCGCAGACTGCATGAGTTGGCCTTTTTAACAACGTTTTGAGAGCATGATTTGCCAACGTTTTGGAAAACACCGTATTTATTCATTCATTATATGTCAATGGAGTAGCAGGAATGTAAAAAAAACACAGCACACAGTTGCTCAATGTTTACAGCCCCGTCAGCTTCACAACAGCTATGTTAATTCCACGATAATAGATACTTGATGTTACACATATCAGTATTGGTTGATATTGGAATCGGAAATCGAGAGTTTTACAATATCGGCATATTGGTTGTTGGCAAAAAAGCCAATATTAGGACATCCCTAATACCACATGGTGAGTGCATCCAATGGGAAAACTCAAATGAAAATGGTACACAACCTAGTCCGTTTGCCCACATATAATTCTGCATTTGTGTTATTGTGTTGTTGTTATAAGTACAATGCATGAGTCTAACTGTGTTCATAACATTCTTTGTACACAACACACCTGTTAGCTTTCAACTCTCAGTAGAAGTAATTCTCATATAGCTCTGTTGATTCTCTATGACATCATCACCGGTTGACTCTGTAGTTCATCGCTAATTAACATAGTTGCACCAAAAGTTATGCCTTTTTTTAGTAATGCCAAAAGTCACGCCTTTTTTTAGTATGGGTGTAATATTGGAAAGTACCAACGTGTCATGCGTGCACCCCCCCTCCCCCTTTTTTCATTTATTATTTATATCAAAAGTGTTTTGTGTTAACATGTTTTGATGTCTGGAATGTATTAACTGGATGTACATTGTTTACATTTCATTATTTCAGTTTTCACAGTTTTCAGTTTCAGAATTTATTTTAGAGGGACCCTTAGAGGGACCCTTCGGAACACAGTAATAACAAAAACCGAGATACCGCCACATTTATTAAACAAAAGGCGCACACATAGTGGGCACACATACAAAGTCCTGGAAAGAAAGAACAAAAAGCGACAGTGAAAAAGCTTGCTGCGGCAAAGTACAAAGAAAATACCACAAAGACATGATGTAAAGCCAGACTAAAGTAAACATAGGAGCTGGCAAAATAAAAGAGCACGCTGTAACCTGAGGCCAAAGTTGTAAGTCGTGTCATACAAATACAAAGCTATAAGTCTGTCTGTGGTAGTGTTTGGGTGATATTAGACATAATAAAATGAAATGGATGTGGATGTAAATAGCAGAAATAGAAATTAAATAAAATACATATACATAAAATAGAAAATACTCTGACCGAGGAGCTGACAGCAATAATGAGGGGTAAGAAAAAGAAGGGATCTGAGATTAACTTCACTTTTATTTACAGGAAGAACAGAACAGATAATGAATATGTAAAATAAAATAAAATACAATGGAAAGCACCATTTCACCATTGCGGCAAGCTGGCAGAGATAAGCCAGTCCCTCCGACAACAATCTAGAACTACGCTCAAGAAAATCACAGAGGAAATCAAAAGGGTTTTACCTGATCTCTGCAAATCCTTGCTCCTAACGCTTAGTAAACGCCACAGGATCATTCATAGAACAGTGACTTAGTTTTCAGAAACAACTGGTCAGTGATCTCCTATTGGTCAGTAAGTGCTTATTGTATCGGTTCTGATCTCTTATCTCCAAATACAAGATGCTCCTGACCAGGTTACTGCATAAGGTACCGTGGCGACATATTCTCCTAAGAAGTTAATCACTTTTCATACGTTTTGTTTTTCATTTTCTGTTTCTGGAACGAATTTATGACAAAAACCGAGGCTCCCCTGTACATCTCTAACCAAATTTAAAAAATATATACTGAAAGCAATCTAAGTAGCCTAAAAACAATCACCTGTTTTAGCGCACGCTCCATATCTATTCCTTGATTCCAGGGAGCAGCAGGATTGGCCAAGCAGTCGCCAGCGTTCCCGCGTCGGCTGATATCGATTTTCTGACGGCGGAGAGTGCGGAAGGCCTCAGCCATCACTAAGACCCCGTCGTATGTTAGAGATGAGGTATACTGGAAATTGGATGAAAAACATGGAGAACAAATAATTGATTACAATTCATTGTGGAGATTGTTAAACTAAATATATAAAAAAGCATTGTAGATAGCAAATGTCAAAATGCAGTTGTATTTTGACCCACATACACAGACAAATGATTCCAATAATGAATTAGTTGATACGTTAATCTTATATTGCTACTGCCATGAGCAGTACACACCAGTTCAGTCAATGTGCACTTTAATTCTCTCAGAAGGGAGATGGAGATTTTGGAAAAGTGTTGGTGGTCCTGACAGGTCATTTGACAATGTCATTAAAAGTAGGAAACATCATTACACTCATGAAGCTGCAGCACCCCCAGCCAGCTCACACGCAGGCACACAGGCGGGCGCACTCAAACAAACAGCGGGCAGCCTTCCCTTCACAGCTGAAACAACTAGAGGCAACGACGGGAGGTAATAAGGAAGTGAGCTGAGGAAGTCAGCGGATGCTCTACACACCTCTGCAGGTATCAGACTGTTATGCTTTATTGACGAGCACTTGTACGCACGAGTGCCCCTTGTATGTGGTGGAAGGAAGCCACACGTCAAACGTTTCTTACTGCATTCTTTTGTACCATTAATTAACATTAACATTTTGAAGAAAATCTTATTTAGTCTACACAGTAAATCATTTTGTCCAGTTACTTTATTTCATTATAACTGACTTGCGCACTTGAAGATGATGGTGTTGACCTCGACTGTCAAATGTGGCGATGATTTGTTGTTTTGCCGGGAAAGGTAAAACATCAATATTTATACCAATGGAGAACAACTTATTTGGCACTTTTCACATGAAACCTAATCCCTGTAAAACACAGAAGTGTATGTGCTGCACTGTTGTAGTACATATAGCAGCTACACACACACCATTCCCACAAATACTTTTATCAAATCATGTCAAGGTACTACCTGGTTGGTTGCCTCAAAAACTATTGACTTAATGATGGATGACTGTCCCATCACCCAGATTTAAAAGTCTATTAAAACTAAGGCTATATAGATATGTTTGGTTTTAATAAGAAAGGGGAATTCTGTAAGAAACAATTAGTGAAAATCTATTCTAATATCTTTGGAAAACAATATGACAGTGACAGGGTTCATTACACATTCACAAACCACAGAACTTGTTCATTAATCTTTCCTTTCAAATAAAATGAAATCATAGAATGAAATGTAACAAATAACATTTGGCCATAAATATTTCATTTATAAATCACCCAGAAATGGTCTGTAGCAAACGTGAAATGTTTTAGGCATTTCATTATCTCCCTAATACACTAACCATGATGCAAATCTAATTATGTTTTCATCATGCAAAGAGAACTTCAGGGAGAAATTATGTGGGAATAAAAATCCAAAACATTAACTTGCACCAGCATATGCAATGCAAATGATTGAAGTTGACGCCCATATGTGTTTTTGCCAGGTCACTGATAATTTTTTATTACATTTCAGGAAAATCTCCAGGCGCATCATAACTCATTTTAGGGCAAGCCAGCGGAGATTTACAGGAAAAAGACATTTTGATTGATGGCTAAAAGCAGTTAGCTCAAAAGCCACTCTCTATGTAAAAAGGACAATTTCCATTACAGTAGATCCCTGTGGGGGTTACGATTTTAGACCACCAGTGAATGACAAAATACATGAGTAACTGAGACGTCTGTAAAAATGTCAATTTTTAACACTAATAAAGCCTGGGTTGTGCTGCTGCATCAAGGCGCACCGTATGCTGCGCAGGCTCGCTGCTGCCCCTCCAAACCCTTCTGCTACTTTGAGGTTGACTTATCATCTGATTTTGGATCAACATTTGCAATAAAAGTGACTTTTGCAATTATTAGATTAGATTCAGCCACATTGACCCTCCCCAACTCAATGCCATTTTTCACTCTTGTTAATCAAACAATCCAAGTTTAAGTTGAAATATGCCTCAGACACTTAAGCTATATTAAACTCTACTCACCACTAATGAATGATAATGAGAAATTAATTTGCTGCGCAGTTTAATTGTGATGAGGACATGTACGGCACAGCCCGGGATTATACCTTACACTTTAACAGCGTGCCGTGACAGTGCTTCTGGTTCCCCCCCATCATTCACTCCATAACGACGGCTTATGGCGGCAAAGTTTTTTCGTTTCCCGTGGATGTGGCACCACCAGAAGCAAGTACAAGGTATAATGTTTGTGAAGTTTGCGCAAGGGCTGACAATTTCCTGGTGTTATGCTGGCATTTTTTTTTTCATTACCACATATTTGTTAATTATTACCAACATCATTTTTTCAGCAAAAGTTTTCCCTCAAATAAAATAGCATTTTGAAAAATAAATATATTCTAATGTCCCTTGCCAAATATGCCGGACTTTAGGTGTGGGTCCAGGCAGGGTACAACTGTCCTACTATGAGTCGACCACACACTAAGGGGTTGTCCACACGGGAACGTTTTTAGGTATCGTACGTTTCAGCCTTTCATCCACACGGCAACTGTGTTCTGTGTGCCCTAAAACGGTATTTTTTGACTGGCATGACTCACCCCATTCGACATTCTCCTAACATTGTTGTTATAACCTGCAAAATTACTCGCAGAAATAATTACTCTTCACTGTCAGTCCAGAAAAACTCTGAAAAGTGGAAGACGACAGACTTTATGCGCATGCAGTCTTCTATTTTCTGTAGTTTTGGTGTCAAGTGATTCTGTCAAAGTGTGTATTTACAGCAGCACAGGTAGGTGTGCTTATGTATTACATCGTTTTCACTCAATATGTCTCAGTGTGTGAATGTGACAATTAACCATGTCCACACTACAAGGAGCACCCCTATAAATACCATTATTGTTAACAGTAATTATAAATAATTGTGTTATTATTTTCTAACATTTTTTCTATCAATAGGAAGCAAACAATTCCAGTATCGAAACTGACCAGTCATTATGTAACGATTTAACACATGCTGTGTCCTAGAATTGACTGCAAGAGCTAATATGTTATTAGCTGTCCCTCTCTTCTCTAGCATTTGTGCTTAAGTGGCTCAATTAAATTAACTTTAAGTGTTTCACAAAATGGATTTGAAGGACACATTCATTGTTCTCTTAAGTGTTTGAAAACTCCTCTGCCAGAAAAATTAACTATTACCTTGCATGGGCCAACTTTGGTCCATTTTTTAACCTCTTTGTGGGTGTCCTAATCAAAAAAAAATACAGCGGCCTTTAAGAGTCAAAACTTTGTTTTGGCAAACTTCAATTTGTAAAATATTATTGAAATATAAAATAATAAAATGTTTTTTAAAAAAATCCACAAAATATGGTCAGCAGTGCCATTTGTGAATAAGAAAAGTTTATCACCACATGAATGTTTGTCTCAAGTTTCAAATGATCCCTTTTAAGACTTATAATGAAGTCTGTGATTATTCATATGGAATTATTCTTAGGTTTTCAAAGGGCTGCAGAGCAAACATCCCCTCAGGTTACGTAATACAGCTGGGGCCTACCCTTCTCCCCAAACCTGTTTTCCTGAAGCATAATTTGTGGGCTTATCTGCTTATCTGTGTTTATTCTCTCACCAAATTAAAAATATATTCATTTTGGAAGTTATCTTGGCAGGTTTGAATGCGGTGTTTTTCTTTATTTACTGTTCAAGCTGTTACACCCCCATTTTACTAAAGACAACTCGTTCAGTTTCGGCCATTTTTGACAATTTCAACTTATTTTTCTTAGCACACAAAATATTGTGTTCCATGGATATATAAACATGAATCCTACCAAATAAAAAAAGATTAAACTCCTGTCTTTCATCAGAAAAAAATTGTTTTCTCCTTTTTCTGTTCATCAGTAGAACATAGGTACGTTTCCGGAAAACATCAGTTCCCCACAAAGAAAGAGAGCAAAGATACATTTCAAGCATAACTTTAACTTTGACACAATTGCTTTGCTTTTGTGCCAATTCAAATATGTAAACAATACCACTGCATAAATGACAGCCCCACAACCCTAGTGAGGACAAGCGGCATAGAAAATGAAGGAATTCATGTTTTATAAGAGGTAGATTAATTTGACTTGTAACGTGCATGGTGAAAAAGTGTCAGCACCCCTGATATACATGTACAATGTACATAAATATTACATATACTGAAAATACTACATACGAAAACAGCACGTTAACAGTGGTGACTAATTTATTACATTGCATGGAAGTCGGGAACAGTACCTCTGGACTGGCAGACTGGGGGTGGTGGCCCCCATTTTTGCAAGGGTACTGGAGGGTTTGTGGGAGTTTGCCCAACCGGTCCACATGTGCTTGTGGATTAGGAAAAGGCATTCGATTCTGTTCATGACTATCATGGACAGAATTTCTAGGCGCAGTCAAGGTGTCGAGGAAGTCCATTTTGGTGGCCTTAGGATCTCGTCTCTGCTATTTGCAGATGATGTTGTCCTGATGGCTTCATCGGGCTGTGACCTTCAGCGTTTACTAGAGCAGTTTGCAGCCGAGTATGAAGCTTCTGGGATGAGACTCAGCACCGCCAAATGCAAGGCCTTGGTTCTCAGTCGGAAACGGGTGGATTGTACCCTCCGTGTTGGGAGTGAGATCTTGCCCATGTGGAGGAGTTCAAGTATCTCAGGGTCTTGTTCACGAGTGAGGGCAGGTAGGAGTGTGTGGTCGACAGACGGATCGGTGCAGCGTCTGCAGTAATCTGGTCACTGTATCGGATCATCGTGGTGAAGACAGAGCTGAGTCGGAAGGCAAAGCTCTCGATCTATGTTCCGACCCTCACCTATGGTCAGGAGGTATGGGTCATGACCGAAAGAACACAATTGCGGATACAAGCGGCAAAAATAAGTTTACTTTGGAGGAAGGTGGCTTCTTAGGGTGGCTACTAGGTGTGAAACGATTCATTCACTAGATCAATGTATCGATTTATATTCCTTTGATTCAACTACATCTATCTGTGTTCCCCAAATTACCATTCCAGACAACATATATCGATCTAATGATTGTTTGAAAGGTAATCATTCGATTTAATTGATATTATGAAATAAAGCATTAGATTTAAGAACTGGAAGTTTTATAAAGTATGAATGTGTGGATTTTTTAAAGCTTTTTTAATGATAAAGACGTTAAACGTTACCCTTGTAATAGTTTGTCTTAAGTTGATTAGTCATGCCTGTTGACTGGGTTGCACGAATGATGTCATGTGATGCTGGGCGTGTGCGCTCTGTTATAAAAGTCCGTGTGGACGTCCTAAAATATGCAATTTTTCATGGGGTGTATTTGTTTTTATACATGTTTGTTAGCTAGATGACAACACTATGATGAGTGTTGGATCACATCGAAAGTTAAGTCCAACGTGGAGCCATTTAGACTCATGGATGGGAGCGTCAGGACAAGATAAAAGGTACGTAGCGAGCGTTAAGTTTGTGCATGTTTTTGTTCTGGGTGAATGGGAGCTTGTTGTTTGGGAGCCACTGTTGTTCTGACGTATGTTCCATTTTTTCTTGCAATGATAAGCGTGTTGATTAAACACCTCCTTATAGCTTTAATAGCGTCTGTGCAGACGTGCAGACTACAGTATATAGAATATTCATTCACTTTATCCAGTGGTTCCCAAACTTTTTTTGCCGCGCCACGCTTTTGGAGAAACATTTTTTTTCAGCCCCCCCAGTTTGAAAACCACTGCTTTAATCTTGCACCACCAGATTTGAATGAGATGTAATGTGTAGATAAATAACTTCCTTAATACTTTGGTTAACACTGTTTGGTAAAATTAGTCATGTTTTGTAAGATAGAATCAATCACTCAACTTGTTCATTTATTTTTTATTCAACTCCAAGTGTTGGTTGCACTTTATTCAAAAAAAACATGAATGCATTTCCCATGACTTGTTGTTTACCTGTTTATATCATGAATGTATACCTGATTCTCTTACTAAAAGCAAAGTAAATTTAGGAAACTTCACCTGCACTGTCCAGTATCCAAGTATTTATTTTACCGTAAGACTGCTTATATTTATATATATATATATATATTTTTTTTTTTGCAAAAAAACTACAGAATCGATTCGGATTGTATCGTACTAAATGAACCAATATTGACCTTGAATCAGAGCGGAAACTACAAATCGTGACAAGAACGTGATTCGAATCGTTGTTAAAACGAATCATTGCACCCCTAGTGACTAGACTCACCCTAAGAGATAGGGTGAGGAGCTCGGCCATCCGGGAAGAGCTCAGAGTAGAGCCGCTGCTCCTTCACATCGAGAGGAGGAGCCTTGGGCATCTAGTCTGGATGCCTCCCGGACGCCTCCCTGGTGAGGTGTTCCGGGGCATGCCCAGCCGGGGGAAGACCTAGAACACACTGGAGGCATTATGTCTCACAGCTGGCTTGGTTTCCTCCCGGTCGAGTTGGAAGAGGTGGCTGGAGACCGGGAAGTCTGCACTTTCCTGCTGAAACCGCTGCTCCCGCGACCCGGATCAGCAAAGGAAAATGGAATGGAATGGGACTGACAGCCCTACCAAATGTATACATAGATATATTGTCCATGTTTATAGTAGGAATTAGATCTTTGGGACTTGGTCTTTTTAAAAGTAGCTCACAGGCTGAAAAAGTGTGAGCAACACTGGTCTAGACAGAATGTGTTTATTTTATGTATCTATACATATGTGGACTGTGTCTATTAGTCACAAACGTCCGTAATGATCGCTTGATTAAGATACTATCTGTTGTGTCAATTGTTGAGAGAAATGAATGCAGCTAATAAGGATTCATCCGCTGAATCTAAAAATGCTGATTAGCAATTAACACCAGTCTTTGGGTGAACAATGACCTGCCAACTATAAAGGATATCATCATCAATATGTACTGAAAGTCAAATTTGCAGTGTCATCTCATTAGAGTTTTCTTTGTGTGTGTGTTTATTTGGAGACTGACTGCAGTCAGGATGCAGTGGGACAAATATCTCCATTATATAGGATTTTTACTTCATACATAATATGGATAAGTTGGTATATTTCCAGTTAATGTATGCAAATAAAAACCAGAGCTGGCTGCAGTTCAGTTTGATCAATGAAGGTGTGCAAAGGAATAAAGGACAGACTGAAACAAGGGAGAAGAAGAGCACTACTGTTTGAAGGGTAAATGAATAAGAGATTGCGGGATATGACTGCTGTTACGTATAAGAGCTCCAGCTTTACAGATGCATGCAAATCCAAATACAAAGAAAAAAGAAAAGCAGGGATCCAGTGAGACAAAAGAGAGGGATCATCTGCAACAAAACCTGCATATGAGAGATCTTCATGGATCAGGCGATACACCGCTCTTCAGCCACAATGTTTGAATAACAACTTTTAGACACACAGAGAATCTTTGAAGGGCATGTGCATTACAAAGTAAAAGCATAGCAGTAGCACCACCCAGTGTGGGTGTTGACGGAAAGTATGGATTGAAATCTTTTATTGAGTAATCAGGGGTGCAAGGAGTTCCTCAGTTTAAGAACAAGTTGATTTTTAGTGTAAATTATTAATTATTAAACATATATATTCACTTATATATTTTATGGGACAATTATAACCACAAAATGTGCCAGGACCGCCTGTGTTTGGAGAGTGGGCTTCGAGGAATTTGCTCATCTAACATCTTTGGGATGAACTAAAGCAGAGATGGTGAGGCAGCAGTGATCTCTAATCTAAAGTTCTCATAGACAAATGGACAATTAAGTACTTTCTGAAGATTAAAAGTTCTTATAACTGCCAAGCCATATTTTCTTCCAACATCATTTCCTACAAGTGTAGTGATATTTTGGTCTGTTAGGGAACTTGTTCCCCCTACCATTTTTACTTCTTTTTACATTATTATTATTATAAATTATTATTCTTTTTATAAAGAAGCAGCCCAAAATGAGGCTTTGTTATTTCTGATACAGGTGTCCAATATACACTGCCTGGCCAAAAAAAAAAAGTCGCTCCCTGGACTTCACCAAGCAAATAGGCAGGAGGTTGCTGCAATTGGTCAGGTCTAGGTTCCACAAAGAATGAGGTCAGCTGACTACCCGAATATACTTAACGACCAGGTTATTCCATCAATGGATTTTTTCTTCCCAGATGGCACGGGCATAGGGGAGAGTAAGGTAGGTTGAGCCAGTCGGTAAATTGACCCACCCTTTATAAATTGACCCACCCTTTATATCTAGGTAACTGAGCACATGATTTGTCATGTGACCATCAATTCAGGAAGAACCCTTCATTTCCATCTTGCTGTGACAAAGAGAAGCACATTGGAGTCTGTATTACACAAAAAACTATTTTTTCTTTTGGATATCAGGTAAATTGACTGTAATATCAGAACAAAAGTATTTGTGTCTAAAGTTACGTTTTGTGCATGTTGGTGATTTTCTAATGTATATAATCATTTGAATCAGTTTACTAAAAGATTAGCCTAATTTTCTAAGCTAGCCCTTTTTTTTAATATAGTGGCTATGGGGCAAAGTGAGTCAAAGGCTGTGGGGTAAATTTCGCCAATGGTTACCCCACCATAGCTTTGGACATAGCAAAAACAAGTGGCATTGTTATGCTCACATTTCCACCCCACATTTCCCATCGCCTGCAACCTCTGGATAAGTGTGTTTATGGTCCATTTAAAACCTACTACAACAGAGCTCTTGGTGATCGGAGAGGTCCAACCCAGCCGGCTTGGACCTCTGTTTTGGTAAAACAGCCAGCATATACCAAATTGCTGGTTGTGTAAATGATGCTTTCGTGCCAGCAATGACTCACAGCCACTGGGATTTTCCCTTACCACAGAGATGTCTTCTTTGATGCATAGTTTGCCTCATGAATGGTGTCAGACAGGCCCAAACTGGAGCAGCAGCCTCCAGCTGAAGGTGATGCACCTTGTGGTTTCAACCTCTCTTTCTGCTGAGCTACTTTCACCAGGCCGTGCTTCACAGTGACCCCAACCATGCTGAATATGTGTCTCCTACCAAGCTTCTACCCTTACCCAAAAGTCAGCAACAAATCGAAAGCGTGTGAAGACAAGAATCCTGACTGATATGCCTGAGAAGCAGGCAACTGAGAGAGCCCACAAAGAAAGGAAAAATAAACGGAAAGACAAAACAAATTGAAGCATCAAAAAGCAAGGAATCAAGAAGAGGAAACAAACTCAGGTAAAAATTGCAACGGAAAGCAGCTTTGAGGAGAGTGATGTTGCCGTACCATTTGAAGACACTTATGAGTATGAGAGTTCTAGTGATGAAAGAAGTGAACCAGATGCCTCAGAACTGAAAATTGGTGACTTTGTCATTATAAAATTAGCATCCAAATGCAGGAACCACCGTTACGTTAGCCTGGTTGACAGCCTTGCAGACAATAAAGTGAATGCTATATTTCTCAGAAGAATTTGAGGGGTCCCTGGCAGTAAGGAACCCACTTTTGCACTCAAGGAAAATGATGAGGCATCTTTCCCATGGAGTAATGTACTGAAGAAGGTACCTCAACCTCAGCAGGCTGGAGGAAATGCAAGAAGGGAGCAAAAATGTATATTCCCCTGCAACCGCTGGAATGTCGAATAGTTCTTTTGATTAAAGGGTTAAATGTTTTTGAACTGATGTTTGTTTACATAAGTTTAAAACTGTTAAAATGGTTTGTTTTCACAATATGCTCAGGTTTACATTTAAAAATTTAGATGGTCAGTTTAACCACAGACTTGGTTCAGCCTACTGAACTGAGCTGGGGCTAATTGAGCCACACGAGCTCTTTTTTTTGAGACGTCTGTATTTTGGGCAGCTATGTCAGAGATGCATTCTGATCATTTCATTTGAGATGACACATCCTGAAATGAAGATATATGTTGTTGTTCTGTTTCTGTGTCATTTTTCATTACGTCCAGGACAACATAAGTAAAAAGTGGCTCATCTTACCTCACTCTCCCCTATTCCAAAATGACAACGCCAAGATTCACATGGAGTCCAGACCTTAACCCCACTGAGAATCTTTGGGAAGTGCTTTGGGAAGGCTTTGTGCAGCGGTCGGACTCTACCATCATTAATGCAAGATGTTGGTGAAAAATGAATGCAACACTGGATGGAAATAAATCTTGTGACATTGCAGAAGCTTATTGAAACAATACCACAGCGAATGTGTGCCGTAATCAATGCTAAAGAAATATTAGAGTGTAGGATCTTTTTTTTGGGGGGTGACTTTTTTGTGGCCAGGGAGTGTATATTGTTAATGGTGCTGTATAGAATAATGGTCTTACCTTTGGCGGGCTTTCCGATCCGGGATATTCTCTCTGATCCAGTTTGTTCCAACGCTGCATCAGTTTAATGACAATAGGCTTGCTGAAGTCTACCAGTTGGAAACCAGTCACATTGGCTCCACCGTGCATGAACCTTTCCAGAGAAATGTCCTTAAATCCCTTAAAGCAAATAGAAAAAAGGACATTCATGCAATCCTTTGCAAACTCATAATACTTCTCACATAGTGTACCAAATTATTGATGCTAATTATCTCTAATTAATATGGTGCTCCTTCATGCGGTGTTAATTCTGTATGGAGCTGCACTGGTCATGCAGAGTGATTCAGTGAGAAGGAGCCAGAGTACAAGGTAGAAACATGTGAGCCTAGTTCTGAACTGATGAAAAGTAATTGCTAAAAGCTCAGAGAGCTCTTTTGCTGCTTGACCTCATCTTCTAGGCCTTTTCCTCCCACTTTCCATCCCAGTGGGAACGTGTTAGAAATTAAAGATGTAGCACTGCTGAATTGACTCCTCTTCTGTCTACATCTACATCAACATTGAACTAAATCACATAATAAAATATGGAATTGCACTCATGGAATATAGATAGATATATTGTAATATAATATATTAATAATATAGTAATATAATTAATTTAATATAATGTAATATAATATATTAATAATATAGTAATATAATTAATTTAATATAATGTAATATAATATATTAATAATATAATATAATAGATATATTGTGATAAAAAAAAAGTAAAAAAGTAGTAAAAGTAAATGCAGCTTTGGTATGTGATTTTTGCCATACCAAAATCGGTATAGATTAACAAAGTTTAACATCAGCAAATACTGCATTGACCCCGCATTTCAAGACCAGTTTTTGAAAGCAATAATTAGAAATTGTCGACTGCAATAAAAAGGGATATCATATATTTTAAGCCCGTGACTGATGTGTGATGAATGTGTTTCATTGATCACCATTATCTTAAAGTTATAACTCTGATGTTTGCTACTCTGCAAAACAATTTTTTTCTCTGTGTTGCATCTTATTAGGTCAATGATGTGTGTGACTGACAAGTGGTAAAAATCTGATTAGCCGTGCAAGAAGTCATGACCTCACCTGTGGGTTTGCATCATCTAAATCTATCGCCACTAAATATGGGACCAGACATTTTTTTCAGACTTTTGTTGAGGGAAAAAAATGTCTTATATTATATACACTGTAAATATCTTCCATTGTAAACAAGAGGCCTTACCAGGTTTGCTATGATGTAATGGTAGCCTTTTACATGTTTTCCCACGCTGACTGCCTGAAAGAAAATCAGACAAAGTGCATTATGTTAAAACATTCAAAAAAGGACATTGGTTAAGTTTACAAAGGAAATTATTAATCCTTGCACTGCACATTGCCCATGCAACACTCCTTAAAAGTGGCTTGACAAAAATCAATACAGCACTATATCTATTCTGTAAAATCTGAAGTTGAAACTGAAATCAATGAAATGTGACAAAACGGAGAGCAGTTAAACACACAAGCTGAACAATTGAAGAGTCAAGATGCATGCTGAATACAACAAATGTATGGATGTTGGCAGGTCTGCACTAATATTGAACGTCCTCCCTGCCTCTTATGCGCCCCCGACAGTTCACCCACACTGGTCTAAACACTGATGTAGACACATAAACACCCCCCCCCCCACACACACACACAGAGTGCAGCTGGTAGGGCCAGACAAACGAGCATTGTATGTCCGCCGAAAAGGGACGCTGGCCAACATAGGCACTGTAGATACCATTGTGACACAAGTTTGTGTCTGTTGTAAACGCAAATGTATGTTTGTGTGTATCTCTGTCTGTTTGCTCACCACAGAGGTCAATTAAGAACCAAGCTGTCTTCTCTGGCATGGGGGTACTGGTGTGTGCATGTAGTCGGTACATGCATTTCTAAGATGGTGTGTGAGTGTGTGTATTTTCTTAAAAGCATGTGTCACATGTCCAATATGGATGCTTAATATCTTGTGGTCCGGTATATTATTGGCTCTAATGTTCTTTTGTGTCTGTCAAAGCTGCAGGCAGAGGATTAGAGTGACGATAGGTGACAGAATGTGTAGATTTTACAAATAAAACCTTTGTCAAGGGATTTGCTTATTTGCTACAGTGTATTCGATGATGACGTCTACGTTCTTCTGTTGGTGAGTTTTGAGGTGACTGAAAAGTCCAATACGAGAGCAGCCGAGTCTGTTGCAATGAAAGCATAGGAAATTAGTGTTTGTTGTGGTCTTGGCTGCAAGGACCATCTTCCTCCTCTGCCATTTCCTTTCCATCGTCTCGCTCCTCTCCTCTCCTTCCCAAAATGCCAAATTCAGGCATGGTAAAGTTACCTCCCACAGGATCATCCACGTCAGAGATTTACAGCTGTGAGTGCTGTATGCCACTCCTCTTGAGTGTTATCTTCCGCTAAACCTTGTATTGCCACTTTTAACTTCTTGCAGGTTGCTGGCCATGATGTAGTTGACCAAACAGCTGTTGTTGTGGAAGTCTAGCATTTTGATGGTGTAACCGGCCCATTGCAGTTGGTACTGAAGAAAGGTGGCTTCTATCCTCTTGGTACTAGTTCTCCCCTACATTTCTGTGTGTGGTACACGTCGTGTTAGCCCAGGAATGCGCTGGAGACACTTGATGTTAAAGATTTCCAGCTGTTGGATTGCAGTGATACAGGGTACAAGCTTCAGAGTAGTGTGGTGACACAGATAGCTGGTCGACTGCTACCTTGGTGTGTATGTCGAGGTCATGTTCATATACACCCTCTTGCGTGGCCTATCAAGTGAGGCTGAGGCAGAAATCCAATTTTGAACATCATTGTCCATGCTGCAGTTTTCGGAGAGGATTCTCCCATGATACTTCTGGGACTACTGCTTGGTGCTTGCCGTTGATGTTAAAGACAGGTGATGGTTGGTCAAATTGGGGGAATGGAGTTCCACCGGCAAGAGTACCTCCATCTTCTCAGTGTTCATGGTGAGTCCCAGTCTGCGATAGGCCTTCACAGCAATTGTTAATTTTGCCTGCGGAGCCTTTGATGTAAGTAGTACGAAAGCACAGTCATCTCCATACTGTAGCTCCACTTTGTTCACAGTTTTGCCCGTAGTACCAGCCTAGATGATTTTTATGTTCCCATCCAAATTGGAATCCACCAACACATCACTGTTTCCCTCAACTTTTTTGTGCAGTATCCAGGTGAAACTCATGAGGAAGATTTTGAATAGCACAGGTGCAACCATGCATTCTTGTTTAATACCTGTGCATACTCTGAAGAGCTTGGACTCCTGTCCATCTGTTGTCACTTGAGCCATCATCCTCGTGTGGAAACTTTGCAGGATGTTTCCAAACTTCTGTGGGCAGCCAATCCTGATAAGGATCGTTTAAAGAAGGTCTCTATTGATTGTATCAAAAGTCTTTGGTAATTTCATAAAAAACATGCATAGGTCTTGATGTTGCTCTTCTCTTGTAGCTGGTGAGTTGTGAACATCATGTCCACAGTGCTGTGATTTATTTCTGAAGCCACATTTTAAATATATACATAGTGATACCATTTTCCAGGCTCTGATAAATGATGAGTTCTAAATGACTTATTGGGAAGAGTTCCCTTTGTTTACCCAATCAACATTTTGATTTACTTAAAGAACACTGACGGACAGTCTCCCATGTTCGTCAGGTCCTCCAGCACTTATTTGAGAATCAACTGTTTGTCAAGGCAAAAAAGTGTCTCTTCCACGCAGAATCTGTGTAATTCCTGGGATACATGCTGGGAAAAGACAGTGTTGAGGCAGACCCCGAGTAAATAAAGGCGGTGGCACAGTGGCAAACACCTCAGACAAAAAAAGAGCTTCAGCTTAAGTTTAAGTGGTTGTTTACCACTTCCCCAGTCCTGATCCAACTCGACACTTCCATGCAGTACAGTGTCAAGGTGGATGCCTCGGACTGGGGGGTTGGAACAGTGTTGTCTAAGCTAAGATTAAAAACTGAGCCCATGTACTTTTTAATCCAGGAGACTTTCCCCACCAGACGGGAATTATATTGTGGGTGACAAAAAGCTGCTGGTAGTCAAACTCGCCCTGGAGGAGTGGCGCCACAAGAATCTCTCATACAGTACATCAGTCAGATAAAAGGCTAAACTCCAGTCAAGCTGTAACCACTACAACCACTACCCCTGTACGACCCTGATCACAAATTGCAGTAGGTTTTCTTTGTGGACTTCCACCTTTTTGTGGCAAAACTATCATAATGGCCATTGTAGTTTGTTTTTTTCCAGATGTGCACTCTTTGTCTCCTTGCAGAAGCTCCCTTCAGCCTTGGAGACAGCACAACTCCTTGTAGATCATGTCTTCAGACTTCTTGAAATACCCACAGACATAGTCTCAGATCAGGGACCCTAGTTCATATCCGATGGGTGGAAGGAATTTTGGAAGAAGCTGGGAGATAATTCCAGCCTCAAGTCGGGGTATCATCCCCAGTCAAATTGGCAATGTCGGACAATGTGAGAGACAACCACGATTTAGATTCAGTTTCAGTGTTACTGAAACCAATTCTACCACCTGGCAGAACATCTAGTTTGGACTGAGTATGCACACAAATCTATGACCAGTTCTGCAGTGGGTATGTTCCACTTTAAGACTGTGCTAGGCTATCAACCACCTTTGTTTCCTGCCCAGGAGTCAAATATTCATCTTGAACGAGCCAGGCGGGTCTGTAAAGAAGCTTGGATGCCATGAAGAGAATGTTAAAGGAAAATAAGAGGCTGGCAAACAGACATAGAAAAAACACTCCTGTGCAGCACGTCTCCAAAAACATACCCTACAGGACTATCGACTGTAAACTCTCCCCGGTTTCTGGATCCATTTCCCCCCCCAAAAAGATGGCCACTCCCTCGGCAGTGAAGCTCAGGTTGCCACCCACCCTACAGATACATTTTGTATTTCATGTCTCCCAAATCTGTAATGTTTCTACCAGCCCTCTGTCTCCACCTGCAGAACCCCCACGTCCTGTCTGTCTCACTGATGATCATCTGGCCTTTATCGTTCGACGTATCCTGGGTGTTCATCGGAGACGGAGGGTCTACCAGTACCTAATGTATTGGGAGGGTCACCGGTGTTGTTGGATACCACACTCCTTCATTTTAGACCCTGACCTTGTCCGTGACTTCCATCAATGCCTTCCGGACAAGCCTGTTGGGTGGCCTGAAGGTGCCCATTAAAGTACCCCGCCAGATACCTCTTTCCTTTTCCCCCTTCCAAATCCTTCATCCTCCCAGTCCTTTTGCCTACCTTTCATACCTTTATAGCGGAACCCTGTTGTGTAATGTTCTGCACTTCAAGATGCT
This sequence comes from Oostethus manadensis, assembly GCA_024372805.1. Taxonomy (NCBI): domain Eukaryota; kingdom Metazoa; phylum Chordata; class Actinopteri; order Syngnathiformes; family Syngnathidae; genus Oostethus; species Oostethus manadensis. The sequence continues at coordinate 1,561,606 of QODF01000005.1, forward strand.
TGATTTCTTGAGCCTTTTTAGTCTACTAGTCATTTTTCTGTTTTTGTAAAACAGACTGTATCTCCTCCCTTGATGTTCTCCAGTGCTGCTTTAGCCTGCCAGATGTAGAGTTGTTTAAGACTGTGCAATGTGCCTTGTGCATGGTGTCTAGTATGGTTTTGATTAATTCAGAGTTTTTGTCGAACCAGTCCTGATGCCTCCTCCGATGGTAGCCAATAGACTTGGCTGCAGCCTCAAATTGCTTTGACCTAAGACAGCTAGAGCAGTGCCTTCAGAGCTCATAAAGGAGTCAATTTCCTGCAGCTTACCTGGAACGGAGGATCAAAGGCTGTTCTGGGGCTCGGCTACCTCAAATCTACCACAGTCCAACCACTTCTTGTCAGCTTTTTGGAAATGAACAGGGGATCGTACTGTCACTCGTAACTTAGAGATGTTCATGCGATGGTTAGTCCAGCAGTCTGCAACTTGCATTCCACGGGTGCACGTCCTTAGTGTCTTTGAGTCTCACGATGATGTAATCCAGCAAATGCCATTGCTTTGATCATGGCTACATCCAGGATCTCTTGTACAGTATTTATATTACTGTTGGAAGGTTGTGTCTGTGGTTATCAAGTCATGCTCTGCACAGAAACTTAGTAGTCTCATGCCATTGCCATTATTGTCCTGATACTATCTTTCCCAATCACTCATTTCCATGTGAGGTGTTTTTTCTCCACCTTTGCCATTAACATTACGTCACTGCTAGAGATGTGCTGCAAGGCCTGATCTAATTCCTGGTAGAAGTGGAACTTTGCATCATTCACAGAGTCGACGCATGGGCGCTGAGAAAAGTTACATAGCGCTATGTTGCCAAGAGGATATGAACAGACATAAATACTTCACTAGTCTTTCACGGTACTTGTTTCAGTGACACTGGGTAGCAGACTGTTTTTTTTTTTTGCAAGATCAACACCTCGATGATGTGGACCTTCTATAGGGTATCCCTTCCAAAAAAAAAGGCATAACCCTGACCTTCTTCTATTAGGGATCCCTCGTCCAGACGTCCGATCTCACTCAGGGCAGCAATGTCAATGCCATATTGTCAGAGCTCAGCGCCAACTAGCGCAATTCTTTTTTGTGGCCTGTCAGGGTTGTTGTCCAGAAGGGTTCAAGTGTTCCACGTAGGCAGTTGTGCAGGAGAACTGTTTTGAATTTTTGGATTTTTTTGAAAGTAGTGGATTCTCCCGATAGTTGCAGTATCCCTTGCTATTATATTACTTTTATATTATAAGGTCTTTTCCTCCCTGAGTCACCACCTTATCGTGGTGGAGGAGTTTGCGTGTCCCAATGATCCTAGGAGCTAAGTTGTCGGGGGCAGTCATGCCCCTGGTAGAGTCACCCATGACAAACAGGTCCCAGGGGAGGGACCAGACAAAGAGTGGCTCAATAGACCCCAATGATGCACAAGAAAAAAGGACTTTTTTTTCCCTCGCCCAGCTGCGGGTCACCGGGGCCCTCCTCTGGAACCAGGCCTGGAGGTCGGGCACAATGGCGAGCGTCTGGTGGCCGGGCTAGCACCCATGGGGCCCGGTCAGGCACAGCCCGAAAAGGTGACGTAGTTTCCCTACGCCTTCGGGTGGGGGGACGGGTCCTGACTGTTGTTTGCGCTTATGCGCCAAACAGCAGTTCAGAATACCTGTCCTTTTTGGAGTCCTTAGAGGAAGTACTAGAGAGTGCCCCCTCAGGGGGATTACCTTGTTCTGCTGGGTGACTTCAACGCTCATGTTGTCAGCGACAGTGAGACCTGGAGAGGTGTGATTGGGAGGAACGGCCCCCCTGATCTTAACCCGAGCGGTGTCTTGTTGTTGCACTTCTGTGCTCGTCACGGATTGTCTATAATGAACACCATGTTCAAGCATAAGGGTGTCCACTTGTGCACTTGGCACCAGGACACCCTGGGCCGCAGTTCGATGATTGACTTTGTGGTTGTTTCGCCGGACTTGCGACCACATGTTTTGGACACTCGGGTGAAGAGAGGGACAGAGCTGTCAACCGATGCCTCCATTGTCAATGCGGCTGATCGGAGCCTGTCATGGCGGTTATCCCAGAACCCGTTGGTGGACACCAGTGGTGAGGGATGCCGTCAAGCTGAAGAAAGAGTCCTATCAGGCCGTATTGGCCCATGGGACTCTGGAGGCAGCTGACAGAATTCACCGAGCGTTGGATTGTTCACCCACTAATAGGGAACGTGAGCTGGGTTTAGACCGTCGTTAGACAGGTTAGTTTTACCCTACTGATGATGTGCTGTTGCAATAGTAATCTATAGTAAATGTAATAGTAATACTAATAGTAATAGTAATCAATAGTAATCTGCAGGCCAAGCTGTCTGCAGCTCTGGTAGTCACTGAGGTAAAAACCCGGACATGGGAGGACTTCTGAGAGGCCATGGAAAACGACTTCCGGGTGGCTTCAAAGAGATTCTGGACCACCATTCGCCGTCTCAGGAGGGGGAAGCAGTGCACAGTCAACACCGTGTATGGTGAGGACCGTGTGCTGCTGAACTAGACTCGAGATGTTGTGGACTGGTGGAGGGAATATTTTGAAGACCTCCTCAATCCCACCAACACGTCTTCCAACATAGAAGCAGTGCCTGGGGACTCTAAGGCAGGTTCTCCTATCTCTGGGGCTGAGGTTACTGAGGTGGTCAAAAAGCTCCTTGGTGGCCAGGCCCCAGAGGTGGATGAGATACGCCCGGAGTTCCTTAAGGCCTTAAACGCTGCAGGCGTGTCTTGGTTGACACGACTCTGCAGCATCGCGTGGACGTCGGGGCCGTTGCTGGCAGACCGGGGCGGTGGTCTCACTTTTCAAGAAGGGGGACCGCAGAGTGTGTTCTAATTATCATGGGATTAGACTCCTCAGGCTTTCTGGTCTATTCAGGGGTTCTGAAGAGGAGGATCCGTCGGATAGTCGAATCAGAAAAACTTTATGCCATTGTAAGTGAACAATTCACGAACTACTTCTTTGGCGACTCAGTGCGATGTAGAATCCTAAATAAACAGAGAGCATTTTAATACACATAGAACTAACTGAACTATAACTAAACATAGAACCCTGAGTAAAAGGTTGAAATCACTGATAAGTAAAGGCATGAAGGGTGTTCCTTAGTGCGGGTATTGCAAGGTGACCATAGTACTGGTTATAAAATGACCATAGTGCAAATGTTATAAAGTGTCATGAGTCCAACAGCAGCAGGGAAGAAACTGTTCTTGTGGCAAAAGGTTCTGGTCTGAATGGATCGTAACCTTCTGCCAGAGGGGAGTGGCTCAAACAGTCCATGTCCAGGGTGGGAAGAGTCAGCAAGTACCCGGCCTGCTCGCCTCCGAGTTCTGGAGACAAACAGGTCTTGGAGAGATGGAAGGCTGCAGCCGATCACTTTCTCAGTGGAGCGCACAATGCGCTGCAGTCTGTGTTTGTCCTGGCAGTGGCCCCAGCGAACCACACATTGATGGAGGAAGTGAGGATGGACTCAATAATAGCCGTGTAGAATTGCACCGTCATTTGGACAGGCAGCTTGGCTTTCCTCAGCTGTCTCAGGAAGTACATCTTCTGCTGAGCCTTCTTGATGAGTGAGATGACGGTCTGCTTCCACTTGAGGTCTTGGGTGATGTTAGTGCCCAGGAAGCAGAAAGAGTCCACAGTTGTGATGGGGGAGTATGTCAGGGCGAGGGGGGTCTTTGACTTTCCTGAAGTCCACGATCATCTCCACTGTCTTCTGAGCATTGAGCTCCAGGTTGTTGCAGCTGCACCAGGACACCAGCCAGTCCACCTCCTTCCTGTAGGCGGACTCATCACCATCTGAGATGATCCCGACGAGGGGGGTGTCATCCGCAAACTTAATCAGTTTCACCGAGTCGTGGCTGGAGGTGCAGCAGTTGGTGTACAGGGAGAAGGGCAGGGGGGAAAGTACACAGCCCTGTGGGGATCCTGTGCTGATAGTCCGAGTGTCCGAGACATTCTTCCCCAGCCGCACGCACTGCCTCCAGTCCGTCAGGAAGTCAGTGATCCACCTGCAGGTGGAGTCAGGCACGTTGAGCCGGGCGAGCTTGTCCTAGAGCAGAGCAGGGAGGATGGTGTTGAATGCAGAGCTGAAGTCCACAAAAAGGATCCTGGCGTAGGTTCCTGGGGAGTCCAGATGCTGCAGGATGAAGTGGAGGGCCAGGTTGATGGTGTCATCTACAGACCGGTTGGCTCTGTAGGCAAACAGCAGAGGAAACAAGAAAGGGGAGGTGAAGGACTAGAGATGAGGGAGAACCAGGTGTTCAATTGACTGCATGACCACAGATGTCAGTGCCACGGGTCTGTAGTCGTTAAGTCCAGTGATCCTGGGCTTCTTGGGGACGAAAAAAACAATGGTGGACAGCTTGAAGCAGGCTGGGAGATGGCATGACTCCAAGGAGATGTTAAAGATGTCCGTGAAGACAGGCGCCAGTTCTACCGCACAGTGTCTCAGGGTGGAAGGAGAAACACCATTCGGACCTGGAGCTTTCCAAGGGTTATGCTTTTTAAATGTCTTGGCCACATCCTGCTCCAAGAGAGTGAGGGCATTGGGGGAGTGGACGGGTCCAGGGCTGATATGGCTGCGATGTCTAATGTAGTCAGTGAGGTGGGGGAGGGGTGTGAATCTTCGAACCTGGATTAGTGAGTGTTCAGTCTTTCTGCTAAGTGACAGTTGTCAACAGCGGGGGGAGGCTTTGTGTCTGTAGTTGGTGATTTCCCTTAGACCTTTCCAGACAGAGACAGAGTTGCTGCTCCAGGACTTCTCCTCGGATTCAGGAGGAGCAGTGTGGTTTTCGTCCTGGCCGTGAAACTGTGGACCAACTCTATACTCTCGGCAGGGTCCTTGAGGGTGCATGGAAGTTGGCCCAGCCAGTCTACATGTGTTTTGTGGACTTGGAGAAGGCATTCGACCGGGTTCCTCGGGGAATACTGGGGGCAGTGCTCCTGGAATATTGGGTATTGGACCACCTAATCCAGGCATTTTGTTCCCTGTATGACCGGTGTCAGAGTTTGGTTCACATTGCCGGCAATAAGTCGGACTCGTTTCCAGTGAGGGTTGGACTACGCCATGGCTCCTCTTTGTCACCAATTCTGTTTATTACTTTCATGGACAGGATTTCTAGGCGCATCCAGGGCGTTGAGGGGTTTTGGTTTGGTGTCCACGGGATTCGGTCTCTGCTTTTTGCAGATGATGTGGTCCTGTTGGCTTCATCGAGCCATGACCTTCAACTCTCACTGGATCGGTTCGCAGCTGAGTGTGAAGCGGCTGGGATGAGAATCAGCACCTCCAAGTCTGAGTCCATGGTTCTCGCCTGGAAAAGGGCGAGAACCCCGACCTGGATGAGGTCTTGCCTTGAGTGGAGGAGTTTAAGTACGTCGGGGTCTTGTTCACAAGTGAGGGAAGGATGGAACGCGAGATGGACGGGCGGATTGGTGCAGAGTCTGCAGTGATGCAGACTCGGCACCGGTTTGTCGTGGTGAAGAGAGAGCTGAGCTGAAAGGGAAAGCTCTCAATTTACCGGTCGATCTACGTTCCTACCCTCACCTATGGTCATGAGCTTTGGGTAGTGACCGAAAGGACAAGATCGCAGGTACAAGCGGCCGAAATGAGTTTTCTCCACAGGGTGGCTGGGCTTTCACTTAGAGATAAGGTGAGATCTGGTTATGATGTCTTCCGATGCCTACATTTGCAGATGTAGTCTAATTTGTCTCTGTTGTTTTGTTATTGTTGTTGCAATTGTTGTTGCTGGTGTTGTTGTCTCTCTCTGTTTGATTACCATCCTCTTCCCTTCTGTCCCCCCCCCCCGCTGTTGACAACCGTCACCTAGCAGAAAGACTGAACACCCACTACTCCAGGTTCGAAGAATCACACCCCTCCCCCA
>QODF01000005.1:1568663-1622089 GCA_024372805.1 Oostethus manadensis
GCAGCCTTCCATCTCTCCAGGACCTGTACGTCTCCAGAACTCGGGGGCGAGCAGGCCGGATACTTGCCGACCCTTCCCACCCTGGACATGGACTATTTGAGCCACTCCCCTCTGGCAGAAGGTTACGGTCCATTCGGACCAGAACCTCTCGCCACAAGAACAGTTTCTTTCCTGCTGCTGTTGAACTCATGAACACTTTATAACATTTGCACTATGCTCACTTTATAACCAGTATTTTTGGCACCTTTTAATACCTGCACTAAAAACACTCTTATGCCTTTACTTATCAGTGATTTCAACTTTTTACTCAGGGTTCTATGTTTAGTTAGTTCTATGTTTATTTAATACTCTATGTTTACTTAGAATTCTACGTTGCACTGAGTCGCCAAAGAAAGTTTCTAGTTTGTGAATTGTTCACTTACAATGGCAAAGTTTTTCTGATTCTGATTCTGATTCTGTCTTCTTTTCTCTTCTTTTCTATTCCCTCCTACTCCAGTCCGGCCACTCCAAATTTGCATAAGAATAAACATAAAAATTAAGTAAGTAATAAAATCTATGTGACAGGGGAGAGTATATTATACTTTTCCCTGGCTGAGCAAATCAGTTTAGCCTATAAGGGAATCTAGATCATAAATACTATCTGCTCGAATGGCTGGACTGGACACACACACACAGACAAAAAATTAACCAATGATGTTCAGTTGAAGCTCATTTTAAAAAAATGTATTTCCTGAAAAAAAATGCTAAGTGAGTTTTATTCATAGCAGATGCTTCCATAAGTTGTCTGTCACTGACAACTGGCAGGCAGACAGCAGTAATACTGTAATTGCTCAGGTCATAGTGTTAAATTACAGTTTTCTTGTGTTCTGATTATACTGTAGTTTATAAAGTACAAATGTTTTACTTTGTTATTGGCAGTAAGAACTGCTTTACTTTAGTAATCTCCTAATTACTATTTAGTTTCTTTTTTTAACAGACATTTCATTCTCAGAACAATATGTGTGCTGATCAAAATCTTCATGAACACTGCATTATTTATTTGATGTATTTGATTATGATTCATAGTTGTTCCATTAATCAGATGTTCTTTTTAAGTGATTAATTTAATTAATAAATTATATAAAATGTGTATCAATTATACATTATTACTTAATTAGTCTGGTATTCTTCATACTATTATTATTATTGGTATGTTTTGGTCAAAGAAAATGGTTTTTTTAAAGAGTCAACGTCACAGTCAGTTGAAATTCCTATAATTTAAAATTCTATAAATTTGAAATAACATCAGGCATAAGATAGTAGGAATGGATCTTAGGTCTAAGTCTTGAAACAGCACATGTTTTTCTGAGCACTCCACAGGCCACCATTTTTCTTCAATTGTTTCGGTATTGTTCTCATTCCAGTGGTTTATAATTGTAATAAAGTGGACTTACAAAGTTGTACTCGGACAATGACAATGTACTTTCGTATGTGAAGTCCTAACTTGGCATAATCTTCAATAGATTAAAAAAAAAAAAAAACATTCAAAAGCATTGTTTAGACTCAGTGACACAATTACACTATATTATGTCAATGCAGTCCATTATATTCTAGTCACACTGGTGGTGGAATGAGCCAGAATTCTTGGTTTAATTTTGGATATTCTAAGTACATTCTAATAATTGTAACTGCATTCTAAATGATTCCAACTATTAGGACCTATTCTTGTTTTGAGCATGCTGAAAACGTTCGAGGTTCATTTGAAGTGAAAAAATGGCACTCTGGGTATTCTGACTGCAATCTAACTGCATTGTAAACATTCTTATGATATTCCAGCAGCATTCCAAATTCTGATTGCATGAAAAAAACACAGCCCACTGCCACTGAAACGTCACTATCAAATGTTGCCTTATTCGTATTACCCCATTTTGCGAGGAAAAAAGGAGCCAAGTGAACTTCACCAGCAGCCGCTGGCATGCATAGTGCGGTGGTGCTGAAAAGAGGTGTCAAAATTCAAGAAACCCACTGAAATATCACTCACCATTGACGGGTCACCAATTCACATCATGTCATACCACCAAGGAAAAAAAGGAGCCAAGATTAACTCCACCACCAGCTGCCGGTGTGAACAGTACAGAGGTGCTGAAGCCCAAGAAGCCCCAGAAGAGCTAGCTTCTATTTCTGATGATGCTGCACCTTACGATCAGACTTTCCACTAGCAGATGTATGGCATTGGAAGTGCTTCGTAAATATTCTGATTGCATTTTACTATTCTTATATTCCTACTGTGTTCCAAATGCATTTGAGTCAAATGTGCAAGAAGGATACAAGAGGTGTTTGAAACATAATCTAAGTATTCAAACGGCATTCTTACAAATTTCAAATATTCTCTCAAGCATGATGCACATTTTGAAACTCTTTGCATTACAAATGGTTTCACTCTTTATCTCAGATTGTGCTCTTGCTGATACATGCTGAGTGTGACGGAAGCTTTTTCGAATACCTGTTCTAGCATGCTCTGTAGCCTCTCTAGCTCCAGGTCAATGACAAACTTCCTCTCCTGACGTCGATCCAGGTCTTCCAAGAGTCGGCGGTATCCAGCCTCGTTGAAACTCTCCACACAGATTGCACTCACCTGAGTTAAAATTGTTATTATCACAGATGAGTAGGCAGATAAGGTTATACATGCACATGACAAGCCAGATATTATTCACTCTACACTTTGCAGCACAAGTGTAGAGTGTGTGGTTCTACAATTTTTTAATACATGCTGTATTATATTGTGTATTTATGTTGGCATGTGTCCAGGGGGGCAATTGTGTGTGTGAGTAAGTTTGCTTACTTGCCAGCCGTTTTGCCCTGCTCTCTCCATGATTGCCTGCAGGATTGCATAACCTAAAAGAGAGAAACAGAAGAATAATGAACAGACGATGTAGCCGCCATGGAGCAATTATGTTTTTCAGGTTTTACAAAAATTACAAATGCATAATATTCCTATCATCATGTTATTATTTCATCACCTTTACCAGAATGTCTGCACTTATAGGTGATGTATCAGAAAAGCATACATCACCCCCTCCCCCATTTTCACCAGGAAAATCCCGTATTTTGCCCTTCTTTCCCAGTTTATATAGTTTCCTGCACATTTCCTGTATTAAAATTTTCAGTGATTAATCTACGCTTGACCGCATGGTGAGTGAGTTAATAGCACGTTGGCTTCACAGTCAGGAGATCAAGGTTCGAATCTCCGTTGGCTATCTCTTTGTGGAGTTTGCATGTTCTCCCTGTGCGTGCGTGGGTTTTCTCCAGGTACTCCGGCTTCCTCCCACTTTTCAAAAACATGCATGTTAGGTTGACTGGCGACTCTAAATTGTCCATAGATATGAACGTGAGTGTGAATGGTTACAACCATTCACACTCACTGTTTGCCCTGCGATTGACTGGCAACCAGTCCATGGTGTATTCCGCCTCCCACCCAAAGTCAGCTGGAATAGGCTCCAGCATAACCCCTTGACTCTAATGAGGATAAGCGATATAGAAAATGGATGGATGGATAGACATGAAGTAAGTAGACTGGCATTGAAAGTATTACCATTGAAACCTAACATTATATCAAAGTTAAGGTTGGGTGTTTATTTACATTTATTAGTTTACAATAAATGTGAATAAAACTGTGGTCCACCGGTGTCCTGGGTTGTTTTCCACCTTAGAGGTTCACCTGAAAACCAAATCCCTCCAGGCAAATAGGCCTCTCCAAGCCTCACCTAAGAATAGTGGTGGTTGTTGCGTTCTCATAATTAGCAGGCACACACACACACACACACAAACCGCTGAAGGTAATAGCTTCAACTGAACATTGTGGATTGACTTTAATTGCATCTTTATAATTTGGTGTGAGTCAGTCTGCTTGATTTAGATGCAATCTGTAAGTTCTTGGTTGTGAGCAATCACATAATGATAACGAACATAATATGTTCCGAGAAAACTGCACATCACATTTATCCTTCAAATAAAAAATGTTCAACACAATTTACATTTCAAAATTACTGTTGAGTTATAATGCAGGATTTTTGTAACCTCTCATAGGGTCATTAAACTAATATGTAAATTAAAAACAATGATCTAGAGTACATTTGTATTCTTCATTCATTTTCTATACCACTTGTCTTCATTAGGGTCACGGGTATGCTGGAGCCTATCCCAGCTGACTTTGGGCGGGAGGCAGGGTACACCCTCGACTGGTTTCCAGTCAATCACAGGGCACATATAGACAAACAAAGACAAAAAACCAATCACACTCACATTCATGCCTATGGACAATTTTGAGTCGCCAATTAACCCAACATGCATGTTTTTGGAATATGGGAGGAAACCGGAGTACCTGGAGAAAACCCACGCACGCACGGGGAGAACATGCAAACTCCACACAGAGATGCCCTACGGGGATTCGAACCCAGAACCTCCTGACTGTGAGGCCAACATGCTACCCATTCATCCACCATGCGGTACATTTGTATTCTTCTCTTTTGAAAAGGTGTAAAAGGAAGAGGGGTGGATGAAAATCTTGATTGACGGGCCATCTACACAAAAACTTTTTCAGGTCAAAATGACAATGTCTTTTATCGTCTCATCCCTACAGACATACTGGAACCGCATTTTGGGAGACCTGAAATGGTACCCTATTTTTTGAAAATGGTGTCCAGACTGGGAAATTCGGAAAACTCTTGCTTATTGTTGCCAAGTAGACAGACATTACGAGAAAGTTGACATCACCAACCAACCGATCAACTAAGCAGAAGTGAGCATTCCCGTATGGATGGAACTACTGTATATCATAATCCGAAAAGTATGGATGCTCTTTCTCAACAAGCCAAAAATAAAATCCCAAGTACATTCCTGTGTGGACAGGGTCTCAGTAACTTTCTGCTTTCTGTGAAAACAGTCAGGAGGCACTAACAATAAAACGACTGATGTAGTGTTGAGTTAGTGAAACACTGTCAGTGAAACACTGAACTAGTTACAGTTACAGTCTCCTGCACTAAAAAAAGGATGACAATGCATTGTTATTTTCACCAAAGTATAAAGTTGGAAAAATTGGAAAACAAAACCTTCATGAGCAAGAAGTATGTCAGCCTTAATGGATCAAAAAGGGGGCGTTTTGGCAAAGTAGAGACTGTAATAATTTACTAAATAATAATAGATAATTGTGTTTTAGCCTGGATGGCACACAGTGTAAATAGAGTATGGTATTATTGGTGCCATACTTTTGGCATGAACACAACTTTATATCCATCTATTCAGTTTCTACTGCTTATCCTGTTTATACAACAAGGACTTGGAGCCCATCCCAGCTGGCGTCAGGCGAAACACGTCCTACACCCCTGACTGGTCGCCCGTCAATCGTAGGGCACATATAGAGACAGACAAGGATTCACACTCAAATTCGCACCATCGGTGAGTGGGAACTACACTAAAGCTGCCTGCATGAAAGTCAGACAAGGCATCCCAGTCATCCCAGGCATGTCATCTAGTGATGTGTCGATCGCGAATGAATCAGCTCTAAGAGCCGGCTCTTTGAAATGAACGACAGGAGCCGACTCGCGTCATTCCATTCCATTCAATTTTCCTCCGCTTATCTGGCTCCGGGTCGTGGAGGCAGCAGTTTCAGTAGGGAAGTCCAGAATTCCTGGTCTCCGGCGACCTCTTCCTGGTCCACCGGGGGTACAAGGCGTTCCCAGGCCAGCTGTGAGACATAGTCACTCCAGCGTGTACAAGGTCTTCCCTGGGGCCTTCTCCCGACTGGGCATGCCCGACTGGCCTCACAGTAAGGAGTTCAGGGTTCGAATCTCCGTCTGTGTGGAGTTTGCATGTTCTCCCCTTGCGTGCGTGGGTTTTCTCCAGGTATTCCTGTTTCCTCCCACATTCCAAAAACATGCATGTTAGGTTAACTGGCGACTCTCAATTATCCATAGGTATGAATGTGAGTGTGAATAGTTGTATGTCTGCCCTGCGATTGACTGGCAACCAGTCCAGGGTGTACCCCGCCTCTCGCCCAAAGTCAGCTGGGATAGCAACCCTAATGAGGATAAGGATGAATCTACGCTTGAGCCCAGAACAGTGCCAATGTACTTCACCATTGCCCTCCCAGATTTCCCTTATTTTTTGTCAAATTACACTTATGTTTAAATGCAAATGTTGACAGGTATGCAGCAAGGTGCTTGCACGTGTGTGCATTAAATTCCAAAAGACTCATCGGCACATGTTCTTTACCAATGCAATACCGTAATGTCTTGTCTTTAGAGGCTGAGGCTGAAGCATGTAGCAGTGGTGTCCAAAATGTGGCCCAGAGCTGTTTTTATTGGCTGGCGGCATATCAATTCATTAATTTATTTTCTATACCGCTTATTCTCATTAGGGTAGCGGGTATGCTGGAGCGTATCCCAGCTGGCTTTGGGTGGGAGGCGGGATGCACCATGGACTGGTCGCCAGTCAATCGCAAGGCATACAAACAACCATTCACACTCACATTCACAGTCTAATGAACAATTTAGAGTCGCCAATTAACCTAACATGCATGTTTTTGGAATGTGGGAGGAAACTGGAGTACCCGGAGAAAACCCACACACGCACGGGGAGAACATGCAAACTCCACACAGAGATGCCCAACGGAGATTCGAACCCTGAACCTCCTGACTGTGAGGCCAACATGCTACCCTTGGCGGCATATTCTAACAATGTAATTTAACAAGAAAACCAAACAGCAAAAATGGAAAAATCACAAGACTTAAGTCAAACTATTAAGAAAAATGTTTGTAATTTAACAAGAAAAAGTTGTAATTACAAGAATAATGTTCATTTAATAGCATAAAGTAAAACAAAATAATAATAATTTAGTAGCTTAATATTCAAATAGAAGAATAAAAATGTGCTATTATTTAAATAATATTATGACAAACAAACCAAATGTTAAAATTTTCCAAATTTAGGGAAAATTATGTTAAGGAAATCATGTTATTTTAAGGAAGAAATACCGTATACTACGGGAATAACTGGGAAGTATAAGAATAAAAAATTTACAAAAATCATATTGAAAAGAGTATACATAAAATATTTTGGAAAAATGCAAAAATGGGGAAAAAGGACTGAATAAAAAGAACTAATCATATACTTTTTCACCTGTAAGACAAAGCTAGGGTGCAGTTTTTTCTTGAAAAATACTTAACTTCTTAGTATATCTACATATGTTGGTTTAAGTGGCCCTTGCATCCTTTCACAGCTCTGCATTTTTGGGTCATTTTCCTGGTTTCAGTATGTACAGTGCAGACAAATAAATGGATATTATCATTTTCTCAATAGTATTTCTAATCGGGGCGTGAAATCACGCTGTCTCTGTGTTGTCTATACAGGTATACTGTGATTTACATCTGGTTGAAATTGACTCATTCTTTTATGATGCCTTTTTGGGCATTTGTCTTTGTACAACATTGCAGAACTTGATTGCATTAAAAGGGGAGCTTTTTTGATTATGTATCATAAACCACTGAAGGATGACTGAAGGTGGTTACCCACCAGCATACATTTCTAGTTAAAACACTTGTTGTGTAAGCATTTGTGTCTATCTGCGTGTTGGCTGGTTGTGAATGTAAAGCAGATCACAGTGTAACTGCCCATTTTCCAGCACATTACCAGCAGCAGGGCCTAATGGGAGCCTGTAATGAGCGGCCCTGCCTTGGCCAAGTGAGCACGGCCAAAAGTCTACACATCCATCCATTGCTGCATTTCTCCTCGCTTTCTCCTCATTCTCTCCATCTCCTCCTGATCCTGATACATGCCACTGGGTATCCCCCGATGCTTGTGATCCTATTTGTTTCCCACATTCTTTGCCTCACTTTAATCTCTTCTATTTCCAGCCCAACCACCATTTCTGTCATCTTGTCTCTCCCCTATCACCTTGTTTGTCTCCTTCCTCCCATGTGTCACACCTGTCCTTCCTGCTTCTCTTCTCTTTCTTGCTGCTTTGCCAACTTGACGACTTTTGTGTTCCCCCTCTCTCTCCACTTTTATCATTTTGTCACCAAGGGTACTAACCCAGATATCCCTAACCAGCGGGAGGAACACACACGCATGCAATAACACAATAAACGTGTCCCTATGGAGCAGTGGTTTTCAAACTGGGGGGGCGCGGGGCTACCATGCACACTTTTCATTATTAACATTTTTCAAACTACAAGCTGCTACATTTTTCTCTCCCTTAGAACCCTGCTGCTTTAATAAAAAAATAATTTTAACACTAAAAGGGGGCATGGCAAAAAAAGTTGGGGAAACGGTGCAAAAGGTCAGGACAATGAATCATGTTTGACCTGTGTTCCCTCTCTATAGTTGCTCCAGAATTTCGTGGCAGAAAACAAGAAAGCCTTGAAAATATAACTTGCATGCATGTTACATGGACGGTTTGATTAAATTTAGGGAAGGTGACTATTCTAGAGTGACCTTATTTTGATTAACAAAAAACAGGACAGTCAGCCTGCCAATAATATGATGAAATTATTCTCAATATTTACTCGCAGGTGTCTGAGAATTTTAACAGATGTAAAGGAGTGGTTCTCAAATGGTTTGGCTGCGGGACTAACCATCACTCCTTAATGACAAGTGTAGCGCTCTATAATTTCTGCGTTAAGGCACGGATCGAATTGCTGAATTGGCCAATAAAAATGGAAATTACTGTCAACAGAGGAATATCGCAAAAATGGACAAAATGTGAATAAAATGCTATCACTGTGAGGAGAAGGAACGTTTGTGTGGGGAATTGTTTCCCCGGAAGACGGCTCAATTGTGGAGGAGTCTCATTCCAACCACTGAACCGCCCCCTCCCAAACTAAATGTTTCCATGTGGATAGCCTCTGAAACAGAAGATATATAGTAGAACATATAGCAGTGTTTTGTGCAAAAAACCCAAACCCAATGTCTGCAGCTATGTAGAGATGTGGCGTACGGGCCAAGAAATAATCCATTAAGTTTTAGTGGGGTCAGCAAACTTGGCATACATGCCACTGTCAGCACATGGTTGCCAAATGAATGGCACGTGAGCTATATTTTAGACAGATTTTTTATAATACTGAAACAATCTTCACCAAAGCTGTGTGATACAACTACAACCAGTTGCACATTTATGTCAGCTGGCTTCTACCCCACATTGTATGCTTACTGGTTACTGATTGGCTAGTTTTCCTTGACGTCTAGATGGGAAAACCTTCCCATCAGACTCACTTTACCCTCACCTCGCTCTTTACCGAAACGTTATAAGAAAGAAATCATCCTTCATAAAAGCACCAACTCTCTACAAAGTTTACTGGAAATCTGTCGCGTATGTCATATGTCCTGTCACATCTGTCTGTTTCTTTCTTTTCTGTGTTGTAGTGCCCGTTTGGTGGTTCTGGGGTGGAGCCAGTTAGGCCTCCTTATACCCTAGGCAGCAGTCAGAGACTGGACTGTTTTCTTGGTCTTGCGTGCTAATTTGTCTTGTTCCTGACCATTTTGCTCTCTGTTTTAAGTACTTTTGTTGTCAGTTTAGTTTAGTGTGGCTTTGTCCCGTTTCCTAGTTTGTTACTTTGTTTTGCAACCTTTTGCCACTGTCTCTTTTTGTTTTATTTTTTCCTGACCTTGTATCCACCTTATGTGGGCTTTTTTAAAATATATTTTGGTAAACTACTTTTTTATCCTTGTAGCAGTGGGACCCGAAAACCTGACTGAACAGAAATGTGACAATGTGCTTTCATAATAATTCTGCTAGTGCTGGGCAGTACTACTACAATTTTCTTAATATAACAATATTAAGTGAAATATCGCCGATAACAATACCAATGTGATACTTTGCTGTAGCAACGGTGTATAATAAATAGGGACGTCCCAATCCGCTGTATTTTGAAAATCGGCTTTGGGGCCTTAAGAGATCGGGCCGATTCGGTCTAGGACAAACTCCAACTTTATAGGTGTGGTAAATGCGCCTCAAAGATGGTTGCCAATCAAATCCCGCCATCCGGATGAAGAAGAACACGCAACACCACCGTGCAGACACGTCCGCGGGGTACCGTGGTTTAGTTAGTTTCATATTGGACACTGGATATTTGGCTCGTGGCTACAGTGGCTGACTTCCCTCACTGTGCCCGGACTCCTCTGTCATGGTGCTGGGAGCTTGCATGGGAAGTGACGCTCTAACCGCTGGTTGTTCTAAATCACTCCACAAATTTATCTATAACCTTGTCAAATGATTAATCCTACTTTAGAAGTATTGTAATGGCGGCTGAAAAATTCCATGTCAGGATGGTTGTAATCCAGTTGGCCATTTATTTGCATGTCAACACAAAGCACTCACTCCTTCGACAAGACACTTGCTAGTTTCTTATTCTACGCACCAGACTCCAACTGTTTGCTCTAACCAGCATGCTGAGCGCCACTGCCCTCCATAGCCTACACATTAAACAGCAGCTTACAACACAATATACCCATCAGTATCTTGCACGCCCGATTTTTTCAATTTTATCTTTTATTGAACGGACGTTTATTTTCAGTTAGGACCTGACTCACAGAGGTTTGGTAAAAAATATTGTTGGTCATACTGTGTAATAGTAAATTCAGCAATGCTTTGGGTGGATTATTTTCGGCTCAGCAAGACTATAAAAAAAATCGGATCGGATCGGATGCGAGAATATGTGGATCTATAAACCACAGGTGTCAAACCGAAGGCCTGGGTGCCAAATGTGGCCCGCCACGTTATTTTATGTGGCCCGTGAAATCCTCGAAATAATGTGTGTCAATGATGCACTTGACCTTTTTCCTACTAAATGTATTTATTCTTTAATTTTCACAGAAAAATTGCATTATGCGCAGTTTTCCTAAAATTTAATATTAATTTGATCAGGAAAGCTGTTGATGCAGATATAGATATATATTATACAGTGTATATGTGCATATATATATTATATATTGATATAGATATATTAGCACAAATGGCCATCTGAGGGTAGCCATAACTGCAATGTGGCCCTCAATGCTATAAACTATGCTATAAACAATTAAAGCACATTTTGAACTAGCACTAAATTGGATACTTGTGAGTCAAATGAAAAAGTACAGTAGAGTACAGTAATCCCTCGTTTATCACAGTAATTGGTTTCTGACTTGACCGTGATAAGTTGCATTACT
Source organism: Oostethus manadensis (assembly GCA_024372805.1). Taxonomy (NCBI): domain Eukaryota; kingdom Metazoa; phylum Chordata; class Actinopteri; order Syngnathiformes; family Syngnathidae; genus Oostethus; species Oostethus manadensis. The sequence continues at coordinate 1,579,845 of QODF01000005.1, forward strand.
GAAAATGTTTTTTTTAGCATTATTTTACACATTATAGTAAACATAATACCTCCATATCTAAAACATATTCGATATAAATAAAACATAACCAGTTAGTTTTTCTGAACAGCGTACTTCATTCTCCAAAATACGACACCCCCCCATAATTTTTGGAAATACAGGGTGTCCCAAAAAATGCATACACACTTTAAATAATTGTAACCTAGGTGTTCATTATAATTTGTTTAATTTTCAACATGTAAAAGTGTTTACAAACATCAATTACAAACATTATTCTATTGTTTTGTCACCGCCTGTTCTCAAACTGATGTCCGTTCTGGTCCAGAAACTGCAGACAATGCGAAGCGATGGAATAGCACACATCATGAAACAATTCTCTTGGTTTTTGCGTGCATTCACGTTCAATGGTTGCTCTCAATTCAGTGTTGCAGGTTGCATTGCATAGATTTTGTCTTATAGGTATCCCCATAAAAAGAAGTCTAGTGGTGTGAGGTCTGGTGAATGTGGAGGGTATTCAACAAAAGCCCTCCAAACTGGCATCACATGCTCCACTATTTGAGAAGGACTGCGCTACAGTAACATTACTTATGTTTCTTACTCCATGATTTATACTCATATTTTCATTCATTTAGCCACATTTATGCTTGAAAATGTTTCATTTAGGCCAAGAATACACAACATTTCATTACATATGCATTTTTTTTACTAATAGATTATACTCAACCACACATTTGCAAACATTTAATAATTTATTTTGAAGAACTGTGAAGCCACAAAATTTGAACTATGAGGTGACGAGTGACTACTGCAATTTCTTCCTCATCAAATACTGTAGCTGTTTTAAATTTGTATTCATTATCAACAAATTTGATAATGTCACATGGTTAATTTGTAATAATTCTCTCATGTATGTCAAAGTATTGATATTGTAGTATAATAACTGATACTAGTATTAAAAACCTAGATATCAGAGCATTAACAAGTTGGTATCAGTCCACCTATCACTACTAACTAACCAAGCACAGAATAGCACATGACATCTTGCCTTGCAATAGGTGTAGTGTATAGGACGCTTAGCTTTTTCACGCTTGGCAACAGTGACTGAAGGTCTACTGACCGACATTCTATTTTTCTACAGTATTATAACATTGCTATAACAACCAATCTAATGGTGGCCTCAGACTTTTGCACTGTACTGTGTTTGCATGCATGTTGTGTATATGCAGCTTGTCCTTTTACCTCTGTCAGTATCGTAGAGAAAGACAAATCGACTCCAGTCATAGTGGTCCAACAGCGACAGCAAAGCCCCCCTGATGGACGGCCGCAGCTGCAAGGTGAACTGGGCCTCTCCTTCTGTGGGGAAGCTGGGTGTCACTAGGCTGATGTGCAGGGCCCCACAGAACGATGTCAGTGTGTTGACTGAGCGTTTGTCGTAAAGGCCGAATATGGCGAAGACCCCCCTTGAATACTGAGAGCAGACTGATGTGATGTGTGAAGATTGCCGGGAAATGACGGTAGGAGAGAGTAAGTGAAGGATGGAAAGATCCAGATGAAAAAAGAAAGAGAGAAGAAACAGATTAGGGACCATAGATGATAACACTTACTTATACAAAAAACATACAAAAATGGGAACAAATCTCACACCTGTTTACATTTCATCCACACTGTGTATATGACTATACATATAACAAATAACTTAACAACACAATCAAAAATACTACTAATACATGACACATTAGACACACTCTACAATCTACACTCTAATAAGAGCTGTTAGTAAAATATCTATCTTTACAAAGATATGCTCACTTTTTTATTGACACTGTCAATCAGACACTTATTCAACAACCGTTCCATTTTTGCTGCATCGATTTGTATTTTAGAAGAAAATTACTTTCAAATTTGAAGTAAGCCTGCAGTTGTGTGTGATGCTGCGCATTCATGGATGTATCTGAAGGATTTTAGGCTTTAAGCCAGTGGGGTTATTTAACTGTTTAACCTTCCTAAAACAGAAGCCTCGATGCAGCAAACCCTGACTTACTTGGAACTTGCTTGTAAGTATTTTCTATTAGTAAAACATACATTATTGAAATGTTCTTCAACAAAGAATACCGATTTTTTACAAAATTGAGCTGTATCAAATTGTCACTATTGACTGACGTTGTCTGAGAGGTAATATGTTTATTAGTGTTGTACAGCGTTTCACAATGGTGCTCATCTGAACTGCAACATTACTGAAAAATATTCATTCATTCATTCATTTTCTGTACCGCTTATCCTCATTAGGGTCACGGGGATGCTGGAGCCTATCCCAGCAGGCTTTGGGCGAGACTGAAAAATATTGTTTCATAAAAAAAAAAAAATTACAATAATCCCACGTGTATCACAGTTAATTAAATCCAGACGCGACTGTGATAAGTGAATTTCCAAAAAGTAGGTTTCTTTATGGCCGCACGGTGGCTGATTGGGTAGCATGTTGGCCTCACAGTCAGGAGGATCAGGGTTCGAATTGGGCATCTCTGTGTGGAGATTGCATGTTCTCCCTGTGCGTGTGTGGGTTTTCTACGGGTACTCTGGTTTCCTTCCACATTCCAAAAACAAAATTAATTGGCGACTCTAAATTGTCCATTAGAGTGTGAATGTGAGTGTGAATGTTTGTTTGTCTATATGTGCCCTGCGATTGACTGGCGACCAGTCCAGGGTGTACCCCGGCTCCCGCCCAAAGTCAGCTGGGATAGGCTCCAGCATACCCGTGACCCTAATGAGGATAAGCGGCATAGAAAATGGATGGATGGATTGAGGATTCCTCATTAGAGCTAGACATGAAACAACAAAAAAAGAGATAATTTTTTTCACGCTGTCATTTTGGACATGCCATAGCTGACTACATGCAGTGTTAGGATAATGTAGTCCGTAATGTAATCTCCAAATGTTTTGCGTCCTTACTGTCGTCTAGTGACCAGAATACTACATATCATTTGTATTTCAATATGTTTTGACTGATAATAGACCATAATCTACAACAAAAAAAGCATTCATTTATTTAGCAATGAATTTCTGTAAAAATCCGATAATTAGACCGAGATATTGCAGGGGACAACTGTAAGACTGTATTTATTTCAGAAATTCAGCTACGGCAGTGTAGCATTCAATCAGTGATCAATTCTGTGAAAAAACAGGTGTGAATCAGGTGGCCCCTACTTAAGGATGAAACCAGCACTTGTTGAACATTCATTTCTCTGACGAAAATGGGTCGTTCTAGATATTGTTCAGAAGAATAGGATGCTTTGATTAAAAAGTTAAAATAGTCTCCAGTGCCTTAAAATGGAGAGCAAAACCAGAGACAGAAAATGGAAAACAACTTTCAAAATGGAAAAGAAAAAAAACACAAAATGGCAAAGGCTCAGCCAATGATCAGCTCCAGGATGATCAAATACAGTCTGGAGTTACCTGTAAGTACTGTAACAAAAGATGTCTGTGTGAAGCTAATCTATTTACAAGAATTCCCCCCAAAGTCCCTCTGTTAAAAAAAAAGTTGTGTGCGGAAGAGGTTATAATTTGACAAAGAACACATCAACTGGCCTAAAGAGAAATAAAGGAACATTTTGTGGACTGAAAATAATAAAATTGTTCCTTTTGGACGAGTATCTGTTACAGATAACGCATTTTTGCTGAGCACAAGCATGAAATGAGTACAGCTAGTCATTATCCGTAATTGTGACGAAGAAAAATCCTCATTGGATAACTTCTTACCTGTGATTGGCCAGTCACACACAGCGACCATACACACTTCCGGTTTGTGCCCCGCCCACTCTGACTACAGACACGGATACAGATCATTCAGATGGGTGAACGTATAGCGATACAGATAGTGAAGTACTCGCTCAACCCGAGCACTGACTTGGCAATGCACATTAGGGCCTCATAAAGAAGTGGAGTGGAAGGGTCTTGCGCTTCTCAAATTAAATGAGATCCATGGGTTGGGAGGCCAAGGCTTGGATTTTGTCAGCATGATTTCTGTCAAAGAACCCAACTGGCTTACAGCTCACTAATATGAAACGTCATTTTCTACTACTACAACAGTACAACTCAAGTCTTTAGAAATGCATCAGCTTTCGAACCTCACAGAGGATAGTAAAAGGCGTTGATGCCCTCTGGTAGTTCACATCAAACTTCTCCTGTGCTTCAGTTGTGGGGATTTCACAAAATGCTTCAACAGAGGAGTGTGTGATGTTTGAAGATGAGTTAGTGCTGTACTTTCAGATAAAACATACAATCACACCAGGAGTTTCTTTGGCTTGTGTGTGTGTTTTTCTTTATGATCCAAACTCGGTTTGGATCTTGAGCTGCATCCAGCATCATAACTCACTTGCCACCTTAAGATACATTACTTTGGAGTAAACAGTGAGTCTGCAGACTTTACTTCTGGCAACAACCGGATATCATTGGGTATACTCCATCTTCTATCTTTTTCTCTCGCGTCTGTCAGATGTTCCATCCCTCCTCTCTGTCAGCTTATGCCATTAATGTGTACTTGCTCTTTCGCTCCATGCATGCCCCCTCTTAGGCCTCTGTCTGCGCCTGCTTCGCTCCCTCCTGGGACTCAGAGTAATTCCATTATCAGCTCTAAGCCTCAGTGGAGGTAAACAGCGAGGGACATGACGCTTTGACGCTTCGCCTTTCGGCAATTAGACAAAGCTGAGACCTCTGCACCCGACACGCGATAAGACGGGGATTTAGTCTTTGATTTTAACAGGAGCTAAATGTCTTCAAATCAGAGAACTCGCATAAAATACACTTGGCATGAGTCATTCAGCACAAGCTGAGCCATGGTGTCCTTGAAACCTCTCAGTACTTTTTATATTGTATATCATTTTTCCAAGATGTATTTTGAGGTTATGTTAGATTAGGAAAGATCACAGCAACACACAAGCTACATTATATAAAGCAATGAGAGTTTATCCGCAGGTAATTTTTAAAGATGTATTTTGGCATAAACTTTCTTCTCAAATTATGTTAAGGTGGTTAAGGGGAATACTCCAGTTTGCATTGGCAGTTACTTTTTGCTGCTCCCGTTTAACTTCCGGTTTTGTACTTCCTGCGATGGCTATTGTCGCATTAATGTAACATAACATTACGGGATTGCTGACATCTAGTGGTCAGAGTAGAATACTGCATATGACTTTCAATACTACTGTATGTTTTATGAATGTCTTATGGTTGTATTTTAGCTTATTTAACCATTTCCATGCTTGAAAGTGCTTAATTTGGGCCAAAAAACATAACATTCTTATGTGCTTGCCAGATGTTTACAGGAAATGTACACATCTCCCAACCTTGAATGGAAGACACCCCCTCTCAGAATTATTTAGGCATCAACAAGTTTCCGGTCCACATTGCCTTACACTCATAGCAGAAGTGTTACACTTGTTTTCATTGAGGCCCACATCACAGTTATGACTACCCTCAGAGGGTGACTTGTAGCTGTCAATACATATGAATTTACATGAATTTTCTGGTTACATTTTTACAATTGTTGCTGTTTTTGTAGCGTTTAATTTGATTTTTACAATAATAAATAAGTCACGGTTCGGAAATGGCCCCCAGGCGGAACATTGGACTCACCTGATTTAGAAAATTTTCATGCCTAAAAATGCTTATTTTAGGCCAACAACAAGTAACGTATGCCTAAATATGCATTTTTGGGGATAATAATAGGCTGTAGTTAACCACAAAACAGCAATAATTCATTAATTAATTGATTATTGGAAAACCACAATAGAGTAAGGGAGTGATGTTCAAACCACAATGGAGCGAGTGACGACTGCATGTTCATATTTGTCTGAAACTTGCTGGGATGCTTGCCATTTTTTATAATAAAGTATTGACTTCCTCACATTTTTGGGGGCAAACAAGGGTCCAAATACAAATGAAATTTCTGACAGCTTTCTGGAAGAAAAAAAAATCCCTGCTGTTAGATGAATTTGTGACTGTGGAGGTGAAACATTTGAACCAAAAAAGCGTGTCTCTCCCTGGTCCACTGCTCCCAGGCCAGTTTATGACATTTTATGGAAACATTGTTTAAGCTACTGGCCTAGATGCAGTTTTAAATTCTATTTTTCACCCTTCTCATGCGTTCCTGTCAAGTTAGCCAAAATGGAACGATGTCTGCCTTGATACCCAATACCGTATGTGCAGGAATAGAGATAGAACTTTAATATGTGCAGTTAGGGAATGTAGTAACATCTCGGGATGTGTCAGACTGCACCTGTCTCTTCCCCATCTAACACGTCTCCATCGGTTTGGTGCAGTGTATCCATCTAAATCAATGCAAGTCTGCAATATGCCAGGCAGAAGTGTCATTGCAATAAAACCAGCACCAAACCTGCCTCATAAGCTTTAATGAGTTGAGGGGACCAGGGGCATACAGGTACACAATCACCTCCACATCCAACGCAATGTGAAATGTATATTGGTAAAATAGTACAGTACTTGAAAAGAAAAGTAAAAACATGTCAATTCATTCGTTGTTTTCAAGAGTAAGTAATTCAAGGGAAAAGAGAAAATTAAACTGATGCACTTACTAACCATGTGTGGATGGGAGTAGAAGCTATGTATATTGAAAGGTAACATTTACAATGATTGTGATTGCTTATTGAACATTTGATCTGTCGTGTCAAACAAAATGTAGCTCAATAAATGTGCTGAATGTGTAAATGTGATGTTGAACTCAGTAATTATGCTGAATTAAGTTGTATGTGGGTGTGTGTATGTATTAATACCGTGAAAGAGAGGAAGATTTCATGTGCAAATGTTTAATAAACGTCCTCTCTTTTTGCTTAGCGAGACGATGGACAGACGTGAAGTTGGCTGTGTCTCGTTTCTGTATCTTGTTTGCAGAGGAAGCTGTCTAATGGTGCCCAGCCGGTACCTGCCTTGAAAAACTCTCCTTAAGTTTGCAAGCACAGAAGATAAACTGAGGACTGAAGGTTTGTATTTTTTCATCGTCAAAAAACGCCTGTTGCTCTTGTATGCTTTAATTTAATGCTATTTAATTTATTTAATTTAATTATATCACAGTTCCTTGTAAAAAATCCCTTTCATTACCTCATACCATTAATAGCTAACAAATATACAATAATCACTCATTTAATGCGGTTAATTCAAACTTGCAAAAAAAGCCTGTTGTTTTGCCAATCAAGTCTGATGCTTGTGTGCCACGCCAAAGCTACGGTAACATTAGTGACACCTAGTGACCATTGTAGAATACTACATAGTATTGTGTTTTCGAAGGGATGTCTTAAAATTGTATTTGAATTAATTTAGCCATTTTTATGCTTAAAATGATTTCCTTAAGCAAAAATACGTGCAGTAGGCCGTATTCAACCATAAAAGAGAATGATTTATTAATTATTGTCCTTTTGAAAAACCGTCTGCAAACTTGATTTTAAACCACCCGCCGGGGGATATTGCTGCGTTCTTTTGTCAGTCTCTAAATAATTAGACAATACAAAAAGTAAAGTAAAACATCAAGTCCATGTCAACCTACACATCATACCAACACATCTAAAAACAGTAACAACACTTTCTGAGCAATTCAAGTACTGAACACTGAACCGGTCCCATACACCTGTCAGCTACTTCAAGAAGTTCACCCAAAGTACAGTATGGACATCACCAGCTTCTGGTCACCTACGCTAAGAGCGACACTTAAACATAGCTACTACATAGTCCGCAGGAATCGTGTGATCAGGCACTGACTAGTCACCATGGCAAAGGGACCCGCCCACAGCAGAGGCTGTAGGCGGGTCCATGAATAGACAGTGCTTTTTCTATTTAGCATGGAATCTGGTAAATGCAAAGACAATCAGCAAGTGGAAAAGACAAAGACTATACACAAAAAGCAATGATAAAATGGAAAAGACAATGTAATTGCAATATGACTGCATTTGTATTTTTGTAATATTGATTCTCTTTATATTTCCATGTGTACTGTATTTCCTTTTAATTTTATTTCAAGCAGTGTTCTTTTACAATGAAGAATAATATAGCTCTTTGAAACTCTATTGGTATAGAGCATTTAGCTGTACACTGTGAAAATACCAATGCCCGTGTTTCTATGTAGTGTAAGTACCAGAAGTACAGTATGTTCTCCATAGCTTAGAAATGTCACATAACAGAGTTGAGAAAAAAAATGGCATAATAAAATTGTGGAGTTAGGGATGATGAACAGTATTAATGGTGCATTCACTCTTTGGTGCATTGATAGGAGGGGACATATGGACTGTGTATGCACATTTCTGGTTCTTGCATGGATTTCAACTTTCGCTGCACTTACAGTATTGGACCAATTGTTTCAATGTTCATTTAAAAACACAACAGTCACTTGAATGCTCATACACATCAGCAGCACTGTGCAGACAAAATAAAGGGAGGCAATCAATAATCATGCATGGGAGTTCAGACACCCTATGTATTTTATCAATTATTCTTCTCCTTTGGAACATAGTTACGTATATGATACATGAGGTGCAGTGCCTTTATAAAGAGCCAGTAAGGGTTTGTCATGGAAAGTTCTCCCAACACCAGTGAAAACAAGAAACAAACTAAACGACACATTTGTCTTTTGACAGCGGATCACACAGCAGTCAATTGCAAGTGTCTCCGCGGAGGACGAAGCAAAGGTATAATTATACAAACTTTATCAGAAGGGAAACACGGGTGCAAGCGTGGAAAGGGTTCTCAAAGGCTGTTGCTATGGAAATGCCATCAGGGAGACCTGTTTTTGGAGTCAGAAGGTCTCTGGCCTTGAGCAGTAAACCATAATCTAACCTCTCCTTCTTCTGGCAAGCTAGCGTAACATTAATGTGTATATTAATGCAGACATACTCACACTTGTATGTCGGTACATAACTAATTTGAATACAAACAAATTGAATACAGTAATGCCTCGTTTATCGCGGTTAGTTGGTTGCAGACCCAACCACCATATGTGATTTTCTGTGAAGTAGGATTTCTTAATTGTAAAAAAAATATTTTTTTGTAGTTAGAACATAAAAAACGTGTTTACGACCTTCTAAATATGATTTGCCGTGAAATAATCGATATAGTCACGTTTACATTCTTGTATTACCTAATATGGTTGACACAATATAACCGACCTAGACTCATGCTTGTGTGTTGCTGTAAATGTATTCTCTAGGCCTTTTCAGGGTGAGTGGCGAACAGGAAGTTTAAGCTTTTTTGTGGTTTACAGCAAAAAAACATGATGTAAAATTTGAAGTGTCGTGAAAAGGGATGACGGAAGTGGTAACATTTGAACTTGTCACCATAGGTTCATTGAGTGTGCTTTCCTGTATATGAAGTGTATTGGAGAGTGTGTATTTGTGTGTGCCTCCCATCCATCGTACCTCCCTACTTTCCACATATACTGAATACCAGAAGCAGAAAGAACACAGGGGCCTCCACTGCTTCTCAATGACAAAGAAAAGGAAATAAATCAGAGAAAGCCTCTAAAAAGGAGCTCTGAGGAGTGAGTATTTTGGGCGCGAGACAAAAGTGGCAACTCTGTGGCTCAGTATCACAGCACGCAGGGCCAGGTTCTTGTGAGGTAGTCCCCAGTGCAGTCACTGACTAGATCACACATGGAAAAAACTGTGGTTCCCCTGGTGATAAAAGATGCACTAAAAGATGTCTTTAAGGATTATAGTCTAGCATACAGTCTTTCAAGTAGGATCTGATAAAACTAGTCCCAGTCACAGGATGGAGTACATAGTAGATAGCAGCAGCGCTCCCTAGCGGTCTCTACTTTATGAGACAGTGATGAGTTCAAGGTGATTTTTAATCTTTCTCAACATGCCACTATTGCATTAAACCCACAAGTAGGACTCTATTTTACCACACACTGCAACAGACTAACGAAAAAGGGCAAAATGCTGCCAAGGAAGCCAATTATGGGACTAAAATGACTTGAGATGAATTCTTAAATGCTTTCACAGCATGGTGGACACACATGCAAGCATTCACTTTCATTTCTGCCTCTAAGGCCACTCGGAATTGTTCTCTAATTTGGCGTGAGTGCCCAAAATGTACGACTGAGTATGTGGTCATAGGTGAGGGACAGCTGAAAAAAAGAGCTCTTTGGTAGAACTGCCACAATTTGCTTCATTGTTTGCTTTGATGACATCTTTCCACTCCCCTGCACCTGTTCCTGACAGCTCCCTTCACTGCAAACTGCTCCTGCAGGTGCAGCATGAATAAAGTTGTACCATAGGTCTTTTATTCAAAATAGGAGGAAAGCTGCAAGTATACAAATAAATACTACATCTTACTTAAAATAAAAGTGCAGGAATGATGTGGCCACTTTTGCAACACCTTTTCCTCCTTGGCCTTGAAGCAAGGGAAGTCAGCTGACACCAAGTATTTTATCTTTTCGCCTCATCCTTTTTTCAAACTTTCAGATTTTCCTTGACATTTTTGGCCAAATTCATCATTTACAGAAATATTGTATCTTGGAAAATACATTTGAACATAATTCCTTAATAAATAATAGACATAATTACATAAAACATGTCCGAACATATTCAATAACTGTTTAACAATTTGTAATCATTTTAAAAGTGCCACTACTGGTTTAAGACAAGACAAGCAATGCATTTTGCTTCATTTGCTTCAAGACGTTATTAATCGTCAATTAATTTGACATAAATACATATATATATTGACAAATCAATCTGACAGAGTGTACACGGTTAAATATTGACCGATCGAGCAAATTACTATTGCAACAATACATCAGTTGGGTAAAAAAAATCGTCCTCACAGCGTTCTAATCCCGGTTCACTTTCCCTTTTGGTAGGTGAACAAACCAGCACTTGGTGAAATCTGCTTCACAGGATCGGCGCAGATTTCCTTAATTGTGGGGTATTGTGATTGGGCAATCGTTACATATGAAATGGATCTTATCTTAAACAGTCACTTGGAAAGCTGCCATTTACAGCTAAGGCTCACGAGAAGAAATAGCCAGTGGATTTTGTCTGCTCAAAACTTGGCAGCAGCTACAGTCCTTCCACGTACGACTCGCCCGGCACTCTTCCAGTACGGTGTCACACTCAAAACACTCCAAACACATACATTACAAGCTACTAGGAGAAAAATTATGCAGTTGTGTCCTGTAGATTATTATTTTACTAACAACTTCAAACCTTGTGTTTTCCATCCAACCATTTTCTATGCTGCTTATCCTCATTAGGGTCGCGGGTATGCTGGAGCCTATCCCAGCTGACTTTGGGCGGTATTGGGTGTACACCCTGGACTGGTTGCCAGTCAATCGCAGGGCAGACATACAAACATTCACACTCACATTCATACTCTAATGGACAATTTAGAGTCGCCAATTAACCTAACATGCATGTTTTTGGGATGTGGGAGGAAACCGGAAAAAACCCACGCACACACGGGGAGAACATGCAAACTCCACACAGAGATGACCGACGGAGATTCGAACCCTGATCTCCTGACTGTGAGGGCAACATGCTACCCACTCATACACCGTGCGGCCCCCCGTGTTTTTTTATTTGTAAAAGCACTTCTGCATACTTTTTTTGGTAAGAAGCTCAAATCAACTGTGCAGCGTAACTTGTTCGTTTTTAAAATATAAAAAATAAAAGCTACTAAAGGAACTAATATCATTTAGCAGTTTGGACGGCAATTTTCCCTAAAATTGGTACGGTAGGTTGGTTAGGTATCAGTTAAAACATGTATGTATTGTTTTATTAGGGTACTGTTTCATGTTTTTCTAATAAAATATTGGAACTTTGAAGGTGTATGCTGTCAGTTATTTATTTTAAAAAAATATGGTAAAATTGGACTCTGTAGGTTAGGCTTTTTAAATATTGGTGATTGGCCAGAAAGTTGTAATCCACGCACGCCTACAGTCAAACCTATGTATGACATTTTGATTGAAAAAAAATAGCCTCAGGTTTTATACGTTGTTTTGGTTTTCATACATTAGTTTTCGTGCGTTTTTTCACATATTTTATTGAGTGTAACTGCTAAATAACCCTCTGTGGGGCCAAAGAAAGTTGCGCATGACAGCACTTTAATAAAAGAAGGTAAAAAAGTACAATTGATTTCAATATCACCAGGATGTACAGGAAGTATGCAATTTTCATCAATTTGTCATCTAAAATATTCACATATTCACATGTAAAACTCAAATTGTTGTCTATAAAAAATGTTGCGTGGAATGGATTGATTGGATTTACATTTTTTCCTCTGGCAGATATTGACTCATTTAACGAATTAGTAATGACAAAAGAGGCACCAATGTAGCTATCGTAATGGTAACCAAGCTGGCCACCGCCATCAGAGAGGGTTAACAACACAGATTGACGATCAACCTTTGGCAAGCATTATGTCTTTAGCTTCACTCTTTAGGTATCACACAACAACAGAAAATGGTAAAAAAAAATACTACGTACCAATGCATTAACCTTGTACCTCAGGAAATGCAAAAGAAAATGAACCTGACTATGCTTTACTGTTTAATGTAAACAACACACAGTCTTGTATAAAATTCCCCCGGGGTACGACAATACTTGGCATTTATGTGTTTAATTTGCATGACTTCCAATTTTCCTCCAGCATTTAAAAACATGTCAAGTCATGTGGCTCTGATTTGTCCTTTTTATCGACCCTATATTAAATAGTATATGTCGACGATAAGCAGTCTGTCTTATATAGAAAATATGATTGCTTTCGAAAATAAAACATGCATAGGTCTATATACATAAAGCGATAACAAGCAAAACATGCAAATTAACTTGAGCATGGATCTTGACTGAAAGTGTTACTGTTTCTGAGCAACAATTTAACTATGCAAGAGTGTTTTCAACATGGATATGACAGCAATTCTCCACTTCTCTTTGTTATTGTACTTTTGGCCATTTAAAATAGTTATAATGGGAGGAATGGTTGACTGATTAGACCACAATAAGTTATCAGTAGTTTTTGAGCCTATCCAGCCTTTCCAAAAATCAGTGCATCACTGAGGAACTGATCCGTTTTGGACACGCCAGTGATTATTTCAATAGGAACATTTCAAAACAACCTATGCTGTACAGTGGTATAGTGGTTAGCACAAGCCAGGTTTGAAGTTCTCCCGGTACACCGGCTTCCTTCCACATACCATGAACATGTTAGGTTATCTGGACTCTAAAATGTTTCTAGGTATGTGAGCATAGTTACTTATTTGTCTATATTTACAATGTGATTGACTGGTGGCCAACCGCACTGACAAGCATTATAGAAAATGGCTGGATGGATGCATATAAAGAATAAAATGTGTTTTCAAGAAAATTAGAGCTGCAACGTTTAATCGAGCAATCAATTATTAAATGATTATCCAAATAATCGACAACTATTTTGGTAATTGATTAATCGTTTCATTTTAAAATGTTCTGTAAATACCCTGATTTTAGCCACTCCAATGTAACTATTTTTTTAATGTCCTTAGTGATCCATGAAACAGACATATTATCTTTGTGTTTCAGGCAAAACAAGATACTCCACATACTGTACATCACCTTTGACTTTGGAAAAGAGCTACCAACATTTTTGCCTCTGTTTGATATCTTGCAAAGCAAACCATTGCAGAGATGTGTGCGTAGAGCGTATGTACAACCATTACCACGCAAAGTAAATGCCATACCTGTGCTTAGGAGAATGCCTACATTTCTGCACTCGCTCCATTAACTCTTGCCATAAATACACACAAAACCTGTGTGAAACAGCAGTAGAGTGTTTGTAACGTTTGTCAACCGATGGTTTATACTTCACTACTTCAATTTGGGTGACTGAGATATTCCTCTTTGGTTTGGTTTTTAGAGGGAATTTAATTTTAAAAATTAAATTCATCGATTAATCGAAAAAATTATCGACCCATTCATCGATTATGAAAATAATCGTTAATTGCAGCCCTAAAAATTATGCTATTTTAGTGCCCCAGTACATGTACTCATAGAGGCTCGCTGTAAATCTTGCAACGCTATGTCTGACAAAAGGAAGACACAACTGTTTACTATACAGTATGTGATAACTGCATGGCATGGCAGTTTAATAACATTCACACACATATGCACACACTCGCTTTTAGCCACACTATTGATTGTGCTGCAGGAAATGTACCTCATCATTCACACACTGCCTGCTAAGCCGGACTTTTTCTGCCTTGTTCCACGTTGGTTTTGTGTACAAACGTTGCTAGACACAGAAGGGGAGGGGGCAACGTTACTATACTAACATTCCGCTTTCAGAGGTAGAAATAGAATGGTGGCATCTGTGTAAAAGGAAATGCTGTCTGTACTGCTGATTTTAGTGCTGACTTCATCACACATGTAATGTAACTGGTCTTAAGTTTCTGTCGTTATGTGCAAGTGCAAGCGCCGTGAACTTGTCGTTCAAACCCGAGAGTAAAAGAATCCAGATAATGACCATGTCAATTATGCAACTGTTACGCCAACTGCATTTGTATATCTATATTAGGAAAATGCCACTGATCTGGTCCTTGCCTCAAATCAAGGTCCTTGCCTCCTTTCCCCTTCCTGCCTGAAGAACTCCCCACTTCACTGGGTTCTGTGTAAAAACCAAAGATGGTTGAATGCCTGACCTTCTGTGACAGCTCTGATATGGCGGTATTGCAGGGTGTCTGGGTAGAAAAGACGTGGGGGAAAGAAGAAGGTCTATATTGTCTATATTGTTACACCCTAAGGCCGCTTTTCCATGTTACATGGCGTGTGTGTGTGTGGGAGAGAGAACGAGAGAGAGCTTCTGTACAGTAGAAGTCCTAAACTCAAACACTGACCCCGATGTCATTCAATAAGGAATTTAAAGTCTGACAAAGTGAATTTTTTATTCTATTAACAGTGGTTAAAAAGTGGTTGCAAAGATGTGTAAGTGTGACAAGTAGGAATGTTTCACATTTTCCTATTAAACATGGTTATTTATATTTACGCTTGATTACAACATTACTTCAGTAATTGCCCGCAATTAATAAAGGTTTTATGTTTGTGACACTTTAAGCATGGAATGGATTATTTTGGTTCTCAACCCAGTATGGACTACCCTACTACCCCAGTCAACTTTAAGCACCACTAACAGTAGCTCAAGTCCAGCGGGCCTCTCCTCTATAAGAACAGTCATTCATCACACATACACACGCTTTGCTGATATCAAAACCATTCATCACCAGCGACAGGTAGATGGGGAGTGAGGAGAGCAGGTCGCCCACTGGTCTCATACAGTATGCAGGTAGTCTGATTTGATCCTTCTCTGAGGGAAGCATCACACTTTCACATTCACTTGTACAATTGGAGAGCAGGCCTCTCTTGTGACATGCTTTTCATTTAGCTTGCAGTTTTGTCGTCCTGCATAAACCTTTAAGCATCCTCATCTTGTCAACACCACACTGTCAATGGCCTCAGGGCCATTGGGCCTTTTTCACATTTTTGTTTATCTGCAGACTTTTTTGAAGTGGGTGTTTTGTAATCGTGCATGACAAACATAATGCAAAAGAAAAGTATGGCTTTTATGCTGCTTACGTTATCACAGTGTGTGGACGCTGCATAAATGTCACATAGAGACTACACAGTATGTGGATTTTTATGATGTACTGTATATATTACAAACAAGCAAAGGGAGGCTCTGCAAATTTGGCTGCGTTTCAACTAATTTCAAATGTGAATGCAGCAGTGAGGGCTTGGATTAGTGGCCGTTGCCAGAGGTAGTGGTGCAGCTGGTCCCCCTTTCATGTGAAAACAAAGTAGCCCAGTTTATCACACTCGCCTAACTGCAAATCAAAGACGTAAATCAGAGACTCAAGGTCACTTGTTCTGGTTCCTCGGTGAAGCAGTCATATTTTGTCAAAAATGGTCAGTTATAAGCAAAGATGCATTGATACATCACAACCACAACTGGAAGAATATTTCCCAGGGGATTATCCTATTTTATTTAATGACTATGTCTAACTATCTTCACTGTACATAAGTGGTAGACATTTACAAACACTGTAAACAGTTTTGGAATCATACAGACAATACATTTAGGATACAGTTCAATGGGCAAATACTTCATGTTATAACAAATGGTGACAGGTAGAATGAATGGATGAATGTATTTATTGTAATTATTATTATTGTATTTGTATTATTAACACAATTTTATTATTACCAGCACTCTCCTGACTGCACATAGATGAAAAGTTTTGTTTATGTGATTATTTTCTGGTCAATAAAGTCCACTGCTTTTACCAAATTCTCAAACAGGTTGGCAACTCAATAAATTATTTTATGTTTTGTACATTTTGGGCTGAAAAAATGTAATTGCTTGTCTGTTCGTAGTCACACAACCACCATACAGACAAGTCACGGATATTGGAGTTTTAAAGTCAAACTACAGGGTTTAATGACAACTGTCCTACATCCATGGGATGTATCTATCCTCAACTCCTAGGCGGAGAGATACATTTTTTGCTCACATGGGATTAGACACACACACACACACACACACACACACACACACACTACAGGGCAGTAGCGCATTGAACAGTCAGTACTTGTCCCCGAGCAAAGAGTCAACCACTGCTGATGAATACTAATCACATTCCAATTAATTTTTCCCTACTAATGCAGTTATGGGCACATAGTTCTATACATAGCATAAGTCTGGGTAAGCTGTGATAAAAAAAGAATGTGCAAGTTGTTCTCATCTTGATTGCACAACTACCGACTCAAAACATTTCTCATTGCTGCTACAAATCACTGCACTGATTTGCTCCCAATTAGAACAAACCTAAATTTACCTCATCCTTGTCTCACTCCTAAATCTAAACACGTGACGCACCACAGCAATTTAGTTAAGGACTTTTGGGGTGTGTTGGCTTTCCTTAGCTCAAACACTTATCAGTTCTTTTTCTGCTACAGCAGGTGTCAGGTTGACAAAATGTTGACATTACTGGAATTTTTTAGTTTTTTTATCTCATACAAAAATAATTTTGTATGAGATATAATTTTGCAAGTTTATAAATTGTTGGACTACAGTATCATTTTAACAATGATCCTATTAAACCTTCAATCGGATTGAATATGTTTGTCATTCAGCCTCTCTGGGTTATATTAAATTACCGTATTTTTGGACTACAAAATGCACCGGAACATAAAGCGCACCCACTATTTTTTTTTTTTTAGAAGATGTGTTTTTTTTCCAATCCATTTTCTTCCGCATAGCTGGGTCAGGGTCGCGAGGGCAGAAGTCTCAGTAGGGAAGTCCAGACTTCCCGGCCTCCTCTTTCAGCTCCACCAGGAGGATACCAAGGCGTTCCCAGGGCAGCTGTGAGACATAGTCCCTCCTGCGTCTTCCCCATGGCCTTCTCCTGGCTGGGCATGTCCGAAACACCAGGACACCCAGGAGGCATCCAGACGAGATGCCCGAGCCACCTCAACTGGCTCCTCTTGATGTGAAGGAGCAGCGGCTCTACTCTGAGGTCCTCCCGGATCGCCGAGCTCCTCACCTTATCTCTTAGGGTGCGTCCAGCCATCCTACGGAGGAAACTCATTTCCGCCTTTTGTATCTGCAATCTCGTTCTTTTGGTCATGACCCATAACTCATGACCACAGGTGAGGGTGGGAACGTAGATCGATCTGTAAACAGAGAGCTTTGCCCTCCGGCTCAGCTCTCTCTTCACCACGACGGTCCTGTACAGCGACCGCATTACTGCCGACGCTGCACCGATCCGACTGTCGGCCTCACGCTCCAACCGTCCCTCACTCGTGAACAAGACCCTGATATACTTGAACTCCTCCACCTGAGGCAACACCTCACTCCCAACCCGGAGGGTACAGTCCACCCGTTTCCGACTGAGAACCATGGCCTCGGATTTGGAGGTGCTGAGTCTCATCCCAGAAGCTTCATACTCAGCTGCAAAGTGCTCCAGTAAACACTAAAGGTCACAGCGTGATGAGGCCATAAGGACCATATCGTCTGCAAATAGCAGAGACGAGATCCTCAGGTCACCAAGCTGGACCAATTCTGTCCATAAAAATTATGAACAGAATCGGTGACAAAGGGCAGCCTTGGCGGAGGCCAACGTTCACCGGAAACAAGCTTTACTTACTGCTGACAATGCGAACCAGGCTCCTGCTTTGATTGTAGAAGGACCAAATGGCACGTAGTAGCAGACCACCAATCCCGTACTCCCAGAGCTCCCCCCCAAAGGACACGGTTGAATGCCTTTTCCAGGTCTACAAAGTACACGTAGACCGGTTGGGCAAACTCCCACATACATTCCAGTACCCTTGCTAGGGTATAGAGCTCGTCCAGTGTTCAGTAACCGGGACGAAAACCACATTGCAACTCCTGTAACCGAGGTTCGACTGTTTTTTTTGTTTTTGTTTTTACATATATTAGCCGCACCAGACAATATGCCGTGGATATACAGTATATATCGACACATTGTGAAATTAGATAGGGTATTTACACAGAAGGGATAAGCAAAAAGGAAAAAGAAGACACAGATTTAGTGAATGATTGTTTATATACCTTGTTTCCAAACAGTGTCTGTAACGTGGCAGTAAAACAGCCCAAACATAACAGAAAAGTTGTTGTTTTGATTCATCCTCTTTCTGTTCATCTTTTTCAGTGTCTTTGAAGAGTTGAAGAGCATCAGAACATCTCTGTCCCACACAATTTCTGTCTCTCTGTCGCTCTTAATGTCGCTTTTCATCTCCATGATGAGGTTGTGAAAAATAAAAAATATTTTGTGTTGGTGCTGCGTTTTTCTTTGAGCGTGTCGTGTCGCGTCTTGAGTGTCGTCGTCATCTACACGCTGGAGGCATCTGCGCATGTCCAAACCCAAGTGCATTATGGGAAAGGGTTGTGTTTTAAGCATTACGTTAAATAAAAAATTGTCTTGTTTTTTTCTCATAATTTTAAGACTATAAATCTCTCTAATATTATGATTTTTAATCCCGGAATCTTAATTTAAAGAAAATGTGGCCCTAATACCTCGTCGTAAAACAATCAATATTTTAGCTGCATTGTGTCATAAGCCAGAGAGTTCAAAATGTAGGAAAAAAGTAGCGGCTTATAGTCAAATAATACTGTAATCATTATTTACTCTATTTTTGAAGAATGTCCTAAAACTCTTATCCAGAGAATGTCAGTCATTACATTTCAGTATGCTAGTAAACACTTGTCATATAACCAGCTGCTACGTGGTTGTCTAGTTTTTTTTTCTGGTCCACTAACTTGAACAGCACATTTATATGTCAAAGTAAGACTAGAACGCATGACAATGCAAAACAAGAGCAAGAATAGACCAGACAGTGACTACAGAGGACGGCTAGTGCGAGCGTGGGATGGGGTATGGGATGAGTAGTGCTTCAACTTCTCTTTATAACGATCACTTTTGAGATTCCCTTGAACAAGGCACTCAGTGTTTCATTGCTGTGCTCAGGCCAGTGGAAAAATAAACGTAATAGAAGGAGACAGCAGTGCAAAAAAGCCACGTCTAAATGAAAGAATGGCACCGTCGATGCTCAAGACTCAATGCCCAACCCTATGGGTGAGCGATGGTGTTTGAGGGGAGAGGAGCTGGTCAATGTGCTACAACAGTCTTACAGTCTTACAATCCGCAAGCAAAAAATAACATTTTTTGAGCGAACATAAATCAATTTTGGGCTGAATAAAATGTGTGTGCATGTTTGTAATTAGCCATTTTAACATGCAATACCTACTGTTTTTTTAAAAAATATACAGATAACTGCCCTTTCTCAATCCATCTCCCTCTCTCTCAACCTCTGCACTCTGCTTGGTCAATGCTTGTTGCTTGCAGGTGAGGCGAGCCAGTGTGGGGTGTGCCAATTTTGGGGGGAGTTTTTGAGTTTCTGGTTGGGGCTTGCGGGTTGCGTGCTGGGGAGTGGCATGGTGTAGGATGTGTTGAGTATTCAAAATGTGTGCCAGTTGGTCACTCTATGGGAGGGGAAACGCAATACATTCATATTTTTTCAAAAATGTTGGTGATTGACAGGCAAAGTTCCAAAGATCAACTGGTTGGTGACCCCTACTCTAGTCAATCTCCCTAAGAATGTTTCAAACCACACTAGCTTTTTTTGGTCTGTGAAACATGCATTTCATTGAGTAACATTGTCAGGTACAGTGATGTAGAGTAAACTCTATGGCTGGTGAAACACTGATTCTTCTGTTTTGTTTTTTTTTAACATTAATATAGGTTGCACATTAGGAAAAGAAGAGAATAATTCTCATTAGTTAAAAGTATTTTTTCCAAATATTTTTGTTGCATTCCTTTTTTTTAGAAACTGAAAAACATTTTTGGTCTTCCCTTTTATTTGAATATGAAGTACATGCACCCGTTCCTTCTCCAGGAAAAGCTTTATTACACTGTCTGTTGAGCTTTGCTATGTATTCCTCCATCTCAAATTCATTAATTCATTCAACACAGGATAAAATTATTTTTGATGTATTCAAATTTTTGCTGGCATTAGCTGACGCTACTGTTTGTGTATTTCAATAAAGGAACACAAAAAAAGCACACTGAGTGCTGTGTACTCGGATCGGAGGCTTATAAACCCAACTATTTAGGATTGGGCCCAGCAGTGCCCAATTCCAGTGGGTCAAAGCGGCGGCAGCTTACCACCAGCAGGAAATACGGTCTTCTAACATAAGAGTGCAGGCCAGGAGGTTTCACTTCTTGTCCTGTGGAGCATGATAATTGACTATTTCTATATACACTATTTATAACTACACAACACTATTTAAGCAAATATATTAGATATTTCTTATTAGCTTTGGCCGAAAACATACATAAACTGATGAAGGCGGATTTCGCCATATGATATCTGTAATACAATACATGTTACAAATGCTGGTGTATTCATCACCTAGTTTATAAATAAACAGGTCATGTGTGCATTCGGAGCGGAAGCTGCATGGCCACATTGGAAAGGCTTGGCTCGATTGTGACACATCGTATCTGGTTCTTGAGGCTAAGCTTTCTGCGTGTAGACAGCCACAACCGAACAGGGCAGATAATCATGCACACAAATTGCTGCATGTAAAAATATGTATACAGACTGCAGGATATGAACAAATGGTTTGATAAGATGGTTGGATGCACACATATGCAAGAACACGTATGACAATCATCCAGTGTGTACTGCACTTTGATGTCTACATAATGGCTGGGAAATAATACTTTATCATGGCAATTATTAAAAAGAGACAACTTCTCCACCTTAATGTGTGGTTCATCTTTTATTTTTTTCTCAGCTGGAAAGCATCCACAAAAACACAGATGGCAATCCATGATTCTTATGAAATAATGATACGTACCAATAAAAGTTAGTTATTGTCATGAGATTAAATGGCATTGCTTGATTACTTTTGGTCCAACATGTAGTGGTTTGTTCTGTGAAATGGATGTTAGAAGCCTCTCTTGATTTGTAATTTTGCTCTTAATATTTTGGCTCATACCTACAGTTGCTTTAGTTGCATAATGCATAACCATAGGTGATGATATCTATGATAACTGTTTTTTTATTATTATGTTTGCTGTGTTAATGTTGGCGTTATCAGACAATTACAATAGTTGTACAAACCTATAACACATTTAAGAAAAAACTGTCAACAGATGCCGGTTTCTTTGAAGCATGTTTAAATGTATACATTGTGGAACTTTTTCATGATGCTCAATTAATACCTGATAGTAATAGTCTGTGGATCATAAAACCTACTTTGTACTGGTTGGTCTATTTGTATTTTTCCAGTAAGGATTGTTCATTCGATCATCAGATTTTTCTTCTTCAGGGTAATGGCTTATTTTGGGTGAAAAGCAGAGTACGCCCTAGACCCATCACCAGTCAATTACATGACACACATAAACAAACAACAACTGACATTAAACCATTTCAATCCACAAGCATGCAAACTCCACACAAAGGATAGAGACAAATTTGAAGCCAGCTCTATCTCATTGTGAAGAAGACATGCAAACCACACTCACATGATGTTATAATATTGTGAAGTATATATGCAAATACTGACAGTGTTTTCCTTGTGTATTTTTCAGTCTTTCAGTTCCCAACTACAATCTAATCCTATGCTATATGACCAAACGTAATCCAGTAAAATCGCGTAGCATCTTTGCTCTCCAGATCGAATCAGGCACTCTCTCTTCACCCAGACGACTGTTCTGATGATATTACCTTCCCATATGGAGAATATTACTCTAGTAAGCCATCTGTACTATCATTCCATCATCCCCTCGAGCATGTTTGACCATGTGTGCAGGAGTATGTGTGCGAGAGAGCGAGCCTGTGGGAGAATGGGTGAGAGTACAAGACTGTGTGTGTCAATAGGTGTGTGATTGAGTGTTTGAGTGAGGGAGAATTTAACTGTGTGTGTAATGCCAAATCTCTGTAATACTGCCATGACAGGACACTGTAATAATCTCCAACCTCTCATCAGTCAGCCTAATGATCTTCCAAAGAGACGCTGTTATCTCTCTCTCTTACCAACACGATCAGCCCTGTTAGACAACACAACACAATATCATTCACACAGCAATAAGAAGATTGGTAGCTTTTTCACCGTCTAGCTGCACAGACAGATATGATTCAAAAATGACACTTTTATGCAAGTTGCAGTCAAAAAAAAAAAAATACAGCCACATCGGCACAGTCATAATGTGGAAAGACGCGTTGTTTCATGTTGATGCGTGATAAAGGTTTCCCAGAATGCCATACAAAGAAATGAGTTGACTCAGAGGCTTTGTACATGCCTGTACTGTACTGTACATGCCACGGGCACTCATACAAGGCATGTGATTGGCGCAACATTGAACAATGAGAGCACGAGAGGATTTATCAAATGAGCTGATTGGCTGCACATCATGGCAGATCATTGAAGACCTCCTTGAGATAACAAAGTCTTCAAACAGGAAGAAAACAAAGAGGAAGACACAGATGAAACTGAAAAGCTTGGCCTTACCCTGGAGAACCGGGAACAATTGTGCAACATGGCAAGGGCAATGCAAGGATTTGCACAAGACATAGACAACAATATGGTTCGAGCTGTCGAGTTTAGCAATTGTGTTGACGAGGTTATGCAAAAAAAGAAACAAAGACAACAACTACCCATCACAGTGTTTTTCTCCAAAGTAAAAACCCCAGCTACACCGTCAGCGCCTCCAGCAGGAGAGTTTCCGAGTAAACCTAAAGCCTCTACGAGTCAAGCGAGAACCTCTCCTCCGCCACCAACACAAGCCTCTTCGTCTCACTCAGAAGGCAATGTTGATGAATGTTAATTACTGTATAAGGTTTTATAATTAAATATTTTAGTGAATACATGTATTGTTGTAATCTTTGTCTCAAATATGTAAAGTATAAATATAGTTTACATAGTTTAAATATTCTGGTACCCAGATACACATACACGAAAATCCCCGGGGGGGTGGGGGGCAATTCCTACTTCGCGGCTTTTCACCTTTTGCGGGGGGTTCTGGTCCCCATTAACCGCGAAAAACGAGGGGTCACTGTATATTGTTTAATCATGCTACACCCATTCACTGGAGGGCGGTGCATTTGGAACTTGGACCTTTATTGGGGACTTGACCAGTTTGAATTTTTGAACTGTGAGGGCCCATATTGTTAAAAAAGAAATGAGAATAATTAGGGATGTCCGTTATTGTTTTTATTATCCGATTTGACGATATTGTATAATTTCATCACATATCTCTTGTCATGGGATCAACACATATCTGTTGTGAAGCTTGTAGATACAGCATCAGCAAATAGCTTTTCTATGTGGCTCTAAACAACATTGTAAAACCTTTGAGAATTACTTATTTATCAAATCCCAGGGAGAAGGCCCTGGGAAAGACCTAGGACACACTGGAGGGATTATGTCTCACAGTTGGCCTGGGAACACCTTGGTGTCCTCCCAGTGGAACTGGAAGATGTGGCCGGAGACTGGGAAGTTTGGACTTTAAGGCTAACAGCTAACATCCCAGATGCTAACGTGGAGCTAGTGTACTTCAGCACAGTCAAATCGAACAAGGACACGAGAGACTGTGGAAAGCGCAAAAGAGGTGGACTTACACTGTATGTAAACAAATGGTGTCATCTTGGGCATGTGAACATTAAAATGTCCATCTTTATAGCATTTTTTTAAATCGGTTTTCATTGTAGGAAAAACAAAACCCTAATACCTTTATCTACTGATATTAGATTTTTATGCCAATATTGGTGGGCCAATATTATCGACATCCCTAAAAATAATAATAAACAATAATAATTAAATAAAAATACTATATTGTCTAGGGCTGCAGCTATCAAATATTTTTGTATTCTACTTAAAATTCCTTTAATGGGATAAAACTTTTTTGCTTGGTTAAAGAGCAATTTTAAATACACTAAAGAAAATCAGATACTTAATACTGAACAGCCAGTTGATTTAATATTTTAAGATCATCTACAGTTATGTTTCATAAATTCACATTGTGCATAAAAAAAACTGCCCTTATCCACCATTCTCAGTGGGTGCATGTCTTTGGACTATCATGTTTAACAGGGTATTTGTTAACTTAGCTGTTTGCTTGGGAGTACATAAGGGTGCTTTGTAGATACATGTATTCAAATGAGAGTAATGATTTACTGGAAAAGGTGATAAATAATAAATACTTAATCAACATTACAAATACTAAATCACATGTTATAGTAAGTTGATGACTGTGCATTTATTTTAGACCGGAACAGAAGATTTTTGCAGTTTTCAAACTAAAATTTTGACAACTACTGTCGTGGAGCACATTAGGATATTTTATCAACCAAGAGAGTGCGACACACACTTCCTTGTTCCATTATACATAATGTCTGCTAAAATTGACCAGCTACTGATTTGTGACCTAACCATTCATCCATTGTCTCTGCTGCTTATCGTCATTAGGTTCACAAAGGTATTCCCAGCTGGGCACAGGGCATACCAAACAA
The DNA here is from genome assembly GCA_024372805.1 of Oostethus manadensis. NCBI lineage: Eukaryota > Metazoa > Chordata > Actinopteri > Syngnathiformes > Syngnathidae > Oostethus > Oostethus manadensis. Next base: position 1,604,906 of record QODF01000005.1, read on the forward strand.
CCATTCACACTACCTAGGGGCAATTTAGAGTCACCAATCAACCCAACATGCATGTTTCTGGAATGTGACAGAAAACCAGAGTACCCGCAGAAATCCCACGCATGCACAAGGAGAACATGCAAAGTCCACACAGAGATGCCCAATGGAATGTGAATCAGATCTTGCAGATCTCCTGACTGTCTGGCCGACATGCTAACCACTTGGCCATCGTGCAGCCAATTTGTGAGCTAAAATGTTCTTTTTCATCTTCTTAACTCACAGCATTGTCTTTGTACAGATGGAATTAACCCCGTATGAAGTCAGGTTAATCTTAAAGGCATGCCATCATAATAAACTAGCCAAACAACAGTATTCATAATTAAGAGAAACATAGCCTTCCACTCAGCCACAACGTTAATAAGTTACATTAATGTTCATCTTGTTGATTTGCCATACATGAAATTTACCTTGTTTCTGATCTTCCACTCCATTCTGGGTGTCTTCCGAGATGCTGTGACACGTTGTTCAACGTGCTGAAATGCTCCCACACTTGTGACATTTTCTGTCTTTTTTAAAATGTTATTTTCCTTCTTTTTGGTCGCCTTGTCATTTTCTTTTTTGCCTCTTCAGTATTCCTGCTCTTTCAAGTAAATATTCTCTTCTGTCTTCTTCCTTTGTGTGGGTGATGTACACGTGTTGGTAAAGTAAGTGGTTCCTCAAGGCGGGAAAAAAACCCCTCAATTATCTTTTGTAATCAAAGTATTCAAATTACTCAAGGAATCAATTTTCCCTTACTATTGTCATACGTTTGGGCTTGCCTGACTAGGATTCAAAGTCCATTCCCCTGTGCCAAGTCTGGACATTGTTACAAACTGCAGCTAAGACCAATCAGCTGCATAAACTAAAAAAGTATTGCATTATACATCACTGCCAGGTAGTATATATGCATTCCTTTTTGGCTGAAATGCGGCATTAAAATAGGAGTTCACAAGACATTGAGGTATTAGCTACCTGGGAGGGGCAACCATTAACTTTGAATCATTAAACCGTGTTAAATTACTACTGTACATATCTGACAGCATCAATCACAACTGAGCATTATTATCTTGGTAAAGGCAGAATAGCTGATACAGAACATGCACTGGATCTCATTAGCAGGTGCATCTAATGAAGTGTAGCAATGGGACAATATTTATCTTATTCATAACCACTTGCAGAGAAATGTTTTAGTGTAGTTGAGTGCCCCCTAAGCTGCCCAATCAACATTCCATAATAGCTGCTAATGGAAGGCTACTTGAAATAAAAATATCATTATGAGGAGCATTTGCTGTCAGACATATGGACACAGACAGTCTTGCATATATATATATTTGTATTTATTTATTTATTTATTTAAATTTATGAACAATACCCTTCCCCAATCACTGACCTCTGTGTCAGTTGGAGGAAATTAAAGACTGCATGAAAAATAACAGCAGTGGGCTCCTCTAGGCAGTTGGTGATCCCATTTAGTGAGGAGCCTCTGGTGACTCCTCTAACTAAAAGGGCCCCAGATGGGATGAAATTTGACCTTGTTTTGAACTCTCTTTCCACACTGCCAAGAGGTAATATGGATGCTCAGCTAGTTCTCATTTACCAACCTAAATCCTCTTTAAACTGAGGCTGATAAAGGCAATGCTGGAAATGCGGCTCAAAGATGACCATTCTGTCTGCCTTTTTGCCACAAGTATAAACACCAACGTTCTATATTTTATAGAATATAAAACTGTTCAACTTGGCATATATGTCTTTGCCATGGCAACCCATGGAAACCTTCTCTATGGTCTAAACCAGGGGTCGCGCACCCGCATGCGGCTCTTCAGCCTCCTTGTTATGGCTCCCTTAGCTAAGCGTGGTGATTTGTGGCGCACTCACAGCTCAGAACAATATTTGCTTTCACTTTTATGTCTGCAAAAACACCGTGGTAAAAATGGACCTTGGATATTTGGCTCTGTAGCTACAGCGGTAGTCTTCCCTTACCATCGAGCTTGCACGGGAAGTGCCGCTCTAACAGCTCACTGTTTTTCTAGGGGCCGTCAATAATTTACTATTTTGATGGAGTAAAATGCAAATACCAGAAAAATATCCCGTTCCCAACAACGTCAGGAAAAGTCTTTACATTTTTTTCTAGTTATTTTGAGAAATTAAGGTTTGGAAAGTCTCCAGATTTAGCAAGAAAATTGCCAAGTTGGCAACACTGAGCTGTACATGAGATAGGAAGCCATTTACAGTTAGAGAATAGATGAAATAATCGTTCATAAAAATATCAGAGCATCTATTCTGCTAATTAAAAAACAAAGAAAATTATTCAGAAAATAAAAGAATGTCTCCCTTTGCAAAGACAGTCAAGAACAGCATCAATAGAATGGAATTGATGACATTTCAGTGCAGAAATAACTGGTCTTGAGCAAACAACACTGATATGCAGATATATGAACTCTGATTGGCTTTTTTATCTTAACTTTGGCTAGATGTTTTTTTTAATTTTACACAAATCAGTTCAGTGTTTATATTAGCTCAATGTAGGTCTACCCATGTAGCCGCACTTTTGCGGTTCCATCAGGTGACATTACAAAAGATTACAAAATTTATAAACTATTAAAAATGTTTATGTTTTGCAACCACGAACATTTTTTTTTTCCTGGAAGAGGAGACAAAAGGTTGCCAACCCCTGGTCTGGACAATTGATGGATCAGCTATGACACCTCTAATGTTGTGCTAGCGTTACTGTTAGTCTTATTGTTCAGAGTTTATATATGTCCTCTGTGATTGACTGCCGAGCAGAATATAATATAACAATAAATAAAACAACTGCCTATAGTCGCCAATGAAAGGAATGCAAGGTTGTCTGCAGTTAAACATGCAAGGAGGAAATTCCCTCTCTTGCGACGAAACACAATGCAATGTTTATTTATTTAAGTTACTATTTAACTCCATTTATGAATGAATGAATAACCGTTTGTTAGTGAATCTTATGGTTTCTTTACATATTAGGCCTGTGCATGAGAATCAATACAGGTAATCAATAATGTGAGCACAGGTATAGGTAACTTTAAAGCAGATGTAAATAGACTCTAAAGGCACAAGATGTGAACACTAAAGGCTAAATTATGCTCCTGGGCTACGGCGCCAGCGTAAGCGATGCCGGCAAACCATCCAAAGATGCTTGACATGCACATCCAAAAAAATCCGAACCTTGAGTCAACTGCGTCACAGACCGTAGCGCTGTGATTGATCGGCTTTTCTTCGTACAACATTTTTGTTTTTTCTCTCTCAAGGAACCGCTGAAAAGAAATGGAGCAATGTGTGGAGCATCTGAGCAAAATGTTTGCATATATGAAGGTCTATACTGTATGTTATACAGTATAGACCTTCATATTTGGATCCTATCCTGATAGAGTCTGACAGTCTAGAGTTTTACTGCTGTAGTGCAGCGTCAACACTGTCAGCTCACACAAATGTCTGTCGACAACTACATAACAAACAACATTCACAGTCATGTTTATTCGCAAACACCAGAATTCAGAACATCATTGTAACAACAGAAACAGGTCCTTACAATACATTTTATCCAGATGGTGCCAGTTGCCATTGTTTACTAGTAAACCAGAAGCTAGACAGACACTCACACCTGGATGGAAAACTACAAATGATTTGCAGTGATGTAGTTCAGCCTTAATGTCCGCAATGTCCGCTGTTGTAATTTAAATCAGTAACAACAGACACGCATTGTATACGTCCATCTATTCATCCATTTTCATCACCTTCTTCCTGTCGGGTTGCAGAAGCCCAAATTTCTCCTTCTACAGCCAAGTCTTCAAACTGCAAAACATAATCCCTCTAGCGCGTCCTAGGTCTACACTGGGGCCTTCTCCTGGCTGGGCATGCCTGGAACGCTTCACCAGGGAGGTGTCCAGAACTCCAAATTTACTAGAGGCCCCAACCACCTTTAAAGGATCTTTAGGCCTCCAGAGCGTTTCCTTCTGGCCCAGCTCTCTATTCACCACGATGATCCGTTACAACAACCACCTTACTGCAGACACTGCGCCAATCCATCTGTTCATCTCACACTCTATTTCGGCGAGACACTTGAACTCCTCTACTTGACCACGTTTTCTCTTCCAACTTGAAGGATGAAATCCACCCTTTTTCGTCTGAGAACCATGGCCTCAGATTTGGAGGTGCTGCAAACCGCCCCGGTAAAATCTTGGTGGTGACAGCTTGATGATCATCCACAAATAGCAGATAGGAGATTCTGTAAAAAACCCTTAAATTATTCACATGATCCTTCCAATTAGTGTGTGCCATTATACATAGTATATATGTTCTCTGGCTGGAAACATGCCAAGGATTCTGTTAAAATGCAATCAGCACCACTGATACAACATTACTGTCTACAACTAGTACAGAAACATGTTTTCTGCTCACTAGCTGCCTGCCATTGATGTTTATCATATTTTTTCCTCCTGGGAAAACACTTCAGCTCAAGTACAAGCCCGCTGAGACATATTCAGAGGAGGTACCGCTAGTTAACCGTTCATCTGTGATCTTGTTTAGACTTGACATGTTTCAGAATGATTGGAGCGCCTAAAGAGTTCTGGAGCCATTGGTGACATGCTTCCTCTCCTTACCGCTGCTTCAAGGAAGAAGAGGAAGGTCTACTGAGCTGCCACCAAGGCAAAAACACACTCGTCATCAATTATTCAAATGTATCAGGAATGCATACAATCATAAATATCCTCAGGCAAGTCAAGGCAGCAGTGTGGTTTGTTCAATGATACAAGAATATTCTTTATGTTTCCTCTAACGATAAGCAGTCATACACAAGCTAAGCTCAGTGGCAAAAATAGAAGCAATGGATTGTCCATCCATCACTGTCTGAATGGCCCAATTGATTATTGCATCTGCGTGGGTGCACTTGCTCTTTGCCGGACTCCACTTCCATCGAGAGTCGAGGTTAGAGCGTGAGTGACATACACACACACATACAAACACATATGACATAAACAGAGACAGGTGAACCAGTAAGTTTAAAGTGATAAATACCAATGTTGTCTGATGGACGCTGACTCATGAGGTAACGTACACTTCCATATATCTACTAAGCAGCTGCCTCTCCGCCTTGCATACACAACAAAAGACAAGTGGTTGTATCTGTGTTTGGGTCCACGCATGCTCACATTGCCTCCGCGTGTTATAATCACTAGAGAATGCATAATTAGTAGTTATTTCTTTCTTTTTCCATGAAAGCATTCCTCTCTTCATAAGAGCACTGGCCCTTCTCTGATAGATTTAATAGCTTTTTGCTTCCTGCTCTGTCTCTCTCTGTTTGTAAGTATGATGAATTACCTGGTGGTTACCAAAGAATCTATTACCGCTGCAGAATAGCAATGGGCCATTAGGGATGCATTGCTTAAAGGCTGACTCCTGCTTGTGAGGAGTAGTGTTGTCATGTTACCAATGAGCACGCATTGCAGTGTTGTAGTGTGTACAAGTGCATCTACTAACAACACAATGTAATCCCTATTATAATTGTGGTAATAGACTATAATGACACTACAAAATATAAAGTCAACTGTTTTCCTTATCATCTATGCTATATTTACCACATATAGGTTTATGTATGTGTGTGTGTGGCTGTGTGTGTGCGTGTGCGTGTGTGTGTGTGTAAAGGTCATGCTTTTCATCTCTAAGTGAGCCTCAGTGTGCCACTCATCAATATTAACTAATGCCCTTACTTTCATCCGCATCATAAATCCGTGGACACAAAACACACTGAGGTTTTGGGTCTTTGCTTTCGGGATTGTACATATGGGTGTTATTGGAAGAGTCCGTGACACTTTTTCTTCTTGTCATATGGTGGGCAAATCATTTGCATTACTGTAGACTAATGATCCTGAGACACTTCATTGTGTATATGCTGAGATTTAATACAAAAGCTTTGTTAACTATTTTATTAGTCAAATTCAGCCTTGACTGACAGGGTGGTCGTAATACTACACGGCAGTGGTCCCCAACTTTTTTAAGTCCACAGACCTGTTCGCATTCCTACAAACCTGGACCAGGGGGAGTGATGTGGGGTTATATACTGTATAAAATGAAACAAAAAGAGTCCCTCATTTATTGTGGTTAATTGGTTCCAGCACAGACTGCAATAAGTGACTTTTTACAAAGCAGGATTTAGTATTAATATCTCTTCATAGTTAGAGCAGGGAAAACCTCTTGATGACTTTCTAAATATGTTTTCTATCATTATTTGAACCCTGTAGACATGAACTAACACCTTTGCAGTCAGCTCTGAACTCCTATTATTCTTTGAGACACCTAAGTCACATGACAAGACGATGCATGAGCTTAGGTCCACAAGAACAAGGCAAGACAGGATTTTAACATTTAACATTCTAGGAAGAAAAGTACAATGAAAAAATATGACTGGACAAACAACCTTTTTTATTTAACTGTGTCAAAAAACAATGAAGGTGTGTTTTGAAATGTTTATTTTCCCACAAATTGAAACTAAAAAATAGAATTGTCAACATTTTTTAATTCCCAATAAACCACTGTTATGATAATGTATAATAAGAATAATATAGCTCACTGTTTTTTCTTATCTATGTGTATGTGTCTGTTTACGTCAGGGCTGTCCAGTCTTTGATTGTTATAATTAAAAAAAACAATAATCATATAAATAGACATATAAATCTTTGTGTTGTTATTAGGTATTAGTATCAACATATTAGCTTTTTCCAAGTAATATTTTGCCTTTTTGCTCAGTTTTTCCACTTTTGCTAGGTTCTGTTTTTGCAATAAACCACCTAAACATCTATGTGGTTGATCTTTACTCCTTAGGAAGAGTCGACCAAAAGTAGCATTACTACAGCTTCTTGTACTACAGGTGAAACTCCAGTGGAAACAACAGTAACACGTCACTCGCTGATGCTGATAATTATTATTTATTTTTTGAAAAACACAGCTGGAGTGATGTTGAACCGCAATGTAGCGAGGGATGTATAACTGAGGCTCTTATTAGGATGACCAATGATAATGTGAAAGCTTAAAGTGTAACATGAAGAAAAGATGGCTACCAACAACACACTTGGGCATTACATTCTGACTGCACAGAAAAAGTCTCACCAAAGTAGCTTCCAACAACATCAAATTAGAGCACAAAATGAATACAGACTCACCCCTGGTACATTCCTGGGGTTGTTTGACGTGTGGGTGACAGGCAGTGTGCCAGCATGAATTAACTTGACACCATCAGGCCTCACCTTTATCCATTCACACACTGCATCAGCGTTTTGGAACAATGATGAGGTGAAAGAAACAGGAAAAATATAAGCCAGTTTGTGGCAGCTTTGAAGAACGCTGTAGGTAAGATTCACTTCTCAATTGAGGACCACTGAAGAAGGGACTGAAACAAAACGTCATAAACATGCCACTATGGGCTTTCTAACACAGTAAATTTGTTTTTTAATATTGACTATGTTTTGCGTGCATAAGAACACGTGCACACTTGATAGCAGGTGAAAAGCTGCTTGACTAACAGAGACGGTGCTGAGAATTTAGAATGAGAAGAACCGCACTTGCAATCCATATTTGCCTTCATGAATATGCAGGTCATATGCAGATGTTTAAAGCACACAACATACTGTGAGGAGGAAATGCAATCATTTAGCACCCACAATTAATTTATCAAACCTGAAATTGTTTGTGGTCGGTATTTTTATGTCTAGATTTAGTGTGTTTGAAAGGCAGGTGCAAACATATGGTTTATCAGCATGTTTAGACTGCACTGCTCCAGTTTGTAAGGATACTAGGCGGAGGTCAAATTGTGTATAATGTTAGGGTTAGTTCATGTTTTTCTAGTTCTAGTTCATCACCTTGATTAGATTGTGCAGGGGTACCTGATGCTGTTGCCACAGAGTGTATATTATTAACTGAAATCTTTCTGGATTGTGGTTTTTAAAGCTCCATTTTGATGCAATGTATAAATATATCCGCGGGAGAGAGGAAATACTCTGTGCTGTGTGGTAATTAAAGAGTTTCTTTTTCAAGGTCAAAGCTTATGCCGCATTGTCCTTGAGAAATACACAAGCACTGAACCGATCCTTCTCAGCAGGCATTTCACAGCATAGATAGCCATAACATTTTCAACTGTAACTGCATTGTGAATTCTCTATAGACCGGAAATGTGTTTTATAATGGCGAGTCTGTAGCTATAACAATAGAATATTGAAGTTTTGAAAAGCAATAAAATGCTGAAATATGCAACGTGTGTTTGCGATTACATGCGTGTGAACTTTTATGCCTCCGACCATTGAGACAAAGTGAGAGGAATAAAAGCGACAAGAAGAAACTCAGTAAATGCAAATGCTTTGATCAGAAAATGAAAACAAGAGCTGCTAAGCTCTAAGAGTGTGAAGGACAACAAAAAGAAGTCGCAGGCAATTACAGCAAACATGGCTCCAATCCGTCTAAACCTGTGTTTAGACTGAGGCATCGTGTAACGCCAAAAATTCACTGTCATTTTGTCTCAAGCTTCTGCATCTTGCAAAGACATTATTCTGTTTATGTTGCAGCCATCTTGCCTCCTGGGAAAATAGAGATCTTAATGAAACTTATTAAAAGGAAAATCTGTGCGTGTGTGTGTGCATATAAATGGAGATGGGTCAGTGTGTGTGACTCACAGACACCCAGTCTGCCTTTTATACAAATGAAGTCAGGATACCTGGAAAGAACAGCTAGGCAGTGGGTACATGTTGCAATGTTATTATTCACTCTTCATCACAACCAGAGCTTAGACAAACTGGCAAGATAGTATTGTGAACCTGAATCCATCACATCTTAAAAAATGAAGTGAATTGTCGTTCCCTCTGAGAAATCCTGTTGCCTGTCTGAAATGCTGAACGAAAGGAAGTCAGTGTACAGTCATTCCTCGTTTATCCAGACCCAAAAGTGACAAGTAGGAAAGTAGGATTCAATATTAATAAATTTAATATTTTCATAGTTAAAATGTAGAAAACCTGTCTATGACTTTCTAAATATTTTTTTAACCATTATTAGAACCATGTAGACAAGAAATAACACCTCTATAATCACCTTTACACTCCTATGATTTGTTTACACCACATTGCTGATGCACAAGCTGCGTAATCCCTACAGGGACACAAGAGATGGCCACGGCTTTAAGCATAGCATGCTAACTGGTTAGCCTCCAATTTATTTATTCTAAACTTAAGAACAGGTTTCAAACGGAGTGGGGAAGAAGGACATGGTAAGAAGCCAAAAAAAAACCCACTTTCACATGCAATGAGAGGAGAACTTTTTCACTTTATCGTGTCAGATAGGCGATAGCTGACTACGTGAAGTGTTAAAATAATGGAACGTCATGCCTCATCAATGCTGCGTGTCATTGCAAAACAGCAACTTTATTAAACAGAATTAAATGGGTTTTTTTTAAACATGAACATGAATAACGCCAAAAAAAGAAATAATCCAGAATAAATAAACTGAAACTTAAATTACAGTATTTTGCACTCCATAAAAATATCTCCTGTCAAAATTGTACCAGTGAGAAAAATGTACTATGAGGCAAAAAACCCTGAAAAATACATAAAAGGTAGTGCTTTTAAGTAAACATTCAATCAACAACAAATCAAATCATTCATACATTGCCGCATGTGTGTCTCCAGTAAGAGCAGCTTCACTTGAAATGCCTTCACTGCATCATACATGTCAGTGATCATGCGGTCACGCCTCTGGGGCTGAAGATTTAAGACGCTGAGATGTGTTATGTCAGCCAGAAATGACAACTCACATTTCCAATTTTCATCCTGCAAAAGTATTTTCCTTTACTGTTAACGGACAGATTTTCTTGCAAAGCTCCAAAACGCTGTTGAGCACTTTCTCCCGACTCAGCCAATGCAACTCTGTATGGTAAGGAATGTCGGCAAACTCTGAATCTATTTTCTTGGAAGAAAGACTGATACTTCCTGTGATTCATGACTTTAGCTCGTATGAAGTTTACAGTTTGCGTTACAGTGCTCATTGCATGCTGCATTTTTGGGACTTTACCACACAGCATTTCTTGCTGCATGATGCAGTGATACTGTATACTGTTAACTCACAAGTTCACTTTTCATTCTGCATCTTTGCCCGCATCCTTTACCACAAGTCCACTTTTCCCTCGCACATCGTCGGTGCTCCATCTGTCTTTTCCCATGCATCGATTTCATGTCCAATATTTCCTTTGTAACGCACAAACTGGAGTCCACTCCACGAATGAAGATGGCCAGCTGTGCAGTGTCCATCATGTCTGTACTTTCATTCACAGCAAGAAAGTAGGCAAGAAAGTTTGTGCTTCTTTCAATCAGCTGTGTTGTTGAATCAGTGGCCAGCTCATAAATGTGCTCAGTAACCGTATTTCTACTCTGGCTTACATTGGCAAACATCTCCTTTTTGTCTGGACCCAAGACATCAAACACCTTCATCATACAGCTCTTCAGAAACTCCTCTGTAAATGGACTCGCTGATTTGGCTATGTCCTCCGCCACAATAAAACTTGCTTTTACCGCCGCTTGGTGAAAAACGACGTCCGATTCTTCTTTAACTCTTCTACTTTCTGGAGTTTCTACACTGTGTTCAGTTTTGTCTCTAGTGCCGTCGTAGATTCAATTCTTTAAGTTCAGCAACATTAGCCCCACAAAAAAGACACAAGGGTTTGCCCGCAGTGTCGGTAAACATACTCATATACTCCCAAAGTTTTCGGAGGTAACTTTTCTCTTTGCCTTTGTTTGGGGCTAACCGCTAGCTCCGATTTACTTGTTTGGTCGGGGACTGTTAGCAGCTAGCGCCGATGGCCTATACCAGGATTGTTTGTTTATCAACACAGCGGATGCTACGCGGGGATTTAGCAATTGCAGTGTTAGCTAGCGGTGTTGTCGTTAAATAAATGAAGCTATGCGAGCAAATTAACATTAGCGAATGTGATACGTCTGAACGACCCGCACGTGTTACCTGCAGGTGAGTGGACAAATGACGAGAAGAAATGGCCCAAACTTCGGTGGCCAGACATCCGTTCTTACCTGATCGATACATCAAGTTTGTATTCGCCGGAGAGCCTGAAATCTTGCTAGACACTGGACGCCCACGGCTGTGTCACCGACAATAATGTACAGGACATACTATTACAAGATTTATCAGCTTGCAATACATCCCTCAATGTTTTCCTTCAGTGTTAAAACATGTAATTTTCTGGGAACTATACATTTACAATGTTAATGCCGCGCACACAAAAACAATATCATCTAACAGATCGACCTGTGAGAGCGGAATGACAGTTGTAGGAACTTTGAATGTCTTCCATCTACCTGTTCCAATGTGTATTCTAACGTTGGACAGCCGCTTAGATGTTTCCACTTCTTGAGCAGACAGCTGCTTTTTTTCTTTTAGTGAAGTGAGGGATCCTCAGGGTAGCACCACGCACAGCAAGCTTCTCTCTGATAGTAAAACCACGATCTGCCAGTATCTCATCATTTACTTCTAGAAGGTCATAAAATCAGCTGCCGCGCTGCATTATGGGATCTGAAGTCCATTAATAATTACAACATAAAGTTCTCTCGCGCCGCACGGTGGCTGAGTGGTTAGCACATTGGCCACACAGTCAGGAGATCTGGAAAAATCCGTTGGGCATCTCTGTGTGGAGTTTGCATGTTCTCCCCGTGCGTGTGTGGGTTATCTCCGGGTACTCCGGTTTCCTCCCACATTCCAAAAACATGCATGTTAGCTTAATTGGCGACTAAAATTGTCCATAGGTATGAATGTGAGTGTGAATGTTTGTTTGTCTATATGTGCCCTGCAATTGACTGGCGACCAGTCCAGGATGTACCCCGCCTCTCGCCCAAAGTCTGCTGGGATAGGCTCCAGCATCCCCGTGACCCTAATGAGGATAAGCGGTACAGAAAATGAATGAATGAATGAATGAGTTCCCTCGCGGGCCGGATTTGGCCTGTGGGCCAGGACTGTGACACCCTGACCTAGTGTATCTCACATAAGCTCCACTCAGCCAGCACATAATGATTCAATAGTGTGTGTTTGAAGAGACCATGCTCGTCACATAAATGAAGGGAAAATACAATTGTGAAAAAAGACGTGTGTTCTGTTAAGTTTCCAAAGTTTGACACGACACACCTTGGTTCATCAAGGATGATGACATTTTTAAAAGTATTATTATGGGGAGAGGGGACTCGTTCCATGATAGCTCAAAGGGCAACTTGAGTTTTTGCGTATTTCGAATAAACAAACCCACAAAAGGTGATCGTGCTTTTTTCACTTGGCAGAGGCGAAAATACTGAAATGCACTGACAGGACAACAGCATGACTAATCTGCTTCTCATCATTTAGGCTACCAGATTCCCATTTTGTTGCTGGATGTCCCCTGGCTGACTACAACAAGCTAATGGAATGACTTATTGTTCCTGTGGAACGACTGGGTTGAGCCAGACAGATCTTTACTGAGTGTTGTGGGAGGATTTCCTAAAACAGCTTCAGGCTTGGGAGTCTGTAAAAAGCTGCATTAAGACTCATTGCCATTCTGCTTCTCTTCTTGCCTCAAGGAACTGCAGACTGACAAACAAGAATTTCATTATTAATATGAGTTTCAGAGCAGCTGTAAGCACCAAAATCATTTCCTCAAAGCTGCTACAAAGCTTTTGGGTCATTATAATTTCATTTTACAATCATCCACACAGTATGTGATATCGGTGCTAAATCAATCATCACACCATCGAGTCTCTGGGCTGAGTCCTCTCATAACGCTGTTGCTGCTTTCATTAGCATCGCAATGTGCATGTTGACAAACAGATCTGTCACTTTGAGTGTAGCCATGAGATGTGATGAGAAGCCAACCGTTTTCACTCCCAAATCAGGTGAAATTATACAAAGAAACGTTTCATTTGATCATCCTAAATTATTCATGCCTTCAATGAAACCCTAACTGGAGAATGTGGCTCGGACTCTTCTTCTTCTTCTTCTTCGAAGAAGAAGAAGAAATGTACGGTGGCCGAGAATTGCAACACTAATAAAGTGCAAAACATTTAAACCTTTCAGAAAACAACTTAACAAAAGTTTAAACAAATAAACATCTCAGAAAACACTTTGAGAAAAGGCAGAACAAATTACAATTACACAAACTGGAAAGGAAACACACCAAACCCTAGATGGGCAGGACTGGAGACCGATAATGGTGCGTGCCTTCAAACAATTAGCCCTAAAAGATGAGTGCGTGTGGTCTGTTGAATAAGGGCATGAAATAGCTGACAAACAAAAGGATCAAACAGAATGCCTTTCTTCCACATCAGACACGGTGAAGGTAGCAGATGAAAAATAATACATTGAACATTTATCTGCTTTTTTACGCTTAATCAGTCTGCATGAATTTATTTGTAAACGTCCCTAATTGTTCCACCGTGCTGCTATTGCACGGAGGCTTCATGTTTAATCATTAATGTGTTTAAAACTTTGTAATTGCGATCCTTAACTAACTTGTACCGGTCTGCCAAGAAATATTTGTTTTAAAAAACAGACGTGCGCCCTCGTAGAAGTTATTTTCATCAGCTACATCCATTTTGTCTGATGCAGAAGATGAGCGTTGGTTTATGCAACATATCATGCACACACACACGTTTTGAGTCAATCGCTGACGATCCCCGACGACATGCATGGTTATTTCTGTCAATCTGGACTTTTTAAAATGTGTTTCCTGAAATGTTAAGTTGTTTCGACTTTGGTTCTTTTGTATTTCTCAGCCACCAACACTGGCAAACAGCATCAAGAGCAAGTGTCAAGGTAAAGTGTCTTATTGTGAACAAACACCTACTTGTGGGGAAAAAAACTGTCATCAAATGTCTCACATGATGAAATAGCTGTGAAAGTACAAAAATACAGCAAAGCAGTACATCTGTATGCCCAAATGAGAAACAGACTGTTTGCTGACTGTTGCAAAGTATACATGTACAACGTGTACATGTAATTAGAAAAGAGGTCAGTTTAAAGCAGCAACTTTGAGTATCTGCAGCGTATAAAACAAGCAGATATAAAATACAGTTTTCGTTGATAGTGATCAGGGTCACAGACGAGTTGGTTCTATCCCAGCAGAAACCTTGGAATGGTTGCCAGAACACAGAACACGTATAGGTAAACAACCATTCACACCAATACACAATTAAGTAAATCTCCAATTAACCTAACATGCATGTCCTCTTAATAGTACTAAGTTTTAACATGCTAAAATGTGTAAAAATACAGTGTTTGCTATAAAAATAAATAAAAAACAGGGATAAGGTTGAAAAAGGTCCCCTTCTTACAATCTAGTCAGTGTACACGTGAATGGTTGTCAGTCTCAATATGTCAGTTGTAATATTATAAGTTGACCCCACTGTCGAGGCTTCAGCGTCTCCTCAGCCATCTCTTGATGATATTTCTATTTACTCCTTCCTATGGATAATGGTGGTCTACTCCTGGCTCAAGATTGCCTCATGTCTGGGGGGTGTGGTAAAAAGCAAGAAAAAGCAAAACGTACACAGTGTTGTATGTTTTATGCTGAGACAGTGAGAATACCGATGTTTGCCTGGCTTCCAAGGTATTGTGTTATTTTTTAGACATATTTCTCACACAAATTTGGTCCAAATTTTAAGTCCTTTTTGGCATTTCAATCCTGAGAAACAGAAATGATAACAAAATGATAATCTCTGGGAGAGAAAACCTTTAGTCTTACATTTTGGACTACCTTTGTGCCGCAACTTGCACATGAAAGTCCTTCTTGTTTTGCTGGGATTTTTTGTGGTTTTAAACCGTTTTGACTGTGCATTGTTCTCTTTCTTGTCTGACAGCAGATCTTTAAATGAAAGAGTCGAGTCAAACTAACAAGCAGTCTTTTTTTTATTGGACCACTAAATGAAATCAGATAAACGGCAAATGGCAAACGCACAGCTTCATTGCAACAAGATGCCTCCATCTAATAATATTACATTCTGGGTGCTCATTTGTGCTGAGGCCACAATAACATGATTTGACAAAGTGATTCTTCAAGGAACACTTAACACTCTGCCACTGAGCCACCTTGCGTATGTGCACACACACACAAGAACACCATTAAGCATCTAGTTACCGTATGTGTGTTGAGCATGTAGTGTATATGAAAACGCAGTAAACAAGTTCTATTGTTAAGTTTGTCATGGGATAGCTTATTTTAATAAAGTCCTGTCATCCCTGCTAATGTATTTTATAAACTACTGTCGTCCTCGCTACATCACAGCTCAAATATTGCTCCCTCACTATATTGCGTTTAAAAAAAATAAAATAAATTTGTGCTGTTTCGTGGCTGACTGTGGCCTATAAGTGAAAACAAATCTTGAAAAACAAGCGGCATAGAAGATGGATGGATGGAGGTTGTATGTACCATTATGGTCACTAGGCGTTACCTTTCACACTGCATGGGGCCAACAGAGCAGTTACTACATGGCTGGGATTGAATGAAAAAAATTTTCCTCTCATTCTGTGTGGAAATATTATTACTTTTTGGTTTCTTTGTCGTCTTCCACATTAACAATAATGAATTATTAGAAAGTTTAAAAAAACCAAGACAATCATTTTGCAGGCATGATAAATAAAAAAAAGCTCTCTGGCATTGCAGCAATCGCCATTCTGGTTCTGATTCTGATTCGTGCATGTAAACACTGTGAAACACATGCACATCATTGGACAGGCGGTAGCATTGATACGATGCCAGAGAAAGTAGTGCCATTGTAAGGGCTGATATTTTTCAGGGGGTATTTTTTTGGTTGCAAATGTATTACTCTTTTGGACGCTTATTGTTTCGAGAAGCCAAACTTGTACAGTATGTGTCCCCAGAAAGTACTTTTCCCATCAACCAAAACCCGACCGGAACCCGGCTCACGACGGAGTGGGGGGTAAGTCACTGGATCTTTTGACATGAATTTGCCTGACATCAGTGTAGTGCATTGATGAAATATCCCATTAAGTTTAGAAAGATATTTTTAACATGTATAGAGCACAAATAAGAGCGCGTTTGCCCCATGTTGTCAACCTGTGTAAACTAGATGTGTCATTACAAAATCTTACATACAATTTGCAGTTGGAATTGCATCGGTGACTACATCTTCCATAATCACAAGCAGGGACATTGCTGTGTGCTTTTTATTAGTGTTTTTTCATATAACAGAGACAGTGTCTATTTTTTTTGGTAATGATTGTGATTTTTATTTAGGTGCAGTTCAGAGAACCCAGCCTTCTTGGAGTTTATCAGAGGGGATCTGGAGAGCACCCCAGCTGGTGACTTCATAGTTCTACTGGGAGACTTCAATGCCCATGTTGGCAATGACAGTGTGACTTGGAGGGGCGTGGTATGGAGGAACGGCCTCCCTGATCTGAACCCATGTGGTGTGTTGTTGCTGGACTTCTGTGCGAATCACAGTTTGTCCATAACAAACACCATGTTCGAGCATAAGGATGTCTATAAGTGCACCTGGCACCAGGACACCCTAGGTCGCAGGTCTATGATTGACTTTGTGGTTGTATCATCAGATCTGCGTCCGCATGTTCTGGACACGCGGGTGAGAGAGGGGCTGAGCTGTCAACTGACCACCACCTGGTGATGAGTTGGATTAGATGGCGGAGAAGGATGCCGGACAGACCTGGTAGACCCAAACGCATAGTGAGGGTGTGGTGGGAACGTCTAGCAGAGTCTCCCGGTCATCAAATCTTCAACTCTCATGTCCGGCAGAACTTTGCCTGCATCTCAAGGGAGGACCAGGATAATGAGTCCGAATGGGCCGTATTCCGTGCCTCCATTGCTGAGGCAGTCAGTTGTAGTTGCAGCCGCAAGGTGATCGGTGCCAGTCGTGGTGGCAAGCCCCGAACCCGATGGTGGACACCGGGGGTTAGGGCTGCTGTCAAGCTGAAGAAGGAGTCCTATCAAGCATGGATGGCCGGGGGGACCTCTCGAAGCAGCTGACAGGTACCGGCAGGCTAAGCGGCACGCGGCTTCAGGGGTGGTCGAGGCAAAAACTCGGGTGTGGGAGGAGTTCGGTGAGGCTATGGAGCACGACTTTCGGTCGGCCTCGAAGAGGTTCTGGCAAACCGTCC
>QODF01000005.1:1622834-1638873 GCA_024372805.1 Oostethus manadensis
GACCTGGAAAAGGCATTCGACCGTGTCCCTCGTGGTGTCCTGTGGGGGGTGCTCCGGGAGTACGGGATTGATGGTCCGCTTCTACGTGCCATTCGGTCCTTGTACAATCGAAGCAGGAGCCTGGTTCGCATTGCCAGCAGTAAGTCGAGCTTGTTTCCGGTGAACGTTGGCCTCCGCCAAGGCTGCCCTTTGTCACCGATTCTGTTCATAATCTTCATGGACAGAATTTCTAGGCGCAGTCAAGGTGTTGAGGGAGTCCAGCTTGGTGACCTTAGGATCTCGTCTCTGCTATTTGCAGACGATGTGGTCCTTATGGCCTCATCAGGCTGTGACCTTCAGCGTTTACTGGAGCGGTTTGCAGCTGAGTGTGAAGCTTCTGGGATGAGACTCAGCACCTCCAAATCCGAGGCCATGGTTCTCAGTCGGAAACGGGTGGACTGTACCCTCCGGGTTGGGAGTGAGGTCTTGCCTCAGGTGGAGGAGTTCAAGTATCTCGGGTTCTTGTTCACGAGTGAGGGAAGGTTGGAGCGTGAGATCGACAGACGGATCGGTGCAGCATCTGCAGTAATGCGGTCGCTGTACCGGACCGTCGTGGTGAAGAGAGAGCTGAGCCGGAAGGCAAAGCTCTCTGTTTACCGATCGATCTACGTTCCCACCCTCACCTATGGTCATGAGTTATGGGTCATGACCGAAAGAATGAGATCGCGGATACAAGCGGCGGAAATGAGTTTCCTTCGTAGGGTGGCTGGACTCACCCTAAGAGATAGGGTGAGGAGCTCGGCCATCCGGGAGGAGCTCAGAGTAGAGCCGCTGCTCCTTCACATCGAGAGGAGCCAGTTGAGGTGGCTCGGGCATCTAGTCCGGATGCCTCCCGGGCGCCTCCCTGGTGAGGTGTTTCGGGCATGCCCAGTCGGGAGAAGGCCCCCGGGAAGACCTAGGACACGCTGGAGGGACTATGTCTCACAGCTGGCCTGGGAACGCCTTGGTGTCCTCCCGATGGAGCTGGAAGAGGTCGCTGGGGACCGGGAAGTCTGGACTTCCCTACTGAAGCTGCTGACCCCGCGACCCGGACCCGGATAAGCGGAGGAAAATGGATGGTTGGATGTTTGAATGGAAGCTCCTATGAAAGGAACAGTGATAACAGTCTTCTTATTCTTTTCTTTCCGGCTTATCCCTTCAGGGGTCGCCACAGCAAATCAATTGCCTCCATCTAACTCTGTCTTCTGTATTCTCTTCTATTACGCCAACTACCTTCATGTCCTCTTTCGCTACATCCATAAACCTCCTCTTTAGTCTTCTTTTAGGCCTCCTGCCTGGCAATTCAAAACTCAGCATCCTTCTTCCAATATATTAACTATCTCTCCTCTGGACATGTCCAAACCATCTCAATCTGGCCTCTCTGACTTTATCTCCAAAACCTCTAACATGTGCTGTCCCTCTGATGTGCTCATTCCTGATCCTGTTCATCCTGGTCACACCCAAAGAGAACCTCAGCATCTTCATCTCTGCTACCTCTCTGCTGCCTCCGGTCTTTTCCTCAGCGGCACTGTCTCTAAACCAAACAACATTGCTGGTCTCACCACAGTTTTGTACACCTTTCCTTTCATTTCAGCTGAAACTCTTCTATCACACATCACACCTGACACTTTTCTCCACCTACCAGCCTACCTGCATACACTTTTTTTCCTCTTTTCCACACTCTCCATTGCTTTGGACTGTTGACCCTAAGTACTTAAAATCCTCCACATTCTTTATCTCTTCTCTCTGTAACCTCACTCTTCCACTTGGGTCCCTCTCATTTACACACATGTACTCCGTCTTGCTGCGGCTAACCTTCATTCCTTTCCTTTCCAGGGCAAACCTCCACCCCTCAAGCTTCTCCTCCACCTGTTCCCTGCTCTCACTACATATCACA
Source organism: Oostethus manadensis (assembly GCA_024372805.1). Classification (NCBI taxonomy): domain Eukaryota; kingdom Metazoa; phylum Chordata; class Actinopteri; order Syngnathiformes; family Syngnathidae; genus Oostethus; species Oostethus manadensis. Next base: position 1,624,750 of record QODF01000005.1, read on the forward strand.
ATGTCATCTGCAAACATCATAGTCCATGGAGATTCCTGTCTAACCTTGTCCGTCAGCCTGTCCATCACCATAGCAAACAAGAAGGAGCTCAGAGCTGATCCCTGATGGAGTCCCACCTTCACTGGGAACTCCTTTGTCACACCTGCAGCACACCTCACTACTGCCTTACAGTGTTTGTACATGTCCTGCACCACTCTAACATACTTCTCTGCCACTCCAGACTTCCTCATACAATACCACAGTTCCTCTCTGGGCACCCTGTACTTCTCCATCAACATCCTCAAAGCAAATACTGCATCTGTTGTACTCTTTTTTTGGCATAAAACCGTACTGCTGTTCACAAATGCACAAATGCTCAATTGCCCTTAGTCTAGCTTCAACTACTCTTTCCCATAACTTCATTGTATGGCTCATCAGCTTTATTCCTCTGTAGTTGCCACAACTCTGCACATCTCCCTTGTTCTTAAAAATGGGCACTAGCCCACTTCTTCTCCATTCCTCAGGCATCTTCTCATTATCTAAGATCTTGTTAAACAACCCAGTCAGGAACTCTACTCCCACCTCTCCTAGACACTTCCATACCTCCACAGGTATATCATCAGGACTGAGTGCCTTTCCATTCTTCATCCTTTTCAATGCCATCCTCACTTCTTCCTTACTAATCTTTGCTACTTCCTGGTCCACAACAGTCACCTCTTCTACTCTTTGTTCTCTCTCATTTTCTTTATTCATCAACTCTTCAAAGTACTCTTTCCATCTTCCCAGGACACTACTGTCACCTGTCAATACCTTTCCATCTCTATCCTTTATCACCCTAACTTGCTGCACGTCCTGCCCATCTCTGTCCCTCTGTCTTGCCAACCTGTATATATCTTTCTCTCCCTCCTTGCTGTCCAACCTAGCATACAAGTCATCATAAGCCTTGGCCTTGTTTGGCCTTGTTTGGCCAAACAAGGCCAAACAACAAGGCCAAGGCCACCTTGACCAACAAGGCCAAGGTGGCAAAGGCCTTGTTTGGCCTTTGCCACCTTTACTTTCACTTGACTCTGCATCTCTCTGTACTCCTGTCTACTCTCTTCAGTCCTCTCAGTGTCCCACTTCTTCTTAGCTAACCTCATACTTTGTATACACTCCTGCACCTCCTCATTCCACCACCAAGTCTCCTTATCTACTTTCCTTCCAGATGAAACACCAAGTACTCTCCTACCTGTCTCCTTGATTACAGTAGCTGTAGTTGTCCAGTCATCTGGAAGGACTTCCTGGCCACCCCTAGCCTTTTTCAACTCATTCCTAAAAGTCACGCAACACTCCTCCGTTTTCAGCTTCCACCATTTCGTCCTGTGCTCTGCTTTTACCCTCTTCATCCTTCTCACCACTAGAGTCATCCTACACACCACCATTCTATGCTGTCTGGCTACACTCTTACCTACCACTGCTTTGCAGTCACTGACCTCCTTCCAGTTACACCTTCTACACAAGATGTAGTCTACCTGTGTGCTCCTACCTCCACTCTTATAGGTCACCCTATGTTCCTGTCTCTTCTGGAAGAAAGTATTCACTACAGCCATTCCCATCCTTTTTGCAAAGTCGACCACCATCTGTCCTTAAGCGTTTCTCTCCTGGATACCAAACTTGCCCATCACCTCCTCATCATCTCTTTTTCCTGCACCAACATGTCCATTGAAGTCCGCACCAATGACAACTCTCTCACTTTTGGGGATGTTCTGCATCACTTCATCCAGGTCTGACCAGAATTTCTCTTTCTCCTCCATCTTACATCCAACCTGTGGAGCATACACACTAACAACATTGAACATCACGCCTTTGAGTTCTAGCTTCAGGCTCATCACTCTATCTGACACTTTTTTTACCTCCAGGACGTTGCTAGCAAACTTCCTCTAAAATCACCCCTAATCCATTTCTCTTCCTATCTACACCATGATAGACCATGACAGCTTGAACCCTGCTCCTAAACTTCTAGCCTTGCTACCGTTCCACCTGGTCACCTGGACACACAAAATGTCTACCTTCCTCATCTGCATCATGTCAACTAATTCTCTACCTTTTCCTGTCATAGTTCCAACATTCAAAGTCCCAACTCATAGCTCTAAATTCTTAGCATTCCTCTTCTCTCTCCTCCTACGGACACATCTTCCTCCTTTGCTTCTTCAACCAACAGTGCGGTGGTCTTATTGTTGTTGTATATGTTCTCCTGACTCTAATTTTTCCTCCTCTCACTACAGCATGGGATGTAGTTGATTTTGTAGTCTGTCCAGGGACCGTTGGTCCCTACCAGTAGGTGCATTAAAGACACTGGTTGTTACCTGTGGCACAGACCAGAAGGTAAGGTCTCGCATCGTTTCAGTTCCCAATTTGCCCATTGAAGTAAAGGAGCCATATCCAGCATGCAGAGCAAAGCAAACTAGCAAGCAAGGAAGAGGAGGTTCAAGCCTCACTACTGAACAAGATTGATGAGCTGACAGCGAATGTCAACAACGTCAGGGAGTGCAGCTTAATGTGCATTACTGTAATGTGGCTAACCGCTAGCGTCCCAGGTGCTAACATGGAGCTTGCAGACTTCAGCACAGTCAGACAAGGACAAGAGAACCTGTGGAAAGTGCAAAGGTGGTGGGCTTGCAAACACAGGGTGGTGACATCCCGGTCTATGTGAACATTAAAATGTCCTCTGAAGTAGGGACATCAAACTTTAAAGATGCCCACAGTGCTGCCTCCCTGCCAGCATTGGGGAAGGGGGACCACAACCTTAACCTGAAGAAGAGCTTCAAAGACGGTGACACACAAGCGCTTAAGTGAGTACAGCTAAGGGTAGCAAAGGAGCAGTACAGAAGGAAAATAAAACAGAGGATGCACAACAACAACATGAAGGCGATGTGTCAGGGCATGAAGACCATCATGGGCTGCAGCTTAAAGAGAGGTGCCTATATTTACGGGGATGGGCAAACCAGTTACACCAGTTTTTCAACAGGTTTGACTAGCCCATCCCTCACACAGCAGCCCCCAAACAAGTCACCAGCATGGAAGGGGACACCTCTCCTCACGCTTCTCCATTGACACAACCCACAATAACAGCAGCTCAAGTAAGTGTGGAGCTAATCAGGCTGCGCCCCAGCAAAGCAGTATGCTGCATGAAACTAAGCCAAGAATTACTACACTAGCACTACACATACTGTACTGTACAACACACAGCACATCACATTTTAACCATACTACTCAAACCTTAAACTGCAGGTTTCAATGAAACTAGTGGAAACCTTAAAAATGTAAATGTAAAGAAGTAAATGAATGAGCAGTGGCCAAGCTCACAACATGACAAAACATCTTAAACCAGCATGTTTAATATTTGCCACCATTGTCAAATAGCCACTTCTGTATTTAAGTAACATGAATAAAAACAGGCTTGCTGCAAAATAAATCTCCTTGTCTTGCCAGGTTTTCAGATATTATTTCACTCTAGTTCCCCCGTGTAGCCATTAAGAAGACATATAACCATACAAAACGTCAGCAATAAAGATGATCGTACAGCACGCTTTACAGAGCGACTCAAATCATCTGCTGGATGACTGACCCATTAAATGGGAGGGCTGAGTTGGAAAGGACCATGGTGAAATGTTGTATTGCAAATATATGGGAACAGTTTAGGCTTGACATATGCGTATGAATGTTCAGGGTATAAATAGTTCTCAGAATTCACAAATGCAGTATGTTACAGTATTCATTAGTGATGGAATTTCAGGCTCTTTTTAGCTGTTCATTGACTCGTTACTTAAGTGGCTCCCTAGATTTTTTGTTGTCTTCATTTACTATATTACCAAATTATGTGTATTGTGTAAAACAATTATTAAAACTTAATTACCAATGCGCAGTCTGCACCAAGATAGTCCAGATGCGGTGTTTCGGGCATGCCCAGTCGGGAGAAGGCCCCAGGGAAGACCTAGGACACGCTGGAGGGACTATGTCTCACAGCTGGCCTGGGAATGCCTTGTACCCCCGGTGGACCTGGAAGAGGTCGCCGGAGACCAGGAAGTCTGGACTTCCCTACTGAAACTGCTGCCCCCGCGACCCAGACCCAGATTAACGGAGGAAAATGGAATGGAATGGAATGACGCGAGTCGGCGCCTGTCGTTTATTTCAAAGAGATTGTCTGTCTACTTGGCAACAATAAGCAAGAGTTTTCCGAATTTCCCAGTCTGGACACCATTTTCAAAAAATACAGTACCATTTCAGGTCTCCCAAAATGCGGTTCCAGTATGTCTGGTATGGATGAGACGATAAAAGACATTGTCATTTTGACCTGAAAAAGTTTTTTGTGTAGATGGCCCGTCAATCAAGATTTTCATCCATCCCTCTTCTTTTTCCACCTTTTCAAAAGAGAAGAATACAAATGTACTCTAGATCATTGTTTTTAATTTACATATGAGTTTAACGTCCCTCTGAGGTTACAGAAATCCTGCATTATAACTCAACAGTAATTTTGAAATGTAAATTGTGTTGAACATTTTTTATTTGAAGGATAAATGTGACGTGCAGTTTTCTCGGAACATTATGTTGGTTATCATTATGTGATTGCTCACACCCAAGAACTTACAGATTGCATCTAAATCAAGCAGACTGACTCACACCAAATTATAAAGATGCAATTAAAGTCAATCTACAATGTTCAGTTGAAGCTATTACCTTCAGCTTTTTGTGTGTGTGTTTGTGCCTGCTAATTATGAGAACGGAACAACCACCACTATTCTTAGGTGAGGCTTGGAGACGCCTATTTGACTGGAGGGATTTGGTTTTCAGGTGAACCTCTAAGGTGGAAAACAATCCAGGACACCGGTGGACCACAGTTTTATTCACATTTATTGTAAACTAGTAAATGTAAATAAACACCCAACCTTAACTTTGATATAATGTTAGGTTTCGATGGTAATACTTGCCCTGTGATTGACTGGCGACCAGTCCAGGGTGTACCCCGCCTCTCGCCTAAAGCCAGCTGGGATAGGCTCCAGCACACCCGTGACCCTGATGAGGATAAGTGGCATAGAAAATGAAGAAATGGTAATGCTTTCAATGCCAGTCTACTTACTTCATGTCCATCCATCCATCCATTTTCTATATCGCTTATCCTCATTAGAGTCAGGGGGGTATGCTGGAGCCTATTCCAGCTGACTTGTGTCAGAGGCGGGGTACACCCTGGACTGGTCACCAGTCAATCGCAGGGCAGACATACAACCATTCATACTCACATTCATAACTATGGACAATTTAGAGTCACCAATTAACCTAACCCACATACACACGGGGAGAACATGCAAACTCCATACAGAGATGCCCAACGGAGATTCGAACCCTGATCTCCTGACTGTGAGGCCAACATGCCACCCACTCGTCCACCGTGCGGCTTTACTTCATGTCATTTTCCGTCATTTCCAGTTACTTCATGTTATTCTTTTTTTTTCTTTTAGAGAATGTAAGAAGGTCATTTGGTCAAACAACAAAAATACATTCAGTGATTGTCTTGTGACTCCTGCTAAAATGACCTCTTGTGAGGTGAATGAAGGTGTGCAGTTTTTCCCCCAACATGTCAAATTGACCACACAGTGTTCATCTTTAGACATCAAGAATGTAACGCACACACTGATGATAACAACGATTGATGTGTTGAAAACACATGGATGAGTTTCTGATTGTATGTTTTGCTACATAATTTGAAAGTGTAATCATATCTAAATTGTGTCTATAGAGCACAGGGACACCTCCCTAAGACGTACACAGCTTGATGATGTTACGTTGTAAACATAATCAGTTGAGTGTCAATCAAGCTTGTAATGCAATCTGCCAGTCGATAATACATTATCAACATTGATTTCAACCAGGGGTCTCAAACTCCTGGCATGGAGGGCCGAGGCAGTGCAGGTTTTCTTTCCAGCCGGTCACTAAAGCAGGTGATTTTAATGATCAACACCTCCTTCAATATGAGGGAAGGAGATCATCAATTAAAGCAGCTGCTTTAGTGACCGGCTGGAAAGAAAACCTGCTTTGTCTCGGCCCTCCATGCCAGGAGTTTGAGACCCCTGCTTTAAATGATTCTCAATGGCACAGCTGCAAAGAAGACAAATAGGACTGTGGATCACTGCAATGCTTAACCACCCAAACCACAACATACAGTACTCCCATCACAACTGTTGTGGCTTTAGAGCGCAATGATCTTAGTATTAAACCACAAATCATTTCAAATGGAAGAACACCAAAACATAAAAAGGACTGCATCTACCAACCTTCACTGCATCAACGGTAGCACACACTATGCATAAGCAGCTCTTGGTTACACATATTATCCTCTTTGTTGCTTCTCTATCCCTAATTCACCTCATCCCTTTGTGTCCAGACTGATTCTTTCCTCCACTGCTCATGTACAGTCATGCTCTGCCTTGATTATATTCGTCCACCTTCAGCACCTATCAGCACTGAGAGGTTTGCACATATTCTATACATTTTCATTTGAGACACAATAACAGTTTTCGGTCATGCTCATCTAAGCGCGTTCTTTTATTTAGGAATTGAAATGCAGTAGAAAATGTAAAAGATTATTGTGCATATATAAGAATTAAAATGCATATGCAGTCATATGTCACTCACACTAAAAACATACACTGTATATGAATTTAGGAACAGTAAAGATGTAGATTAGATAATAGCAGGAAATATACAGTATGTGTGTGACAGTAGAAGCAGAACATATTTTTTAGGATCTCTTCATGCTTCCTGCAGAGCAGAAAAGAGAAGGCCTGGTCAAGGTCAGTGAGAGAATTCCGTATTCTAATTCAGTAGCATTGCTCGCCACCCGGAGCAAGAGCCACGGATTAATTTAGAGATCCATTCACCACGCCCGTGCTGAGGGAGCAGCACCACGTCATGAAACTAAAAGACTAAAATGGAGGGAAAGCAATGAGATGGAAAAGAGGAGGGCAATAGTGAGAAAAAGAGAGAGAGGGAGAAAGTTGGTAGCAAGGAGAAAACAAATACTGTAGGTGAAAAAGAGCGAACTGATTTTGCTTGCTGAGTGTGATGCGGTTCATATAGAAGAGTTTCATTTTCCAGACACTCCTCCCCTTATGGCCCACCGGCAACTGTGTGTGTGTGTGTGTGTGTGTTAGAAAGGCAGCGAGACAGCGCAAGCACTAACAATGAAAAAATAAAAAGGTGCAGAATAGAAGAATACATCCAATTGTGAGTACATTTAGGTCTTGGAATACAATCAATTATTTAAACAAAGAAAATAATGAAGTGATTCATCATATTGTCTATATACGATTCTGTCTTAGGATTGCTATAATTAGATTTCTTGGTAGAATAATAACCGCAAAACACACTTTTGCTTCACAATTCTTCACACAATGCTTCACAGCCGATGGTATACTCATTCCTTATCAGTGGCCTTCAAGCATTGCATAGCCAAGTTCTCAGGATAAGAAGCGGGGTGCATGGCTCAGGTTGTAGAGTGGTCGTCTCCCAACCGATCCTCTGTCCTGTGTCAAATACTCCTTGGGCAAGATATTGAACCCCTAGCTGCTCCTGATGCTGCTACATCAGTGGGTAAATGTGATAACAGTGCCAAAGGATCCTTGACGGTGTACATTTTTATTTTACATCAATTCATGTTCTTTTTCATTCCACTTTAGGGACAGTTCCCGCCGGATATGATTACAAGATTGATTGTAACATTGTTATAATAAAAGTAAAAAATTCCTTGTTCTTTAAAATAAATGGTGTGAGACATAAATCATAGCTCCGGAAAGACATTACATCACATTATTAATATTCTGTAACTCTCATCCTCTTCTGTGACTATATTTAAATCATCTGACCGCACATGTTTTTATTCATTGTCATCTTTCACACATACAGTTTTCAAGGGAGATGAATGATGCAAAACACTGCTGTTGTGGAAAAAAAAATCTCAAGAAAAGAGAAAGTCACCCCAGGAAGACAGATTTACAAAGCTGCAGCACTGCAGCTTTGTGCACGTTATTTTACTATATATTATTCTTCTGAAGTTGAACCAGTGATGTTTGCTTTCCTGCTTTGGGGTCTTTCTTTGTTCAGAATAGAACATTTCTGCAGGTTTAATCAACATTTGATTTGCAACAAGAATGGATGGCCACTAGAGGATTTGAATAAGAGAAGAAACAGAAAGCTAGCTTGGGTAGGAACTGCCACTAGTTAGATGGTAAATGGTGGTGCACAATGACATTGTAAAAAACAAACCCAGTGTGTTCCATGCCTGTTTAACGCATCAGTAATTCAATTCCTATTACTTCTTGTATAATACAGTACTTTCTGATGCACAGATCTACACAATGAGCAAACATTTTTTGAAGAAGAAGGAATTAATTTTCTAAATTTCATGATTGGCTGCTTTAACTGCTCAGTTTATGTCATGAATAAATAACAATGTACAATTTATAAGGCCGCACGGTGGTCAAGTGGGTAGCACATTGGCCTCACAGTCAGGGGGTTCAAGATTCAAATCTCCGTTGGACATCTCTGTGTGGAGTTTGCAAGCTCTCCCCGTGCTTGCGTAGGTTTTCTCCGGGTATTCCAGTTTCCTCCCACATTCCAAAAACATGCATGTTAGGTTAATTGGCGACTCTAAATTGTCCATCGATATGAATGTGAATGTTTGTTTGTCTATATGTGCCCTGGGATTGATTGGCGACCAGTCCAGGGTGTACCCTGCCTCTCGCCCAAAGCCAGGGATAGGCTCCAGCATACCTGCGACCCTAATGAGGATGAGTGGCATAGAAAATGAATGAATGGAACAATTTATAATTGTAAACGTGTCCACATCTTTTGCAATAAGAAATTGAGTTCATATGAATGTATTATTTTGTTCTCTAAATCTGAATACATCAGTTGTACAATTTGGAATTTTTCCCACTTGTTATTACACTTGTATGGCCGTTAGGGATGTTGACAATTCATTAACATTGTCTCAATGGGCCAAAGTTTTCACTCTGAAATGGATTCATACAATTCGCATTTCTTATAGAATAGGATAAAAAAAAACAAAAAACTTTGGACTGTGACACTCAATATTTGTAATCTATTCCTTTTTGGTTCACTTAGTGTGATCAATGTTCAGTGTGGTCAATATAACTACTTTTCACACTGCAGCCTATTTTGTTTTGCTTATATGTGACCTGCATCTTCTATCTATATTTTTTCAAATGCAACCTAGTATGTGATCATAAAGCCAATATGTATCAGATGCTACCGCAGTCTGAATGCTCGGGTTGCGTATATCGGACCTTTACGCCATCTTGTCACAATTCGTCACCAATATAGAGAGGCGCAAAGTTAAATGACAGACAAAAAAGCAGAAAATAAGACCTTTTGAAACTGATTATTTACATCAATGTCCCACCACTCCTGGCTGTGACTCCTCAAACACATTCCTCAGAACATATGTCACAGCAAGTGTTCCACAAATTACCTTGCCCTCTTCCTTTTTATTCTTCTACATGAAATAATGTTGGTAATACAATGTTGACAACATCCTTGAAGTTGTCACAAATGCACCAGGATTGAGACCACGAATTGGGGCCATGTTGATTTCTGCAAACACACCGCACCATGTTTTGTGCACATGAGCGTCACTTCACGGATGCATTGCATTCACATTACACACAAATGCACATCACATTTTTTTGTAACGTGAACGACTCCAAAAAAATCTAAACTGGGCATCATACCATTCAGTGTGAACGCAGCCTTAATTGAAAGCTTTGCAGAGAAAGAAGTGGCTGCCCAAAGGCTCTGTCCCACTGCTCTGTTGAACAATTCCGTCTGCCTTCGACTAAATATGTACAGTGTCATACGGCGGCAAAGTCATATTTTTGGGGGGCGTCTGCTTAAGTATGAGTAATGTCTTAATTGAGCTCAGTTTACAATACATCAAATGCCTGAGTAAGGTTTGCTTAAATGTGAGTAACAAAAGGAGTCTCTCTTAGACAGAGAAAAGTTGTCTTTTCTAACCAGTCGCCTTTTTATGATGTCATCTTTGCACCCTATTAGTTGTAAGAAAAAAACATACGGGAACCGCCAATAATTATCCAAGTCTGTCAGCAATTTTAAACATGACCAAAGTTTGAAATGGCTGGCGCTGTCGGTCACCGTTTAGATACCTGCATAATCCATCTGAAAAACAATAAAAAGAATGCATGAATATTGGATGATCTGTTTAAGACGGAAACCCATTTGGATTGACAGTGAAATGAGTAAATCAGTGATATTGAATTATAAATCTCCACCGGAGCATTTTCCAATCCGGAGACTTCCAGGTCCCCGGCAACTTTGTCTTTGTTAAAAACTGGGAACGGGGGGTAGAATTTACATATAAATAAACACATTTATGATGTAGTTCAGGAAAAAAATTAGCTTCCCCTCCTTAACTGTCAGCAACAGTAGTTATGAGAAAAAACCGACCTTTATGACTTGCGACATCATCTGATATCAATAGCGGATCGGAACACCCCTAATGGCTATGTAGCACAGCTCATTATAAGAAAAATCATTCAGGCATTTATCCTTAAGCACTTATCTTGTTTGGGATCATGGGTGAGTTGGAACCCGTCCCAGCTGACTTTGGGCAAGAGGAGGGCTACACTCTGGACAGGTCGCTTTTTAATCACCGCGGAAACAAACAATAATTCACACTCACATTCACACCTATGGCCAATTTTTCAAGTCTACAATTCAACAGACTTTGTGAGGAAATGTGAATACCCACAGAAAAACAACGCAAGCAAGGGGAGAACATGCAGACTCCACAATGAGGGGTCCGAGCCCTGATTTAAACCTTGAACCACTACTACTTTGCGCTACTTTGTGCAAAATCATTAAACTGAAAGAAAATACATTGCTGTCTAGCAGAAACAGCAAGAGATCAACAGCTCTGATTTTTGTTGTCACAGTTGACACTCGTCACTTGTACTTGGACAGGCAGAATTTGTGAAACACAATCAATGAAAAAGCATCTGCATACCAATCACAGCCACTTTTGAATAGCAAAGCAGGGGCTGATGGTGTCTTACCCCTTCACACAGGGAGCCAACAGGAAGTGACAGACTCTCACTCTGTAATGTTGTCTGCCGAGCGAGCCCTTGTTTAAAATTGCTTCATTTGCTGTAATTAAGATAATGAACTTGATGCATCAAGCCGTTGTTTTACACTTTAAACCCATTGTGTGCTATTAAGATTGGCGCCTTTTAATCCAATGTACATTCCAATCAAATTATTGGCAATTTGAGAGCCCTGAAGCACACATGAGACATTAATCCGGCCCTGCACAAGGAACAAATTGCTCCAAAAACAGCACTAAGAGGTTAAGCATACGTATTATGTTTCTCAACTGACTAACACATCTGCATTAATAATAAAGTGAATGCAAATAATCTGTTGCCATGCTGATACTGGTCCTCCCAAAGAGAAGATGCTGAGATACTTACATGCATTGGTAACTGCAAAGCTGTTGGCCGTCTCTATGTTGTCTACATGTGGGACCAGGTTAAAGGGAGCTTCCGTAGCATTAGGGCTGGTGTTGTGGAGGAAGATAGCTAGTCGAAACGCTGTGTACTCCTGATCAGTATTCCTAATGAACAGCCCACCTACAGGAAGAGAGACGAAGCGAACGGTGAGGGAGAGGAGGAAAAAGGGGTTGGGAGGCACAGTGACATAAAACAGAAGGTGAGCAAAGAAAGATTGATGAGGAGGTTGGGTGAATTAGAAAAAAGGAGGGAAAGAGGGAGATCAAAACTAAGACCTTTATTACCATTTGTTAGGAATGTACCATTTATCTTTCTTCACACGCACATAAGCATGAAAGAAAACCCATGGAAAACCAACGTTGCACAGTTCAGTGATGAAATCAGACGAACAGAGGGGCACGTAAGGGCGGGAAAACCCGGGGTCAGCAGATGGAGGTCAGCAATCAAAAAGATAATGAGATAGAGAAAACAGAGGAAGGCTAGATCACAAAAATGTCAACCACATACAAGAAGAGCATAGGCTACGCACAGCAAAAGAAAAGAATGACAATGTGGATACAAAGTGTCAGTTGGCCTTTTAAAACGAGCCGCTCATATCCCGTCTGATAAATGAGAATGGGATAAGAGATGAAAGATGTAACACAAAACCAAGCAGACAGCAAAGTTAAAAAAAGAGAGCAACATTGATCTGGGAGACGGGCAATTTAAATATCAGTGACTGTGAAGTGCAGAGCACCACCTCCATGCAAAGAAAAAGCTTTTACAAACTCACAAACAGATCCTTTTATTAACTTAACCAGACACATTGTAATCTCACACTAGCAACTAGGCTAATGAAGTGAAAATGAATAAAACATGGAGTTGTCCAACACATTTACACAAAAACATAAAATCAACTATGCATGCAATTTATCATTCCAGACTGGGTCATTTCCAAGTAAAATGAAAATTGCCAAAATAATACCACTGTACAAAGATGGGAACAAACACATTTTTACAAATTATAGACCTGTCTCGCTACTCTTTCAGTTTTCCAAAATATTAGAAAAACTTTTTAATAAGAGATTAGAATCATTTATTGATTAATATAATATAATTCATGATAGTCAGTATGGTTTCAGGTCAGGGAGGTCAACATCAAGGGCAATACTTGAGGCAGTGGAAGAGATTTCAAATAGTTTAGACAGTAAGAACTATGCAGTTGGGATGTTCATTGATTTAAAAAAAGCCTTTGACACCATCAATCATTCAATATTACTCAAAAACTTGAAAGATACGGTATTAGGGGGGTGGCTTTGAACTGGATGCATTGCTATTTATTAGGGAGACAACAGTATGTGAAGTTAGGCGATTTCAAATCCCAGTGTTTGGCTGTTGCTTGTGGGGTCCCTCAGGGATGTGTATTAGGCCCCAAGCTGTTCAATCTCTATATAAACGACATATTTAGTGTGTCAAACTTATTAAAATTCTTACTATTTGCAGATGATACAAATATTTTCTATTCTAGTGATAATTATGGTAAACTTATAGATAATGTAAACAAGGAACTAATCAAACTAAAAGAATGGCTGGATGGCAATAAACTATCCCTAAATTTAAATAAAACAAAAGCTATATTTTTTGGAAATTATACAGAAAACTCTGACTTGGTAATGAAATTAGATGGTATTATAATAGATAAAGTGACAGAAAATAAATTTCTAGGTGTAATTATTGATAGAAAACTAAGTTGGAAACCACACATAAGACACATACAAAATAAAATTTCTAAAAGCGTGTCAATCATCAATAAAACTAAATATTTCCTAGAATATAATGCACTGTATTTGTTGTACTGTTCATTGGTTTTGCCATATTTGACTTACTGTATAGAAGTTTGGGGGAATCATTACAAAAGTTCACTTCATCCCCTCTTTGTACTCCAAAAGCGTGCAGTAAGAACTATACACATGGTTGGTTTTTGTCATCAAGTATCTCGGGTTCTTGTTCACGAGTGAGGAAAGGTTGGAGCGTGAGATCGACAGACGGACCGGTGCAGCATCTGCAGTAATGCGGTCGCTGTACCGGACCGTCGTGGTGAAGAGAGAGCTGAGCCGGAAGGCAAAGCTCTCTGTTTACCGATCGATCTACGTTCCCACCCTCACCTATGGTCATGAGTTATGGGTCATGACCGAAAGAATGAGATCGCGGATACAAGCGGCGGAAATGAGTTTCCTTCGTAGGGTGGCTGGACTCACCCTAAGAGATAGGGTGAGGAGCTCGGCCATCCGGGAGGAGCTCAGAGTAGAGCCGCTGCTCCTTCACATCGAGAGGAGCCAGTTGAGGTGGCTCGGGCATCTAGTCCGGATGCCTCCCGGGCGCCTCCCTGGTGAGGTGTTTCGGGCATGCCCAGTCGGGAGAAGGCCCCCGGGAAGACCTAGGACACGCTGGAGGGACTATGTCTCACAGCTGGCCTGGGAACGCCTTGGTGTCCTCCCGATGGAGCTGGAAGAGGTCGCTGGGGACCGGGAAGTCTGGACTTCCCTACTGAAGCTGCTGCCCCCGCGACCCGGACCCGGATAAGCGG